>JAWLRI010000274.1:4327730-4339936 GCA_034781795.1 Crypturellus tataupa
AGGAAAGGCTCAAAATCAAGGGGTAGAGGAAAGGCTCAAAATCAAGGGGTAGAGGAAAGGCTCAAAATCAAGGGGTAAGGAAAGGCAAACTGAAAGGGAGATTTGTACAATACAAGACTCAATTCATATTGGCAAGAGATTTGCAAGTCAAAAGGATGTATTAGTCTGCACAAAGCAATACAGCAAAGCTTTTTTTTCCCCCTCCTCTTGGGAAACAAATTAAGGTAGGCTTAAGTAAAGCTTGAGAAGTTATTGGGTTTTCTGCATTAAGACAAGCAACATTTTTGTAAAGCACATCCTAAAAAGAGAAATGCATTATTTGATCTGTAAGATAAAAGCACTAAATGGTGATACTTAAGCAACATCAGCATTTACTTCTGTTTTCTCCTACCCCGGACAAACCCCAAACAGGGAAATACAACCACCAAAAGCGAAAAGCAAGCCCTACAAGCATAGCATACCGCACACACACAAAGACATATTAATGACATAAACAAGGTTAAACAGAGCACTGATTCCATCAGGACCATCATTTCCAAGAAAAACACCTAGCAAAAGCAATCCAGCTTGGCCTGGATAGGGATCACAGGGCTTAGATCGTTATTCCAACGACAGTTGACTAAGGCCTAGCTAAGGAAAAGCCCTCTTCCTACCTGCCGGGCGTCTGCAGATGGCTGGCAGGCAAAAGGGAAGAGGCAGATATCCTAGCAGAGGAGCAGGCAGGACAGAGAACTCCTTTCAGCACTCCCTGGCTTTGAAGCCATGACACAAGGCATCACGAAGCGCTGACAGTCTGAACCCCGCATGATTTTCGGCTCCCTACTTATACGCCTGCTCTCCCCAGCACTACCTTGCCATCCGCTCAATGTCTGTAGCACAAGAAGGGCTCTATTCCCCTTTACAGCCAAAGGTGGCAAAGTACAGAGCAAAGTACACAAACTCTTGGGACCTCCTCCCTCCCACGGAAAAACTAGCACCAGCCTCCTCCCCCATCGGGGCCGAGTTAGCTAACAGCTAGCAGAGACGCGCTTGCTCGCAGCCCTTGGCAAACGAGCCATGTAGAGCTCGCTAAGAAACACCCAGACAAGTCGCCAGAGTCTGCTCCGTCATCACCCTATGCACAACCATCCTATCATCTTTTGAGCAAGAAATATTCGCCAGGACGGTGTGAATGGGGGACTAGGGAATATGGACGGATCAAAAGGAAGAGGCACACATTTTATTAGCACTTCATTCATCTTGAAAACTTTTAAGGCAAAGAATTTCTACGTTTAAGACAAAACTGTTTAAACTTTGCATTCATTTCTTGGTGCATCCAAGAAGTTTACATACATTTCATTTCCTCTTTCACATTGTAGAGTCATTTTTCCCTACTTGTCTGGAATTTCCACTTAACAGGAATGCATGGGGAAACCTCTCAAGACAAAAAGGAAGTAAAATTAGGCGTTGAAAGTTTCCATACCCTTCATCATGATACCTGTAAGGCAAACCTAGTACTTTGAATCATTATGCAAAAATCTGTAAGCCTTCAACTAATGCACAATTTAGAAAACAGGATGATCAACACCTCATAAAATTCACTTGCCTCATTCCAATTGGAGTCTTAAGATTAGCAGCATGAAAGTTAACATCACATTAAAGTAAATACACCAAGTATGCTCTAAACAAAGGAATTGAAGTACTTATACCACTAACATATAAATCATGAAAATTCCATCCATTATTTCACAAAGAATTTAAGTAATTTTCTTCTTTATTGACACAGCAGCAGAACAATCTCAAGAGGTTTAAATATAGGAGATGGCCCAGCAGCAGTGGGATTCAGCTAGAGCTATTTTACTGCACTTCACACTGGAGCAAGAAACATTTTGCAGTCTCAGTAGGCTGACTCCAGTATAGCAGTGCAAGTTCAGAAATGCTTTTAGGAGAAAAATAAACACACACTTTCAAAACCAGTGTTAAATACAGTTTCCTCAATCCTTTTCTAAGGATTAAAAAAATAAAAATAAATTTTAAGAAGCAGGAGTACTAACATACATGAAGAAACAGCTACGTGCTAATACTTTGTTCCTGCTATTAGGAAAGCTTACAAAGTATTAGTGATTCATTGACATGAACACATACTTCAAAAAAACTCCTTTCTGAACTTATCTTCCTTAATTTGTCCAAATCTCAGTTCAGCCTCTGACACCATTGGCATCATCACACTAAAAACAGTATCAGATTCATGTGATGGGGATTTCAACTGGCATCTCATGAGAGGAAACCGAAGCAAGAGTTGCTGAACACACAGCAGAAATATCCCAGCCATATTTGAAACCTAAACCGAGCATTTTAAACCTAAATAAGCATTAAATGCATCCCCGAATAAGTACTGAGCAAGTTTTTATACATCTGACTACAAAACTACACAAAACCTACATATTTCCTTCAAACTGCCTATGCAGAACATATTAAGAAATAAGTTATAGGGAAAAATTAGCAACTCACACCATATTAGCCTATACTGGGATACCAGTCTCAGATTCACAACTTGCACGGAGTGGCTGAACTAAATTCCCCTACACCCAAGTGACTCCTTAATTCACCAGTTTGCTGTCCATGTCCTCTTAACTTTAAGTACTTTGCAGTGGGAAAAACTAACATACAAAATCAAGAAGTCTTGTACTGCTGTAGGATTTATTTGTACGTAAATGAAAATGCACACAGCCAGGCATAGGATTCACACAAGTTTATAAAGCTTCCAAGCATAACATCAGAATCAAGTTTCTCCCAAAGTAGATTAAATAGGTCAGAATCTGGGGTTTTTTTGGTTGTTTGGCTGGTTTTGTTTTTTAAGTGTCATAGTTTCTAGTAAGTTAAAGAGAATCTGAGAAGTCAGTGAAGTACTCAAAAAACCCCAGCAATAGTTTTGGGAAGCAAAAGCAGAACCCAAAACAGAAAATGCTCAGCAGTAGTGACATGTGAGCAATTTTTCTCTGGCTGCCGCAAAAGGCCTATCCCAAATCTACTTATTTTTGTATCAAGGTTCACAGAAAATCTAACTATTGAAGATTCACAAGCAAAAAAACTGCCATGAGCTCAGAGTTCCCATGCTTCATCCAAAATTCTACCTATGAAAAAAAAAGGCAAGCAGTTGTTTTTCAGCTCATGCACAGCCGTGATTAAGTCATATACTGAACACATCCAATACAGTAAAGAGCCAGTTGCAGGAAGCAAAACTGGCCTGCATTCAGGCTACGTTCATGTACTTCTATAAAGCCCTCTCTTCTCCTGCCTGATGATTTCAAGTAAGACCTACTAAGTGCTTACAAGTTTGTCAGAGATGAGTAATATATATCCAAGACAACAATAAAATCAATTTAATCAAACTGCAAACAGAAAACCTAAGCAACACAAGGGTGGCTCTTTCCTCATCTCTCTTGCTAAAGACACAAACATTTCATTAATCTAAACCCCAGCTGTACAAACGCCTTCCTTTTTCCTCCTAAGAAAACACGAGACCTCTGCTCAATGCCTCACTAATAGGCCCAGCTCAAAGTGCCATGACTTACTCCAGCATTTCACAGATTCACTCAAAGGCACTAAAATCAGCATACGCACTTCCACAGAGCCCGTAAGTATAGCCACAATTTATAGTTTCACTGTCAGTTATGCTTCAGTATGCCTGAAAGAAGGTAAGTATCATCCATGTTTTAGAGGGAGATGCTAATAAATGTGCTCATTATTAAGTTAATCATAGTATTATTTTCCCATTTTAATTTTTAGTCCGCTGTTTAGTTACTGTTGTTTTGGGGCCAAAGCATCCCACAATGTAAGAGCAAGTTGGAAGAGATACTGAGAAGAACTGAATAAACATAACAAATTATTTGCCTTAAAAAAAACACTACCATATTCTCCTCGACTGTATGGACAAACAATATTTTTGCCATGAAAAAAACCCTACAGTTACATTATTATGGTTATTTAAATTGCATTATCTGATATTTATTGCCTGAGGAATGATAAATAATTCATGCTATAAGGAATCATTAAAGTGGTAAAGAAAGGAAATTAGGTAGATGCAGTTAATATTATAACAGGTGTGCAAGGAGTAATTTTTCCATATTGGATTTGCAAATAAGATGGATCACAAAGTGTCCACGAAAAAAGAAAAGCCATTCTGGAAGAAGGTGGAAGAACAGCCCCAGAAAAAAGCCTGGCAAGCACATTCTGCCGTGCAAGTCCTGCTGCATCAGCAATCCTGCCTGCCAGGCCCAGCCCTGCTTCCCAAGCAGCTGGTTTATGCTCATGTTACTGACCTTGGTGCAGTCTGTTCCTCACAGATAACCTCTCATTTTATCCGTTTCCTCTTACTGTGCTACGCAATCTGTGCCCATACTGCTATCGTGCACCAACACTGTTCTCTCAATCGGTGCAGCTTTATCCAGTCTTCAGCCGTGCAGCACTGCCCACTTTACCTCCATGACAGCGGACACAGCTTTTCTTTCCATTTAATTTGCATGTTAAACCTGGCACAACTGTTACACCTAAGCATTAGGTCAATAGGAAGGATACACCAAGCACTATTAACACAAGCATACCTCGTTTTACTCCTCTTTCTACTAGTGGCTTAATATGTGGCCCTTAGCAAATCAACCGATCCCTTCCCCACCACTCTGCACATACAACCCATCTACCCAGCACTGGGAAACTTCAAATCAGAAGGGGTTGACAGGACCAGGAAAAACAACAAATAGCTTCTTTTTAATCTCCAATCTTCAGACTTAACAAGCTTAGAAGAGGAAAGAAAATATATCTCAATAGTCATTTCCTGAATAAAAAGGAGAAAAGCTGACAAAATTTAAAAATTAATAGTGAAGAACCCAATTAGAATAATCCTGACGGTCTCATCCTAGACATCTTTAAGGACTATCTTGGCAACAAAAGCCACAGGGCTAGACAACAAGGCCCTTCTATAGCGTACCCTCTCTCAACTGCTAAAAATTGACTCGAGAGCTCACAGCTTGGTACTCATCCATCCTGAGACATTTTTTAAAAACGATGTTCTCCCCACCTTGGTCCATGGCCAAATATCCATCTTTTGCCTGTCCTTTACCTTCTTCAGCCCTCCCTTCCTGACTTGCGATGCAATTTGGTGTAAACAAGGATCTCTCCTCCTCCCTCTCACAGGGATCACAGCCTTTATCATGTTACCTTTCAGCATATGCTATCTGCATTACATGACCTAACTACTAGTCAAGAGAATTGAGACCATTACCACACTGAATTTCACACATTTTGCTTATTACTGGCTTCACAGATGGTCGATCTGGCATTCTGCACGCTTTTTCCAGCTCCTTCCAACTTTTGACCTATTTAGGGATTTCTGCCACCATACATGTTTTACGACAGATACTTTTAAGGGAAGAGCCACCGCCTGCAAGGCAGCATCTTGTTTCCATCAAGATGCTAAAGGTTCCTGCTATTCTTAAGTACAGTATTCACGTTGGTCTTGCAAGCTGAAAGCCCTAATTTCCGAAGCACTTCCAGCTCTCCTAGACAGCTTGCTTTCTCCATTTCATGCTACTAGAGGACATCTAAATCAAAGTAATGGTTATCGTGGTTCCTTCCTAGGGACATTTTGATCTTGACAGCCCCAGGGCAGGTTACCAGGGTGCAGGAATTAACAGAACTGCAGTCCCCCCTCTAGCACAGCCCAGTAAGGCACATAGGCCTTCATGGCACCCAGTTCAGATGCAACTCAGTGGCTCTGTAGCTTCCTCATTGAAACTTCAGTTTACCTTTCAGTGCAAATACTCAAGTATCTTAAAAAGTGAGAGCAGTTCCTGACAGTGTAAGTTCAGATGATACAGTTATCCTATGCATTGCTTATGCTCTCATGCATAAGCCAATTTCAGAAGCCTTGAAATTTCTGTTGCTGATATAAAGCTCCTTGTACAGAATCAGCATTTGTCATCCCATAAAACCACCCAAGACAATTTCACATATCCTAACTTCCAAAACAAAAAATTCAGGTTAGTGTTTAATCCCATATATGCCTATGTATTCTTGAAGGAGGAAAAAAAAAAAAACAAAAAAAAAAAAAAACACGATCACAAGGCTTCACAAAAACCCTAAATTATACTCCTACTTACCCCAACGAACTCTACAGCAAAGAATCAAATTACTCCAAACCGACACTGCTTCCTCTGAAATCCTACTCCTCCTCAAAAGTATGGAGCCTTTGGCTTAAGCAGTTGCAGAGTCGGGCTCAGCTTTACCAGAGCTCACCACCACTGCAGCAAAGTACTTACTGCTTTAAATTTCAGTGGATAAAACTGCAATTATCACCATGTCCTAGTTCTTAAATTACTAGCTCCCTTGCTGCCTCTCTGCTTGGGGAGCCCTTGCAGCAAAACTGCAAGCACACCTCTCTGAAAGGAACAAAAGCAGAGGGATAGCGACTGGAGGTTTCAAGACCTTATTTTCAAAGGTTGTTGGATTTGCAATTGCAAAATATTTTATTTTTCACTGGTCTCTATTTTTAATAAAAGCAGCCTTTCGATTTGCCTTTGGCAAAACTCTTGTTTTTTCCCCATATGAATTTTATAAACAGGCCACCCTAACGCCCCAAATCTCTAGCTTGTCCTCTCAAACACTCGGCATCTGTAAGGGTCATCGTGCTGGCTCCTCAAGCCTGCATCCCCTGAGGCGGGAGGAGCAATGCTGCTGCTGCAACAGCACTTCTAACACTATGGCTAAAGCTGTGTCAGCATTCTCACTACAAACACTATTTCCCGCCCTATTGCCTCTGTTACAAACACCACTTGGCTCCAAAGAGAAACTGTCCTTCTTCTCAACAAGCAGCCTCTTTAAGCTATGAACGTATAAACAGCTCCATGAAGGCCACCACACTAGGACCCTTTGAAATCATTTTTGACATATGCATTGCTAGCTTTGGGGAAGAATTCCTCTAGTATTAGCTCTTGAATTGCTTCCAGAGGCATGCAGGACTGTAGCCTGTGCACTATATTACACATGGGACACATGTTCAACATACCGAAAAAAAAGAAAATGACTTTATCCAAGCCCACTCTTCCCCATGAGTTCATCCAGAGGGAGAAAGCAAACATGGAATTAAAAGACATATGCAGTGAAACACGGATCTAGGTAACCCCCAAGCTGCAGAGACATTGTTTTCTGGACTGTACTAAAAGAAGATTAAATGCTAACTGTAACACAACCAGACAAAAAGCCTAAAGACTAAATTAAGTCTTTATGAAACAGAGAAGTATCATTCTACATACATTGGCATCTACTGTACAAATTTAAAAAGACTAAATTAAAAAGAAAGCAGGGCTGAGCAAGCATGCACCACACACACAACAAAACAAAACACCCATGCATGGAAGTAGGAAGCCAGCTGAATTACTGCACCCTTAGCTAACCTCACCCTAACTGCTCTGGCTCTGGGTTCTCATCATGCAGCATCTCTCAAACCCTACAACATGTTTCAGAGGAAGCTCTAGCCTCAAAACCTCTTTCTCCTCTCCTGTTGTACAACTAGACCTTGGGCAAGAAAATCTAAACCCAAAGGTTGCTACCCCCAAAACTGCTGTCATTTTTTTTCCTGCTTCCACCTCATAATTTCACCGACTTGAAAATTTAAATCCTTTCCCCTATAACAATATAATAAGTGTCAAACAAGATTTGGGTCAAACAAGACTGCTTGGTGGAGTCAACACTTATATAGCTACCAGAAAAGGGTCCGGTGAAAAGGTGGAGTCCTCTCCCAGCAAGACTGGGCCTAGCTCAGCATTCAGCAAGAGGCACTCAGATGCCAGCAGCAGTGATGCTAGGAGACCAGGGTAGCACAAGCCACCATGCACAATCCATGCAGGAATTCATTGCTCCTCCTCTTTTCCCTGCTTTCTTATTGGTAGGGTAGCGTGTGGATGTCTGCTGATTTTTTGTTTAAATACTCACTAAGCTTTCCTCATTTCAGCTGACCTCCTAGAAGTAAGCTGTTTTCACCATCAGCCCAGACCACAAACCATTACTTAAAAACATTGCACCTCAGGGTCTCAGGCTTCCAAGCCATTACAAACAACGGCACATTCAGCACAAGTGAGCTGCAAGACTCGTGATGCTGTTATTGCTAACATTAGGTGTAAGTGCATAATCAACGGGGGGGTCTTGCCAAAAACTACCCACCGACCACAGGCAGATGCAAGTCAGTATTCTGCCAGGATGTTCCATTTGTAAAAGCTGCCAGTTCGCCAAAACAACTATAAGCCACATTTTAAGCGTGATCTCATGATTAAATGCATCATTGAACACACACCATGGTATTTTCTTCCTGTAACAGGCAAACCTGATCTCTGCTATAGATCTCAAGAACCACAACTACGCACAGATCTGCCTCTCTGAAAAGGATGGATTATTAAAAACACTTACAACACATTCTATCTGAAGCACCAGTTTGCCTCTTGTAACATGTCACACAGTGTCCAGATAGTCCCGACAGGATGAAAGCACTCACCCCAAAGACATCCCCTCCCACACTGGCGCCGCGGTGACAACAAAGCAGCTGCAGGGACCCCGAGGCAGGGAACATGACCGTACCTTCGTGGGTAGGTTCTGGGTCGGGTGTCAGCGAGATGTCATCCAGCTCGCGCAAGCAGAGCCATTCTCCATCCATGGACACTCGGAATTTGCAAAGATAGATGGTCTCCATGGCAGCCTGAGTGATCTTGTCTGTGGTGGGGGTTGGCATGTCGCTTTGAGGCGTCAGAGCAGACATGATGACTCAGCTGGTACAACAATAACAGAAAAACAAGAACTAAAAAGAAAAGCTCGCTGAAGAAAATAAGTAATACCTTGCTATTAAGGACAGACGTGCTCAGGATTGCACAGACTGCTCTAGCCTTTTCATATAGAGAGCAAGGTAAAAACGCTGCCCCTTCACGCTTGCCTCTTCCTCCTTCCTTATCACCACCTGCCGTTGTCTTCGGCCGCGCTAAAGGGTATTGATTCTATCTGACCGCAGAAAACCTGTCTTCTGCATTGGAGCAGGAAAAAAAAAAAAAAAAAGATTAAAAAAAGGAAAAAAAAAGAAAAAAAATAGCAGGTCTTCTGATGATGATTACCCAAGCAAAACCCCAGGCAGAAGGCAGCACGGAGCTCCAGCTCTGGTGAAAGCGAGCGGCTGGTCGCGCTCTCGCCGGGGCAGCGAGTGCTAAGAGGATTGGTTGTGCGCAGTAAGCAGGGTGTTGACCAAAATGGCTGACTAATGAACTGAACTGAAAATTCAGCTCATGTGATCGGCTGCTCCGCGCGTACAGCAAGCAATTCCCAGGATGCTCGGGAGACGCTGCTGATGCAGGGACAGCGACCAGGCTCCCAGCAGCCGCAGCACCTTCTCGTCAAGCGCTGCTCGGCCCCTTGCGCGCAAGCGGCTCGCAGTGCTCGTATTCCTCCTCGCTCACCCCATGCTACAAAGGAGTGCGGACCAGCAGCACCACGAATACAAAGAGACATTTGTATTCCCTTCATGTGCATGGATGGCGCTATATAGAGTAAGGTCCCTGGTTTTCACAATAGGTGTGCAAATTCCAATTTGCGCTGTATTCACTGTGGGCCTTCCTCAGGAACTATGAGGACTTCCCACAAAGACATTTTAGGATGGATTTATCCTCTCAAGCAAACAAAGAGGAAAAAAAACACTATCTCTAAGCACTTCAGCAATCTAAGATTCAGCTCTTTCAGGCAGGGCAAGAGGACACAGAAGAACAAGGATGAAGAAATACATATAGAGAACTAAAAATAATTTTATTCTTTAAAACCTCTTTGGAAAATTGGTGTTGCTCAAATGAGTCTCATGCTCCTTGGCAGGTGAATAAATTGCCGCTCAGGTTCTCAGGAACAAAGCGACAGCCCCACGTGGTCTCGCACTTCCCCGCAGGGCGGCTCTCCTTGCGTCCCCAATACTGCAGCCCCACATCCTGGCGACACAAGACTGCCCTGCATCGCGCGCGGTCACCAGGCACCTTTCTGATTAGTGGGGCCACTATTTAAGCACACCCTTGGACCCTGGATTGCCAACCATTTGACCAAAAAAAAAAAAAAAAAAAATCACCTCCACTTGTTTTATTTCGGTGCAGCTCCAGTATGTCATGGTCAGCAGCTCCTCAGATGCGCAGCATCCACCCGGGAGCATTTTATGCCTTCCCCTGCCCTCCCCCGTGTAAACTCAGAAAACGCTGACTGCTCACCAAAAAAAGTATGCAGATAAGAACATATGAATGATTAATGCATATGACCTTAAATATCTCAGTGGTTTTTTTCCTACAGTAATATTCAAAAGGATGCGTATACACTTGTGAGCCCTAAAAATACAGAAACTAATCACTTCAGAGAGAACTCAGCAAGCCAACACAGACAGCTTTTTGTGAAGAGGAAGCACACCCATTGTGTCAAAATTGCATTAAGCTGGGGAAAAAGCATACACTCAGAGTTCACAGATATTTCTGTTACCGGGCAAGAGGAAGCAGTTGCTTTCAGCAGACCTCCCGCGTGCTGCCTAACATTTTGACTCAGCAACTCTCTCTCCATTAGACTAAAATAAGCCAAAAGCCATGCTGCATATTATTACAGTGATACAAAGGACAACTATTTCACAAACAACAACAATTATGATTGTTCCTTCTCCCTAAAAGAGAAAATCAACCATGTTGACAGTAGTTGAACTTGTATCATGTTTATATGACCTGTCACAGTAACTTCTAGTTGGAGCACTCAGTTTTTACATTGAGTGCTCAGTGGAGGAGGCTTGTATATCAATATACACAAGTAGTTAGAGGAGAACAGACATCACTTTTGGGGAGAAAAAAATAAATAAATAAAATAATATAACATACCCTTCAGAATCAATTAAGCACCAGAAGAACATACCCTAGAACCCAATATAGTTAATTAACAGACAGTTTATATTTTTTCTTTTGGAAGAGTTACCAGAACAACATTAGGAGTAATGCTACAGGTTTTTTTGTTTTGTTTTGTTTTGTTTTTTTAAAAAACACAGCCAGGTTTCCAGTAAGGCTCAGCCCTGGCAAACCACCCACATACCAGGATCACAACTGACATCTGTTGAAAAACTACTGGTTCAACTTCAATTTTATGCCATTTGCTGCTTCTCAGCATGAAGAAACACAAAAACACAGGCTCTCCCTTTGAGGTCAGTTTTATTTTCTGGTTCCTTTACACAAAGGTCCTGCTGCAAATACCACATCGGAATGTTTAAATAAATAAAATGCTGTACTTCAAAATACTGCTTAGCTCTAATAAATTTCGTTCATGGCTATATTTTGTACAAACCTAAGCTTTGGAGACTATGCTTAACAGAATTTAAACAACTGCCAGTTTAAAAAGCATTTTAAATGACAGACCTACTTCACCTTTTAATATAAACTATACCTTTCACCATTCTAATACCCTCAATAAATACATCAATAAATGAGCTATCCACAAGCTTAAAAACTCCAATTACCTTTAATGGTGAAAGAAGTTTTGAATTTATTTGGGGAGATATGTTTTCAAAGCATTGGTATGAGTATTTTAAGACATTAACAAGTCTTCAAATGGCCAATGAACATTACATTCTCCAAGATCCAGTATAATACTAAAGGTACACCCACCAAAAAAATACGTATAAAAATACGATAGATCTTTGAGAAAAAATATGCAACTCCAGGGCAAGAGACAAAGCTCTATCAGACCTCAGGAACTGGTGAAAGATCAGAAAAGAAAGTGCAGCACTAAATAAGGCGAGGTTACTTAGGAAGAATTACTTTGTGAACCTCAAGTTCAGACCTTTGAATGGTCTTATAAAAATCCTAACATTAACTCCCTTTTTGGAAAAGCAGGATATAGAGATTTTAGCTAAAGTATAAAAGAGCTAGTTTACAAAAACCTTTTCAAATGAAACAGTCAATTGTTTGAATTTTAAGACTTAAATATCTGAAAGCAATCCATTCTATCAGCCACTCATACCCAAAAACTAAAAGCTGAGTAAATTAGAATGATCTAAATGGTGAAAGAAATAAACCAGCCCCCACAACACCCTTTGGTCTCCAGGGGTGATTTTACAGTACTTAAAAGGCAGCTTTGGGCAGTTTTACCTCCAGCGGCAGCAAACCCAGTCTGCAGCCTACAGACTGAGTTGC
>JAWLRI010000274.1:4350811-4387686 GCA_034781795.1 Crypturellus tataupa
GGGGTTCCGCCACCCCCGCGCCCCGCGGCGGAAGGTGCTCCCGGCTTCGCGCTCCGGGTCGCCGCGCCTCGGGTGGGGGGGGGTAGGGAGGGTGGGAAGGAGGTCGCAATGTCCCAACAGCACCGAAATCCCAAAAAAAGAAAAAAGAAAAAAAAAAAGAAATCACCCAAAAAGGAAGTAAAAAAAAAAAAAAAAAGAAAAGAAAAAACGAAATCACAAAAAAAATCACAAAAAACGAAATCACAAAAAACCCACAAAATCATAAAAAATAAATCACAAAAAAAAAACAAAAAAATCACAAAAAAGAAATCACAAAAAATTCACAAAAAAAGAAATCACAAAAAATCAAAAAAATCACAAAAAAGGAAATCACACAAAAATTAAACTATAAAAAAACACATAAAAAACACGAAATCACAAAAAAAATCGCAAAAAAAGGAAATCACAAAAAATAAAAATAAAAAAGAAATCACAAAAAAACTCGAAATCACAAAAAAGAAATCACAAAAAAATCACAAAAAAAAAATCACAAAAAAGAAATCACACAAAAAAACGAAATCATTAAAAAAAAACCAAAATAATAAAAAAACACAAAATCACAAAAAAAAATCCCCCCAAAAAGGAAATCACAAAACCACAAAAAATGGAATCACCAAAAAACCAAAATCCCCCCAAAAGCCAATCGGGCAGCGCACCTGCTCGGCGGCTGCTGGTTTCATTGAGCACCGCCGGCGCCGCGCAGGTGCTGCCTCATCCACAGCCGCTCTGTCCCCCGTGCCGGGGAGCGGGGCCCTGCAATTCCGGGGCAACCGCCTCCCGTGCGCAGGCCTAAAAGAGGGCGAGAAGCAGCTTTTTAGGGCAATGAGGCTGAACAGGGGTGGAACGTGGGGTCGCTGAGCGCGTTAGCAGCGGTTTCCTGCAGGGGGGTCCCTTTGTGGGCGTCATTTCGCCGAGGGGGCTTCAAGAAGGCTCTGTTCCTGGTATCCCCCTTTCCCCCGGCTGCCTTCGTGGAGCTCAAATCTTCCCGCTCCAAGTCAAGAGCCTTTCCAACAAAGCGGCTTCGCTTTGGGCTTCCGGTGGTTTGGATGGAATGGGCACCTCGTGTCTCAATCCGAGGCTGTTCCCTATGGTCGGAAAGGAAATATGACCTGGAGACATCTTGATCTCCTGGAGGGGCTGCTGGAGAGACTGTCCATGTGAGGCGGCTCTCCCTGTTCCGAGGACCCGCTCGAGCTGATCCACACGGGTTTGCTGGGAGCGTCAGCGGGATCTCTGCTGCCAGTACCGTGCTCGGTGCCGAGCTCGACGTGTCACATAGCGAGAGGAAGGGAATCCACAAAAATAACAGTGCGAAAAGCAGATCCTCCCCTGGAGAGCTTAGAGCCTGAGGGGAAACCCCCAGAGAAACGCAGGTGGCTGAGAGAGACTAAAAACGCTTCTCCAGCCGCCACGCAAAGACCAAAGCGGGGGCAGACGTGCAGATTTGGCACCCGAAATCCAGGGGCGCTGAGCACCGGCAGCCAGGGAAAACCGCCAAGGTCAGCAGAACCACGCAGGGATCCACCAAAACCACAAACCTGCAGCCTCTGCCCTCGGTTTAGAGCACTCACGACGCCTCAGTTTATTTTTTACGAGTGCCACGTTCTTATGTACATGCAGAAGCAGAGCTGCAGAGCTGGCCAGAAGCAGGCTCTTTTGCACGTGCTCCACTCTGCTCTCTGCCTTGCCCCTTCTTCTATATTTTTTTAAGCTTATTTGATTACAAGAAAGGCAACTGAAACAAATACTGCTGTGGACAGAAACCCTCCTGCCCAGCTGTTATTAGCCCGGTTTATTTATAACATTCAGCAGAAGGTGGGGCACGGGGAGCCTGCTCCTGCGCTGCTGTTCCAAAGAAAGCTCCACACTAAACTCCATCGGCAATTCTTTCTAGGGGGGATGAGGGGGGAAAAAAGACAATTCTGCTTTTTGTAAGGATGCAGCCCATCGAGAGAGCAGGGTTTGGCCCATAGAGTTGCGGCAGAGCTGGCCCAGGGTCCTGCATCGTGATCCTCTTCCTGGGGACACCGCGCGTGCTGCTGATGCAACCCCAAAGCTCTTTGCATCATGCGACTGTCTCTAGAGACGTTGGTGTCGGGATGAAGTTCAGGACAGCTAAGAATGAGCCTGTGAGCAGCACGGCTTGCCCTGCCTTCCTTCTGCTATCAATAAAACGACAAGCGAGGGAACGAGGGGATTTTATTTGTTGTTATAAGGAGTGCGGAGGCCTGGGCCGCAAAGCAGCATGGAAGACTGGGCTTCTCTTCAAAAATGGCCTTTTCTGTGCCAGGCACATGGATGTCCCACAGAGACATCCTGGTCATTGCAAGTTACCTAGCAGTTTGGCTTTCCAGGCGATCCCAAATGTGGGACAAGGACAAATGGATTCTCCAGCACTCCCTTGTGCTCCAGACTGCGCCAAGCGCTTCAGGTACCTCAAGGAGGTTAAAATGCTCCCCCTTCCCCAGCAGTCGGTTGCCGGGGCCCCACTGAGGGAGAAAATACACATGCCCTGAGGTGACAAGAGCAGAGCGGCACCGTGATGCTATGCAGAGCCCTGGAGCGGCCGCTGTCCTGCTTCACCTCTGCCAGCCCTCCTGCCCCTCGTTGTGCCTGCTTTGCCTGGGAGCTCTTCGGGGGCAGGTCAAGCTTTCGGGATATGTTTGCATGGCATCTAGTGGCCCACAATAGTCCTATATTATGGGTCAAACAAGCCCACAAGTGATTTTAAAGTCTATTTTCTCCAAACAAGGAAGAGCAGCTATTTCCCCTTGGCTCTCTAGACACTTTCCTGCCTTTACCCCAGCTGTGAGGGCATCACTGCCCCTTGCTGGCTGATTTTGTCCCTTGGACAAAATAGAGACAGAAATAAAGACACGCAGTAATAGTGCAACCTCCTCCTGCCCCCATCCGCCCCTGAACGGCAGAGCTCTGTGTGCAATAAACCATCACACTTGCCGGTTTCAGTCCCCCAGCCACATTTTCCACAGTGGCGGGGCGAGCAGGTTGGGCTGTTTAATTTAGGAAACGCACAGCTGTATCGTTTGCACACACCCTTATAGGCAGACACGGGTTCTCCACTCGCGTTCTTCAAAAGAAGCCACGGCGACATGAAGAGCTCTTTGGTGCTGTGGGTGGCCTTGGCCGTCTCCTTGGGGTCCCTCGTGGTGGCAGGTAGGTGAGATTCAAAGACCAGGGGACACTGCATTTAACAGCCCACGTGTTCGGTATAATTTACCAATAATAATTTTAGCTTCAACAATTGAACCTCAGAGCCTACTCAAGTCCTACTTTAGTGCTAGCTGGACACTTTATTTTTTCTGCTGGGCATTTTTAACTTCTACTGCAAGGCTCAAAGAGTGATGACTAGCTCCAAACTTAAGATTTTACAATTAACCATTATAATTAACCAGATAATGGATGCTGACTACTGCTGTCAGGTTTCTACATAGTGGTCAAAAGCCATCCTCATTCCCGTGATGGATTTAGTCCATAGAGTTAAATCTGTGCTCATTATGTATTAGATCCTCCTTGAAGTTCCTCTAACTTTCAGCAAAGGGCTTATTACAGACCCAGACAGCTCCTTAACACCAGTTGTTTCCTGGGATGTGCAACTGACTGCATAACCCATTAGCTGCCACTGCAGAAAAGGATGATAGAGATGGACTGTTGTATCTGTGCTGCTTCCACAGAATGAAGAATGAATGTGATCTTTGCATTCATAGTCATGGCTTGATATATATATATATATATATATATGCATGCTTGTGTGTGTGCCTGCATGCTGCTGACAAGAAAGTACAATTTGAATTACCTGCATCTACAGCACCAACATTTGCACCATTTCTTTTGAAATTAGTAGTTGCTTGATCTCTCTGGACCTCTTTCTGCTTTAATTTAGTAGCCACTTTGACATTCAGCACAGTTTGAACTGCCAGTTTTGGAATGCATTTGCAGCTTGTTAGGTATGGATTATGTTGGGTTCCATTCCCCTGCATTGCTGCATATCACAGTATATTATAAGATAATCCAATATTTAAAGATGAGACATTTTGTCAAAGTATCTCTACATAAATGTATATGAGGGCAAGCATGATATTGCAGCAAAACATGCAAACAATTAGATGGGCATTAGGAATTTATGTATTTATCTGCCACCTTCTTCCTAAAGTGCTTTTCTAGGGGATACTTTGAGTCTCTGTTGATACACCTCAAAACTCCTAGTCTCAACTTGATAACTTTAGGAAAAAAAAAAAAAAGAACTCCTGTATAATGTATCATTGCTGAAAAATCTAAGTAGATAGAATTACATAAGGAATTAATTCAGGTGAGTAATTTTAGAGTACTTGCCTTACAGTACATCTTCCCTATATAGTGCATTTACTAATGCAATTCTACAAATAACATGATTTAGAATCTGCTGGAAAGCCAGGAGTCTGCCTTAAAGAGTGGCTTTGGATCAGCATCTTGAGAGAAGAATCATGTACAACATGTATAGAACAGCGGCAGGCATCAGACAGACATATGCAAAAGAAAAGAAACTAGAGAACATCTATAAAAGAAGAAATGCCAAGTGAGACAGAGACTAGAGGGGCTTTTCTAGACAGTATCTGCCTCAGGGGGAAAAGACCACGCTGCGTGATGAGGTGGCAGAGAGGAGACATGCAAAGACTTGGGGGAGGGAGAAGAGGTACAAAGCAGACGAGCAGCATTAAACCCTGCAGAGTGATTTTCTCCTTTACAGCCATGGCTCAGACATGGTTGTGCATTTCCACCTGGCTGGGGCACGAAGCAACCAGCCGAGGTCGGCTGAACTTGTGCAGGTGACAGGCTGTGCTCCCGGCTGCACAGACAACATTTAAAGCTAAGTGGGCAAATGCTGAAAAGGGACCGAGAAACCACTGAGAAACCACCGAGTGTGGCAGCAAAGGAGGCCGTGCGGGAAGAGGCAGCTGGCTTATCCAGCAGTGCTGGCGTGTCCCTCTAGAGCGGATTGCTGACAGGACCGCGGTGCACAGCCTGGACTCGGAGTCCTACGCTCAAATAGCTGACAAAGCCACCTCAGCATTTTCTCTGAGATTCTGGTGCAGAGATCCTTTCTGGGGCAGGGAGAGGAGGAAAGAAGCTGCAAAGTTAGTGATATTAATTTAATGGCACATTCTGCTGCTCAAAGCAAGGGAGCACGGTGATTTCCTTCCTCATGTGAAGGTTCCTCAAGTGAACCTTCCTCAGAAGGCATTCAGAGTGAGTAACATTTGCAACTACTGTGTAAGGTGTGAGATCACTCTGAAAACAGATTTTTAAATATTTCAACACCCAAGTAACAAGGGCTGAGAGGATCTCAGTGAGCAGTAACCCCATGGATTGGAAGTGGAGGAGACCAGCATGTCGTGCAGGCCATCCAACAGCTTGAGCTTTGCAGCGTGTAGCAGTAGAGAGATCAGTTGATGACCATGCAAGAGGGATGAAACTCGGTTGTAGAGGACTTAAGAACCAGGAAACAGGAGGCTGTTGGGCAAAGTCTACTGGGAGAAAAGTTTAAGGAGAAAGTAGGCCTGCACACCAATAGACAGTAGAAGAATCTTCTAGGTGACAGACAAGACCTCTTCTCCTCTTATTTTGACTGAGTTTCATTTTGAATCATGTGCTAAAAGTGAGGGAGACAGTCATATCCCGACATGACTCTCCCCTGTTTGAGTAAGCAACCTGGCTGCTAGATTGAGCTTCATTAAAAGCAGACTACCAGTCACAGTGGAAGCTTTCCCTTCAAACCACTTGCCTCTCCTCAGCAGGGTGGCAGACTGCCCTCCCATAGGGTCCTGGGGTGCTTTTCAGTATTTGTCCTCTAAGGAACCTGGGAAAAAGGGACCACTACAAGATATCAGACAAGAGCAATTGCTACATTGGCAACAGATATTTACAGGATAGATCCAAACCTAGAATCCAACTGCTAGAATAGTCATGAGAAGTGATACAGAAATTCTAATCTTCCCTTTAGGCATCTTTGCAGCCATCCCTGCCTATGCTTCAGAAGCCACTAGAGCAGCAGAGCAGCCAGTCCTGCTTCACGCCAGGAATTGCAGGAGCAGAAGCCACTACCTAGGGCCCAGGCACACTGCTGGCCTAGGAATGAACTACAAATTTTGGATATGGACAACACTTGAGCTGTCAGTCAAAGCACCAGCGGAAGCTGTAGGCTTCCTTGGGTGCTTTGTCTTGTTCTGCAAGAAATCCTTGCTCATTTTCCTCGCTCCATTTTGGTTTTTACCTCCATGCAAGTGAGCAGACTGTGGGCTCAGCAGCAGAGAAAGCTGAACTCAGCATTGCAGAGAGACTCCATCCTATGGGCAGTGACCTGGACTTGAGTCAGTTCAGAGGCCAGAACAGCAAAGTGCCTCAGGGAGGTTCTCAGCACTCGCCTTGCTACTAGAGCAGCTTACAAGAGTTTTTTTCTGACACTGAGATTGCATATCCTGTACTTGCAGGTTACCCACAAGCGTATGATGATGAGGAGGTGGTGCTGGTCAACAACAAGTGTCAATGCGTAACAGTGACCTCCAAGTTTGTCCCCTCTAAAGACAACCCCGAAGAAGAAATCCTGGAGAGAAACATACGCATCATGTAAGTGGCAGACAGCTCTTGCGTGGAGACAGACAGGGAGGCAGTGTTGCAAGGGTTACCTCTGGTTTGCATTATTTGACATCTACTGGCATTTAAGGTACAAACACTTTTACCCTCAAACTGTGGGGAAAATGACCTGAATAAAGAGCAAAGTGTCATATCAGAAAAAAATAGTTTGGGCTTAACTTGCAGTTTTCACCAGAGTATTCTCCCCCTTCCTTCCTCTAGCGTCCCACTGCAGAGCCGAGAGAACATCTCCGACCCCACATCCCCCCTCAGAACCACTTTTGTCTACCGCATGACTGATCTGTAAGTACCCTTGACACAATTTCCTAGTGCTTGCCCTCCCTGCACCATTACCCATGGCAGCCCACAACCATCATGAGGGCTCTAAGATCAAGTAAGGCAGTTACACAGGACAGTTTTCCCTAGAGAACCCAGCTCTCCTACCTACTCTGTTATAGTGCATTAGCCCTAAAACAATGCTTTCTTCCAAGTTCAACTAGTCCTCACGATGAATTCCTATAGAAAGCTCTCACACTTGCATAGTAAGTTGCATTCCAAATCAGAAAATTACACCCTTGCTGTTTCATACTTTTGGGGGACCTGCCTTATGAACAGTGTTTTGACAAAACTCATTGCAACCAGACTGCGCTCATCAAGGAGTTCCTGTGTAAGGCAGGAGACCTAGAAAGCCCAGGCTGCCAGATCAGTGAAGAACATTGAGTTTCATCAAGGGTGTCTTTTAGTGACAGCTTTTCACACTCGTACCCCCGCTCTTTTCCAGATGCAAAAAATGTGATCCTGTAGAAATTGAGCTGGGTGGCAAGATCTACCAAGCCCAGCAGAGCACCTCCTGCGACAGTACGGAAACCTGCTACACCTACAACAGGGACAAGTGCTACACCACAACCGTCCCATTCCTCTACAACGGGGAGAGGAAAATGCTTCGGGCAGCTCTGACACCAGCCTCCTGCTACGCCGAATAGCTCAACCCATTGCTGCCGCTTGCCTCGTTGCGTTCTGCTTTCCTATCACCACAGTTATGCTAGCAGCATTGTAGCTAGACAAGAGCTTCTGAAATACCAGCTCCAGGAGTAACACAAGCTTGCTTATGTTTCTTTTCAAGCATCAAAAAATGCTTTACCCCCAAGAACAGCTGCTGGTTCCCAGGGATTGTTCTTGCAGTCTTGGCACATATTTGCAACATTATATCATACAATTTCACCCTATAAATTTTCAGAAGGTGTGAATGAGTTCAATTGCCTTGGAATCAAAGGAACTAAATCATTTAACAACAAAGGAGCATTGATGTGTTTTGACAGCCTTCAATTTGTCTCTTTCTAAGCAAGGCTGTTACAGACATCAGCGGGAGTGTCCATATATCTGCTCTCCTGAGCACTCTATGAGACCTCTGCAGAAGGCTGGTGGCACAGTTACAGGTCTGTTGTACTACTGGAGAGAGAGAAGATGAGGGCAAGACTGACTATTTCAAAACGATTGTGAAATTATTTAAAAAAATCTAGATATTTGTACTGCCTCAGTAGTCACAAGCTTCTGGTTTTCACCTACTGTTAGGGAAAATTAAAACATACTGCTGCTGTTCTGAATTATCTCAAAGGTGTCAGGACCTCAGGTGTTCCAAGAATAGTAAAATCATCAGGGACACATTAGACATCACACTTCCTATGCTCAGGTACTGATAGTGGTTCATTCTTCCAGCCCTGCTCCTACTTGAATGGCTGTCAAAAGTCAAATTGGCTTGTATATTTTCATCTTGGTTTTGTATTCAGTTCTGCGAGAACTGGGCCCTACATAGGGCTGCATTCAATCTGCCACCTCAGTTCATGTAAGAAACCCACACTGAATAAAGAAGCTGATTCAGTATAATACATTACATGTGTATGGATTTTAGATGGTATTGTCAGTACATACATCATAAATGCAAGTGTATTCCCCCAGCATTACATTTGAGAAGACCAGTATTTTTCTCACTCTTCTTTAAAGCCAGTTGTAAAATCTTAAGCTGTTCCAATGAATTCTTATCATCCTATGGCAATAATAGCAAAAACCTGACATCTGTATTTTGAGCTTTGTTAGTAAAACATGGAATAAATCTTTGTGCAGCAGTCTGTGTGTTAAATTCCTTCTTGTTAAAGGCCCCACACGAACTGCTTGGTTTTCTAGAAAAGCAGCATTAATTTTCTTATCTTTTGTGAGAGGGAGAAGCCAGAACTGCCATCCCAGGCCACTCATTCTACCTGCATTGTGACACTGTGTTTTGGTTTTGATGCTGGGTTAAGAGCCTCCCTTTCAAGAGAGCTTTGGTGTTTTGCCCTTCAGGATGGTACAGGGAGACAAGGTTTCCCTGTGCATTCACATCTTCCTACCAACTCAGTTCGCTATATCTTCCCAATTCAGATAACTTTTCGGCTATATTGAATATTTGACTATTTCATGTCAGCCTTTAAAGTTCACTCCTTTATGCTCTTAAAATGGCTGTTTTATCTGCTTACAGATTAGTTCTGCACTCACCTGCTCTCAAGTCTGTCTTCCTTGTCTGAATCTGTCCACAATTTGGAATGCAGAAGGGGTTTCTTGCCTTTTTAAAAAATAGTCCTTTTGAAGGCATGGGTATTTATTTTTATAATCCTGCTTATAGCCTGGGGGAAAAAAAATTGCAAGCAGCCACTGAAACTCAAGTACATGAAGTTGAGCACAACTCATCTTAGAGAGCTGAGACAGGGTTTCACAGTGGAGAAGCCAACATATAAATAGTCCCTTAACAAAAGGAACTGCTGACCAGCAGGACAAATGGCAGTAGAACTCAGGTGAGTCAAGTATTCTGCAAGAACCCAGCTCCTGGAGTAAAAAGGCTTTACATCTGAGAGATGCTGCTCCAAAACAGTCCATTTCTGACACTGTTGTCTAAGATGGTTCCTTCCTCTATCATTCTCTTGCTTTTATTCATCTCTGACATGCTGGTGAAGCAGAAATGGATATTGCAGGCCATTTGCAACAAACTTGTATTTTATCTCCTCCATGAGGAAACAGCCATGCAGAAATACATTTGACTTATCTTTAGATATTTCTGGTATATTAATAGGAAACAGGCTATGATTTTTGATGGCCTCTATTGCAGAAGACTGCTATGTCAGCTTAAATTCTATGCATGTTCAATCATTCTGCAGTATACAAAGTACTCTGTCAGCTTTCAATTTTTCTCTAGCTATATAAATTTCAACCAGCTAGTCCTTACAGAATTCACAGAGAAAGAACAGCTTAATTGTGTTGTGTAAAGCAGTAAGCCCTTTTTGGATACTCAGAAGGCATCTAGTTAACTGTGGACAAGCCTCTGATTAGAAAAAGTGCATGGCAATGCAGAGTCTTCAGTGTCTTCAAGCTAGACCAAATCACTATTTAACTCCTTAAGCAGCTGGTCTCTAGACTTTGACAGTCCATGTCTAACCTCCAAGCTCATCTGGCCACTGCTGCAAACGAAACTGGACACTAGTTTGAAGTTTGCTCTGATGTGAGATTTTTTTTTTCCTAGAAGCAATTCAGCTACCACCTCCTATTCATTTCAAGAGAACATAGAGATCTTCTTATTCAACAGTTATGGATAGATTTGATCTATTTCTTCTATGCCTCTTTGGACATTATTTGCAGGATTTGGGCTTCCTCATGACCTCCACCATCATCTTCCTCAGACAGCATTTTCAGAAGGAACTGAAACCAAAGATTCAAGATGTAAGCATGATAACCAGCCCAAAGTAACACTTGTGACAGAACAAAGTCAGTTAACATACAAGAAAGGGTAAAAAAAACATCCTGTACACACGCTGCTCATGGCTGCAGGTGATTCTAACGACAGCAGCCCCCAAACCCAGCAAGATTCCTTGCTAAGTTTTTCAGAGAGCAAACCCCATTTTGTGTGCAGTTATCCACAGGTAAGGGACTGTTGGTTTCTAGCACCACTGCTGAAGCAAATCCCTTGCAACTATACACCCCAACAGACAGAAATCCATCTCTGACCCTCACACAAGCCCCAGTAGGGAGAGACAGGTCCCTAGTCCAGCTAATGTCATCACAGGGACCCTAAAACGCCACAGTAAAAGCAACAGGCACAGTGTGTTGGAAGCACAGACAATCCCTTGGCTGGTTCTCCCAACTCACCTGAGGCTTTGGGTAGCCCTTTCTCTCCAGGAATTCCTTGAAGGCATGTGCACTGTAGGGCTTTGAAAGTTCCGTCTCCTAAATTAAAGAGATTTAAGTCATCTAAGTTATTAGAGAACAACAGCTTCATCAAGCCAAATTAAGCCAGTCTACATGTGCAGGACTCTCAAAACTAGTTACTAAATTTAAACTGGTAACAACCAATTCAAAATTGATTTGCTCTTTTTAAAGATGCAAGATGTCTCCATGGTCCTGAATGATTTTTAGTCAATTTTCAGCTTGAATCTGATGCACTGCACAATAGGAAATGGCCCTCTCCCTGCCAGCTCCCACTATTCCCTACATCTTTGTGACAGAAGGCTTTTTAATAGATTAAATGTCACCACCATGATGTTGCATTCTCCCAGTAGGAGCTGCAAAAGACACAAATACTCCCTGGTTTTACCTTTGGAAGGGCTGCCCTTCAAAGCGTTAGAGAAGCCTTCTGCTTCCCTATGTTTATGTAGCAAACATGAAGATGGGATTTGCAGGCTTATATACCTTAGAAGACCGAGGCTGGTGCAGTATATGAGAAGTGCTGCCAGCAGCCCAAGGAAGGGAATCCTCCTGGCCCTTAGACGGCTCTGTTTGCGTATTGCCCAGCTGCACAACATGGAAAGGTTTAGGGAAGGTGGGCTTGTTTCCACAGCTGGTGCTGAACAAGTTCACGAGAGCACCTTCATCGAGGCTGCAATTCCCTCCACCCTGGAACAAGAGCCAGAAGTGGGCAAAGACAGAAAGGTTTTCCTTCCCATTTCCCTTCTGGACATGCATTTGCTTGGATTCCATATATACCCTATCCACGATGCTCCAAAGGTGTATATACAAGAAAACCAAGGTCAGCTGGAGATGATCTACTAGTATTTGTATTAACATGATGGCAGTGAGCAGGAGGTCTGCCCTAAGCCAATCGGGAACTAAAATACTAACTGGTGTATTAATGTCAGGGCAATAGGGAATGCTTCAAGATGAAACAGTTGAACTCATACACTCATGCTTCCCAGGAATGCTTCTCAGGCCAATTTAACAGTATTCCTGCTTATCCTTGCTTTACATTCCAATGGACTGCATCCTGTAAGCCCCAGCATGACAGCATTTTTTCTCAATTTCTGCTCATTCTGACTTGCATTCACACAAAACCATATTTTTATTACCCAAATCTACTTTTTTTTTGTCTGAAAGAAGCCATTGGTTTCTAGAAGGGCAGGTGCTGACAGGTTTGGAGGTTAAATTCCCTCCACACACACTGTCTCATTGAACTTACCAGGGTAGTAATCCAGTCACAAAAATGCTTTGTCATCCGTTTTATATGTTCATCAAGGAGAACAAAGCTGTTCAGCTTGGCCACCTTTTCTCTTACTGATACCTTCTTGGAAAACCACACACTTGTGTTTTTCCTTTGGGACTCCTTTCTGGTGAGGAAAATACAACATTCTGAAACAAGGGTTGGCTGCAGCTATAACTATTAGTTCTAGAAAACAACCTAAAGCTGGACCCTTTTTCCCTGCCACATAGAGCTTTGGATCACATTACAGTTTACCACGAGACACAGTAACTTTTCTTGCATGGAGTAGCATAAACTATTTGAATTAATTCTAGGTATCAGCTTCATAAATAAAGTTGACCTACCAACCAACCAAACTTCAATCTACCAACTAGTAAAAGCATTTTCAGAAACATTTTCCAAAGTAACCTGCAACATCCAGCAGCCCTCAGAGCCATCAACTACCTCAACTTCCCTCCCGAAGCAATTAAAAAAAAAAATCTTTAAAATCACAAGCAATGAGAAGTCTCTCTGTAAGAGGTTTGGCTTTCACTGTTTGCGTCTGGGAACATGCCTGCCTGCGTGAACCTGAATTTCCTTTCCGTATATCTCATACTGGAGCAGGGGAAATTCAGAAAGCTTTTAGCATTGCTTTCCATCTCATCCTATACTCACAGTGGTTGAGGCTGGGGACCTGTTGCTTTGCCTTTCCTGTCCTCCTGCATCTCCTGAACCAGCTGACTCTTCTCTTCACAGTCATTGCGTCCAACCTTGCCCCTCAAATACACTTCAGGATACAGGACTTCAAGGACCTCTTGAAAGAGCTATCAAAAAAGAAGATGCATTCAAAAAATATTTCATTGGTTGAAATCCTCTTTGGGCTATGCAAAAGGCTACTTAACACTGAGACTATGTCTGTCTACTACTCAGCATATCAGATATTCGTTTCAGTGTTTTCAAGTATTCTTCCTTTCAATTCAACCCCTCTTTATGTGTCCTCTTTGCCCGAGTAGTAAGAGTCTGGAGTGGAGAACGTTGTTGTTGCCTGACCTTGAAAACAAAATCAGACTCAACACCCTTTTCTCAATTCTAAAGCTTTTCCCAGCAAACTCCTTACATGACCTAAGTAGTCACATGCCAGGTTAGTTTTCTATCCCAGCTCTCTGAACAATCCTTAACTGGGATTACAAAATCATTATTTTGGAGACATACTTTCTTACAAACGCATCTGCTAAAGGATGGTTGCTTAGTTGATACTCTACCTGTGCAACATATTCCCTCCTGGTTTGCTGCAGTGGACTAAGACTGGAAAGACAAACCTGTGCTTTGCCTTTCTTCCTTTCCTTCTGTTTAGCTGCACAGGAAAATTTAAGTGAATTGTTTTTAAGGATAATTGGGATAGTTCGTTTTGTACCATATACAATCATGTTATCAGATGAAGGAGGAAAGCCGTCTCTGAAGTCGTCTAAACCCTTTTTCAGGAATATCCAGCGCTGGCCATTAAGGGAATCTGATAACATCGGTTTGCTTTCCCGAAAGTAGTTTGAAGACATTTTCTTAGGACATCTGAAAAGAAATTACATTTGAGAACATGAAAAGCATTAGCCTATCTCCTGAACATAGAGAGTATAAACAGATATCTGACTCCGAGTATTAGCCCACACTGTCCAGCAGTTTATCATTACTCTGCTTTAAATGAAAGCTTACCAACAATAAGCTCTTCTGTATCAGACAGCTGCCAAAGATCATAAGTCCTTTCTTACTGAAGTTGCTGACACTATTTTTTTTTTTTAAGTAAAAATCCTTAGGAACTTTATAAAGCTGTTTCTAAGCATACATCGCATATACATATGCTACGTAAAAAGAATTTCAAGCTTAGTTTTGGCTATTCCAATCATTGAAGTGTAAGTTAAACAATGTTTATAGTCAAAAGCACAAACAAAAGGCTTAAAGCTATCAAAACTGCGCTCCATAAGAGCAGCATTTTCTGAAAGATTATTCCATCAGCCAATCTTTCAGTTGTACAACCAAGACTGCCCTCATTCCTCACAACCGCCTCATTGCAGTTCATTGTAACTTGTACATTTCTCACTTATTCCATATGAAATCTTTGATCCCTGGCCTGCTGAATTAGTCTAATATCTGCAGTAAAACAGCCTTGGCAGTTTTACAGAACAAGATACAAGCAGGTAAATGAAGCAGTCTTCATTTTCAAGAGCTCTGACTGTTCAGGCTGCAGTTTAACGTGGCTCAGGTTGTTGCAGTGGGCATTGAACCCCCATTCACAATCACAATTTTCCATGTCTTCATACTAGTGCTCACTTGCTAAAGCACAACCAAGCTGCAGAGCATACAAGGCGTACATTAGACAATCACTGCTTTCCACTTGCAGGAGCAGAAGCCCCTGAATTAGGCTCTCTCTCAGTAATTACAGTACTAAATCATTCCTAAGACACTTTTGAACGGAACAAGAAATGCAAACAGAATAGTATATACCTGATATTTTCAAGTTCTGAAGATTTCATAGGCAAAAATGGCATTTTATTCCTCAATGTCTGATATATAAAGAGAGAACTCAATGCGCAAGAAAACCTGAAGTTAATAATTCTGCAGTTCTGCTTCAGGCAAAGGTACTGGTTGCAAGTCCCAGATGATAAAATACTCTGGGCATGTTTGGATTTGGTTGTTGTGGAAACCAGAGCTACTCTATCCTGCTTACAAAGGCTGCCTTAGTCACACATAGTCCAATACAGATACAGAAAATTCCCATGGGCTATGAGGAATAACTTGAAAATTAAGCAGAGCTTGATTGCTTGAAAATACAAGCAAATATACAGTAAATATCAGTGAATAGCACGAATAGCAAGGCGATACTTGGCTTAACATGCCTTTAATAAAACTTCTTGAACATTAATCTCCACAGAACATACAAAAAAAGCAACCTTGGGGGACCAGATCTGATCTCCCAAAGTAAACAACCAAGTTTCACATGATTTTTATTATAGACAGATGAATTCCAAAGCAATTCCTTGTGAAAATTGCAATACAGCAGAGTAGGTCTCTTCACCTAGGAAGGTTGGAACATTTCTCTTGTCTCCAGCAGCAGCGCAGGCAGCAGGCACCTCTCAGCTTCTCAGGCTTGTAACGCAAGGAAGGCAAAGTCAAAGTGTAAAAGCTGCTTCTTCCTAAAATTACACACGGAAAGGGAATGTCCAAGTTCAAAAATCAAGTCCTTGAGAGAAGTACATACTTCTCAGTCATTTCTTTGCTTACATAACTGAATGATCAGTTACTTGTATTGAGAAAATACACACAGAAAATAAGAGACTAGATAAACAAAGCTAAGTTTTCTGTTGCTTAGCATAAACATTCATTTAACTAAGGACAGGAAATTCACTTTTAGAATAAGCTATCATCACTCTGCTTTTCTCACTATTTCAAATAACATATAATTATTTCACCAACAGCAGAACAACTGCCCTAGAAGACATAGGAAGGGGTTAACCTGAAGACCAGCACCTACTGGTTAAGTCATTGGAGCCTCAGTGAACATGCTTAAACTTGAATATTCTGACTTGTTTTGTTTAGTCTAGCAACTATTTTAACACAACTCCTTTCCTTTCCCTATCCATACAACACCTACTGCACTCAGAACTGATAAATGACCAGCTGCAAGTAGGCTAGGAAATAGGGAATGACAAGATCAAACCAAAGCATTCACTCTCTACAGTGATATCATGAAATTGCTTCCATCCTTAATACTAATGCATTTCTAGAAACACAGAATTAGCCAAAATTAGAATATGTTAAGTAGTGTCTTCCCCCTCCCCCTTAAGTTTACATTTGAGGCACAAAATATTTGATAGTGCCAGAAATTAATTACAAAAAGAAATATTTAGTTAAAAAAAAAAAAAACTACCTTATTTGTTGATGTAAGTGGCCCTTTTGAGCTCAAAAGGGCAGGGCCTGTCAGAAATATGTATTTTAACTAATTATTAGACAGAGTGTTAAGTTTTATCCTCAAAGAGTGCTGTAGCAGTTAGGATAATACATATTGCACAAATACAGAACGACACAAACCAATAAATGGACAGATGTTAGACAGTAAAATTGTTATTCATATACTTAACGTAATAGACATGAACAGTCTTGGTGGAAGCCTTGGTATTCTGCTGTACTTTAAAAGTCCCTAAGAGACTTGACAGAAGGCTTCACATATACCACCACATGAATGTAATTAAAAAACCTGTAAAATTGAGTGTTTTACTTATCTCTCTGCATTACAAAAGCAAAAAAAAAAAAAAAAAAAAAAAAAAAAAAAAAAAAAAAAACAACAACCTTCTTCTTGTGCACCTAGAATACATTCCTAATTAAAAGCTTTATAAAAGGACACAAAATATGTTGTCAAATAAAACATTCCTTGACCCATCTTGGCTTTATGCAAGAAATTATAAATAAAAATTTAGTTAACAAAGCAACAGCTTTATAACACCTATAAATGTTACAAACAAAGGTTAAAAAAAATACAGAAAAAAACCCACACAATTTAAGAACTCATTATAATTTCAAAGGAAGCAACAAGGCATATAGAATCCTCAGAACAAAAAACATAGCAGAAATGGCCCTTTTACAATACAGTATAAGTATCAACAAACAAACAAACAAAAAAAAGTTAAGGGTAACTCTAGCCTTCCCACATGATTTAAATCATGCTCAAGTTGATTAACTCATGGAAATTAGACCAATCACAGTGCAAGAGGGAAAAGACTAGGATTATAAATAGTCACATAGGAAGGTTTGTTTTTTGAGTTAATACTTTGGGTTTTTCTTTTTTGGTAAAATTGTTTTTATTTTTCTTGATAGGTTATAAACTGTTTATTTCTTGTTGTGCTTTGATTCATGTCAATTAAAATTGCAGGTGGGTAGATTGTATAGGATTTACATAGATAAAATAAAAAATAATTAATTAATAAAGCTTTATATGACCCTATTTATTTTGTTCTGTGTCTGTGCTAACTGAAGTACCTTTTTAAAATTGATCATAGCAGTAAGAATGAGTCTTTTGCTGTAAGAGACTTATTTTTATTTACTTTGTTTAATAAAAACAATGGATAAATTCTTTTTAGACCCCTAACAATGTGGTCTTGAATTCCCAAATATTTTTTTGTTACTTGAAATGTGGTTATATAAGACTAATTAAGGGACACAAGTTACTTTAAAATCTTTGTAGGAAAATCTATGCTATGCTAAACATGTAAATATTAGCTGCCTACAGAAAAGAAGCTCTAAACTTTCTATTGACCACCAAGGCATGGAAGGCTTTTTTTTTCCTGTTTTATTGTCTCTCTAAAGATTGTTACTTGGCTACTAATTCCTGTAAGCTGGCTACCTGTGGAATGCAGTGCAGAACTGCTTGTTGGAAGCAGGGAAGAGGGAGGTAATGCTACTCCTAAGGTGCCTTATACCTTTCCAAGCAGATATAATTTTCCTGTGCATCTTGTTTTGTTACCTGCTCTACCTCTTCCTGGAGCACAAGTGTCTTGGTAAGTGTCCTTGAGTAGAATGGGTTTATTAAGAGGAAAAAATAGGTCTGCTAGGAATAAGACTTAATGGTAAGTATAAACAAAGCTTTAGCTTCTTCCTGCTTTTTTTTGTGTTGACTACTGAATGTTTGCTTTATAAATATATTATCAATAAAAAAACATTGACATTATTAATACAAAAGAAACACCATGATTGTGGCTTTGAAATCAGGACTGAAATTACTCGCAATCATTTTATATGAAGTGGCTCTACTCAGTTCTAACTCTGCAGTCTCTATAGGGCATGGGAGCAGCCTGTACATCTAGGTTTTGGTGTCCTGCTTTTGGCCAAAACCTTCCCCTATAATGGCAAGAAGTCTCTGCCATCAGATCTCCCTGTGCCTTGGAAAGACATTCAAGAGGATTACAGAAACTATATTCCAACTATCATGAATAAAGTATTTGTTCTTATTCTTTGCTTCAAGACTGTGAATTTTTTTAAGGGCAATTCAAGGTAAGAATTTAAAAAATGTTTGACAACAGGAAAAATCTCACTTGGACTTAATTGTGAAAGTATAGCCTGTAATATGAAATTCATATTTTCTTGCAGAAAAGCAGAGATGAGTTAATACTTTGCTACTGGTATTCAAGCTGTACTTTCATACAGTAATTGCTAGAGTAAGAAATGAAGTTAATAGGGTCCTTGATGATCCTTCTGCACTCATCTTTACTGCCTGTACTTGGTTTGCTTGCTCCATCCCTTATTATCACATTTTGAACTCATATATTTGCCCAACCTGTGAGAGGAAGTGAAAATCATTGTATCTGTTTTTTGTGGAGAGAAGCAAAAAAATGCTGCAGGCAGGATAGATAGAGTTATCTTAAATTACTTTGTTCAAATAGCTATATTATCTGAATACTATTTCTGGAAAGAAAAATGCTGCATTTTAACTGGTGCCTGGAGGCATTTAGATACCTGGTAGAAAGGCAGAGCATTTATTTCAATAGTACTGAAAACCAGGCTGGGTACCCTTTTATGCTATGTGCTTCTGAGTAATTTAAGGTTTCAGATTTATTTAATCTAGAAGACTTTTATTTCCTGCAGAGGAGATTGCCTATGGCTTTAAAAGAGATATACTTTGTCCATCCAAATTGCTTAAGAAAATCTTAATTATTCCCTAAAAACACTGCTGGTGTCTGTGTTAAGATCATGTGCCTTTTAAAAGCAGAGATAACGTGTTGAACATCTTGCTGGTTTGGAAGAAGAAACAAACTCGGAGGTATCTGTGATGGAACAAATAAAGGGTTATAGGGACTCCATGTTATTCAATAATTATTCTATAGGCCACTTGAGCTGAGTTAGAGCTGCCAGGGTCATTCTAATGACTGCTAACCTGAATACAACCTGTAAATGACAGGGTAGGAGATCTTATCCTCAATGGGATCCCCTGCGCGCAGCGCAGCGCGGGCTGCGGCGGGGCACGCGCTTCCCGAGGAGGTTTGTCCCCGCGCGGCGCCCGTCGGAGGGGCGGGCCTGCCCGGCTGGCAGCGCACGCGGTGCCGGCGGGCGCGGGGCGGTACCGGAGGTGCCAGGTCGGTACCGGAGGTGCCGGTCGGGCCGCATCATGTCGGGCCGGCAGGGGAACAAGCTGCCCAGCAACCTGCCGCAGCTGCAGAACCTCATCAAGCGCGACCCGGCGTCCTACACGGAGGAGGTGAGCGCGGCGGGGCGGCCGGGCGCTGCGGGGAGGCCGCCGCCGCGGTGCTAAGGCGCTCCCCGCGCGCTCAGTTCCTGCAGCAGCTGCACCACTACCAGTCGCACGTGGAGATCTTCGCCTTCCAGCCCGACAAGGCCAGCAAGGAGCTGGCCGAGCTCGTCATGTTCCTGGCGCAGGTGAGCGGCGGGGTAATGCCGAGGGAGAGCGGGGAGGCGAGGCCGGGCTCTTCCCAGGGGCAGCCCTTGCGTCGCAGGGGAGAGAGGTAACGTGGTTCGCAGAGCTTCGCCGCGGGGACCGTGAAGATCCGGCTGTAAAACCGTGAGTTGACCGGGATGTTGGTAGCAGTGCTGTCTGTGTCCAGGAATGCGGTGTTTTCTGAGTGTGTTTGTTGCCTGCATGCGACTCTTAAGTCGGTGATGGATGCAGAGCTCTCTTGGCCGCATGTCCTCGCGCAGCCGAGATGTCCCGGCGGGAGAGCTCCGCTAACGCTGTCCCCGCGCAGGTGGCCCACTGCTACCCGCAGCACATGGCCAGCTTCCCGCAGCAGCTGAAGGAGCTGCTGGCCTACCACCACACGGTCCTGGACGCCGACCTGCGCATGGTAAGAGTCGCACCGAGCGCTCCGGCTCACGCCAGTAACAACCTGTAGCCCCGTTTAATTAGAGCCTGCAGTTTCCTTTGGCATTTTTTTTTTTAATAATCATTAAAAGCGGCTGTGAGCTTTGGTTCTGACCCCCATTTCTTCCTTCCAGACCTTCTGCAAGGCTTTGATCTTGCTCAGAAACAAGAATCTGATCAATCCAACGAGTTTGCTGGAGCTCTTCTTCCAGCTGCTGCGGTGTCACGATAAACTCCTCCGAAAGGTAAGCCGTGCTTTAAAAACCGTCCTTCATTTCCAGTGGGTTTTGACCACGTTAACGGGAGCAATGCAGTCTGGCAGGCAGCTGTTTTGCCTTTATTGGTAGCAAAATGATAAAGCCTGAAAGACGTCTGTTCTCACGCGCTGGCTAAGCGTGCGGAAGGCCAGGCTGCTCCTGCGTTTCTGCGCAGCGATGAAGCTCGCTGCCCCGAACGACATGGGCCGCGTTGCAGCTCTTAGGCCTGCTCTGCATTTCAGGTTGAGATGCTCAAGTGTAGCGAGAGCTGAAAACTGACAGCATGTTGCTGTCATAATAGTGATTTTGGGGTTCTTGTGAGAACTTCTAAAGAAAGAGGAGGTGCTAGTTGTAGCTATATTTAACTTTTTTTTGACATAGAAAGTGGCAGGTTTCACTTTTATCACCAACATTCCTTAATTTGGCATCAGAATGTGGTTGACCTTGCAAAAATGAATCAGGAGTGTGTTTTTTGGTTTTGTTTCTTTAGCAATGCTTCATGCCATTCATCTTCCTGCACACTGCTTGTGCTATAAATTAAGCATACTGTTCATATAAGTTCAGATACATTAAATTAAGCATGCGTTAAACATACAAGTATGTACTATAAATGAAGCAGTGAGCATACCATTCATTTTTCTGTCTCGCTGTTTGCACTGTAAATTAAACATACGATTCAGATACATTAAAATGGACATATTGGAGGCCTTACAGAGTAGCCGCTAATGTTTTTTCCAACTGTAATTTAAAAGGCAAAATAATGTTTAACACTGTGGTCCTCAGTTCTTGCTCCTACCTTAGTACTTCAGGTGAGAGACCGTGGTGTATCTGTGGTGCTTCCTGCATGACTTGTGTGGTAACTTTCTGTTATTTCTTCATTTACAGACTTTGTATACTCACATCGTGACAGACATCAAGAATGTAAATGCTAAACACAAAAACAATAAAATAAACACAGTAAGTATTTGGGTGTTAAGGTTAATGTTCCATTACCTCTTCATTTCCTTAAAGAATTCTAGCAATAAACTTTCTGTAACTTTTTTCTTAGACCCTGCAGAACTTCATGTACACGATGCTGAGAGACAGCAATCCCACTGCTGCCAAGATTTCTCTGGATGTCATGATTGAACTTTACAGAAGGAATGTTTGGTAGGTTTGGCTTTACCATGGGGTGGTCCTCTTGATGTAGTGTCCCTCTTGGCATGTAGTGTAAAATGTCATGTGGAGGGGCTGTGGCTTGATTATATTTATCCTGTTTGTGAACTGTTGGACCTGTACTTTGCAGAGTGCAATCTAGCTGGCAGGAAGTATTCTCTCATGTGGTGTTTCTTGGTTATTTAGGTTGAATCTTTGAGGTTTTATTTGAAACTAATACAGCAATTGCATGTTGTCTGGATGAATAAAAGCTGTACGTGCCATGCTTTTTTTGAGCTGCTTCATATAACGGCTAATATAATGGAGCGACAGCACTTGGGCTTTTTCTTTTTCCTTAATTTGCAAGATCATTCTAGATGGCCAATCTAATGAAGGTTTTATTTATTTTTTTCCCTGAAGCTGTAAGATAGCTACTATTTTTAGCAGATAGTATCCTGAATAACTGCAGCCTGGAAAAATATGGAAAGGAGTAGCAGCACACTAGGTACTGTCACTGGTTCTCTCATGCCTGAGTTGCTGGGGAATGGTTTTTCTTTTTACAAAATGCCCAAGCAGATGCTTTTTAGTGGAAAATTGCAAAAGATGGCACCTTTTCATTATCACCTGCTTCTTGATTGTAAAAGGACATTTAAAACCTTGAAGCTGTTAAATTTCAACCTCCCTGATTCTTGCACAGAAATGAAATCTAGGAAGAAGCCATCTGAATTTGGCTAGTGATGCTGCTGATGTGCACTGTATCTGGTGCTTATTCTGTATTTCCCAAAGAGATTAGAAGCAGAACTCTAAGGGAGCATTTCCTGCGTTTTCTCCTGGGGCAGAATTCCCAGTAACTCCTGTGTGAATTGTGCAGGGATGTGAATGTCACCACTGCACTTCTGCATTGCAGGGAGACCACAGGTGATGGACACAACCTCGTGCCCATGTGTAATGGGGCCTGAGGAGTTCTGATGAGCAGCATTCCAGGAAATACCATCCATTAGCCTGTTCTGTGGGGCATTAGACTAATCTGTGGCACAAACAGAAAGGTCACAGCAGCTACGCTAAGATTTCTGGTGTGGTGGTGTGATGAGAACTTCTACAGTGGAGAGAAAGTTGAGAGAGCTTGAAATAAATGACTTGCTCAAAGGAAAGGCTTTTGCCATTTTAGTAACAGATTTTGTAAGCATGTGAGACTCTGGATAAGTTAAAAATAATTACAGTAGCTTTATTTCTTATAGAACGTTATTTCTAAGAGATAGTTTTTCTCAACTTTCTATCAGCTTTTCTAGTACAAATCAGAATTCTGCATTGACTTATATCAGGTAGTGTTTTTTATTTTCTTTTTATGAGTGCAAAGAGTTGTAACAACTGTCTGCTGTTGTTTTACTGTAGGTTCATTTTTATTGTTAAAGTCCAGTTGCTACTTGTTCCACAGTATGATCTAGATGAACAGCTACATTTATGTTTCATCTAGGGAAAGGCACTGTCGTGTTAAAAAAAAAAATAGGAAAGTGACATTCAGAAATATAATTTTGTGAGTCGTCTTTGGGATATTGAGGGATTTGATTCTTGGGAACATTTATGCTTATGAGGAGTCCTATTTTATATCTCTTTCTTTTCTTAGAATGTTTTGAAATGGCCAAGCTTCAAGTAAAAGATAATGTTTTGTTTTATTCCAGGAATGATGCCAAAACGGTCAATGTTATCACAACTGCCTGCTTTTCCAAAGTGACGAAGGTGAGAACAGAAACAATTTGGTGTTAGAGTGGATTTCTTTTTTCTTCTAAAAAGTGTGGGTTGGCATGGAGGGCAGGAATACTCTCCAATTAGTCAGAAGCAATTGCCAGAATATTCTCTCCTTACAATTGGCAAGTAAGGCTTTTGTTTGAGAAGTGAAGACAGTTGCACTCCTGCGCGTGGTTTGGGTGGTCTGAGGACTGGTCTTACCTGTTCAGGTTCTGCAGGGCTGGATGTTCCGCAAAAGCACATTATAGTTTGAGAGAAGTCCTTCCACAATAAAATTCTAAAGCTGTTTCATTTAATTAAAAAAAAAAAAAGTAAAAGGGGTGAGTAGGACCTTGCAAACCCATGTAAACTAATAAAACCTTGGAGTTCTGAGCATTGTGGCTCAGGAGGAGTTCTTGATAACTGTGGCATGGAGCAATTAGATCCATAGGAAAAGAATTTGCATGTTAATTTTTACTAAAAGTATTATGGAAGTCCAGCAGTTTCCCAAGTCTTCTTGCGCCTCTGTGTTTAGTTGAGAAGTAGCAGCAAAGACTGGCTGTGTTAGTGCAAAACACCCATGCTTTTCACTTTTGATCTAGTTTGCTCTCTGTTCACAGAAGTGGTTGGAGTGTCTTGGTGTCACTTTGCTGCTTTAATTCCCCTTGTTTCTCTGTCCAGTCTGACCTGAACTTGCTTTGCTTTTCAGGTACTCGTTGCTGGTTTGAAGTTCTTCCTTGGGAGAGATGAAGATGAGAATCCAGACAGTGATTCCGAATCTGAGGTGGGCTTGGATTAAATTTTTCCCTCTCAGTTCTTGAGACGCTAATAGATTGATTATCCTGCCAAAACTGGCTACACTAGGTTGTGTTTCTGTATCACTGTGTTTTTCCTCTCGTTTCTTCTACTGGTTTGTCCAGCTCCTAAAAACTTTTAATGTTTGTGAAGAACTTAAAATGATTTTGAGAGCTGTCTGCTACTGACAGCAGGATGCCTTTGCCATCTGTCTCCAGATGGATACTAAGGATTCCTTTCTCCTGCTACTGTGCAGGAATCAGTTTACTCATAACAGCTAACCAGGGCCTGGTTGGTCTGGTTTGTTCAGCTAATAAACTGCCAAAAGTATAATGTAGATTTGTGGAGAAAGGCTTTCACCTGGTAATCACTCTGATTACCCAGCTGCAAAAACTACTGTGGTGATGTGCTTTTACTTCTTTTTTAATCTCTTTTGTATGTAAGTTTGTGTTAGTTTTATACAATCAGGACTTTAAGTTCTAATGTTTGTAAAATGAAATTTAGGATGGTATAGAGCGAGGGGAGTTCTCATATATAGTACTTGATCCTGAAAAATATTGATGCTTTTTGTTTCTCTGCTTCCCAATTGAAGCTTGATTTCACATGAGTCTTTTTTCCCTCATGCCCTTTCTGAAGGATGATGGCCCCACAGCCAGAGAGCTGATAGTCCGATATGCAACTAATAAGAAAACCACCAAGCGCAAGAAGAAACTGGAGAAAGCCATGAAGGTCCTCAAGGTGAGGAGAATGGTGTCCGACTTGCCAGGTTTTTGGTGTAACCTTCAAGTGCAAGAATTCAGTGGTTTCTGCTGTGGTTTTAGTTAGCTTTTGCCATTTCTTTTAGAGCAAAGTTCCTCAAGCGTCTTAGCATCTATTGGGCAGGTTATATGCAGTGTTTGCCTGGGGGAGAGGCCTTTTAAAACAACCTTGTCTACTGTAAGATGTGGAGAGACCCCAGCTCTGGTCTAGGGTCTCTTGTGTGGTCCCCCTTGTGTACTTTGAATACCCAGGGCCCTGAAGGGAGGCCTCTTTGCTGTCTAAACATTGAACAGAAACGGCCATCTAGGAGCAAGTGTCTATACTTACAAGGTAACTTTTTTAAAGCAGCTTCTATTGCCTCTGAGGTCCAGTGGGTGAAAATGGTATGCAATTTAAGAAGGTTTTCCTGTTAAAATCAACATTATCATTCTCTTTGAAAAGAATAATGGAGAATGGCAGCATTCAGCAATAACCTGAAACTGAGGCCCTTGCAGCTTCAGCAGAAGGAAAAAATCTTTTTTTTTCTTCTTTTCTGATACAGAAACAGAAGAAGAAGAGAAAGCCAGAGGTGTTCAACTTTTCTGCTATTCACTTGATTCATGATCCCCAAGGTAAGCAAGAAGCTTGTTCTGGTTTGTTAACAGTCAAATACTAGGATTTGTAGGACAAAACCCCACCAATATGCAACCAGAATAAAAGGGGTCAGTGGTTACACTTGTGACACGCTGATGCTTGTAGCACCCTTGATCATAGGACCTAGGAGTACGTCAGTAAAATAATTTAAAACTTGTTGTGCTTGTCCAAGTTAGTGTTGCACTACTATACATTCAAGCAAGGAAAGAGCAGCGTTAGATTCATTTCCTTTATGTTGTACCAGTCAGGACCTGGGTCTTGGTCTCTCCCTTGTGTGTGTCAAAGCCATAACTTGTGTGAATGGGGAATACTTTTATCTCTTCAAATTTGCTTTTCTGAGTTTTCTGTTTAGTTTCAGTATGATTAAAGTGCTTTTGACAGTAAAATATTGACTACCCCCGTTTAGAAAATAATCCCTATTACTAGTCTGACATTTGTCTAATACTGTTTGGCTTGTTTTCAGTCTGATCTCGTAAACCTCTGGGGCTTTTGTCAGGCAGATCTAAATTGTATCTAATAAAAGTAACTTTACATGCTCATCTGGTATTTTTGATGATGTGGAGCTTTTGCCAGCTCTCCATAAACTTGCATCTATGCACTGATTTAGACTTAGGCACATGAGAGAAAAAACTGCTTGGGAGCAGTGTTCTTTGGCATCTTTGCTTTCTTCCAGCAAGGGCACTGCCACTTGAAAAAGCCAAATTTTCAACTGACTTTGAACTATGTTCTGCATTGTTTTGTTGAAATCTACCACACACTTGTTTGTTTGGGTTTTGTTTGTTTTTTTCCCTAGACTTTGCAGAGAAACTGCTGAAACAATTGGAGAATTGTAAAGAACGATTTGAAGTGAAGATGATGTTCATGGACCTGATTTCCAGACTAGTTGGAATACATGAGGTACCTACTATGTTTATGCTAGTGAATTATTAGCTTGGTGTGAAACGCTGGTTTGCAACTTGTAATAGTCATTGTGCAGCCAGCAAGGTTAAAGGTGTGATAAGCTGTGGCCTGGTGCATCTGAGAAGTGGGTTTTAGGGTCACTGTATGTTGAAAAAAGAAAATGAATGTGCTCTTGCATTTGCTAGTAAGCCTTGTAGAATGTCACGGCAGCGTTGGCTTGCATGGCTTTAAGTGAGCTTTGCTTGCTGGCTGTTACGGCCCTGCTGTCAGTTAGGATCCTTCATAACACCTGGAGAGAAAATGTCTTTTTCCAGACCTTCCAGGTGCTTTTGTCAGGTTCAACAGCATAGAGGGACACTAGCAATTTCCTCTACATAAGTCACTTTGTTACATCCACTTATTTCCCCTTTAACTCAAGGTAGGAGAATATCTCATCTTGTCCTGTTAAGGTGATCTCGGTTAAAAGAGAAGCTTCTAATCTGTCACAGTTTTGATTTTTTTTTTCTTTTTCTCCACAGCTTTTTCTTTTTAACTTCTATCCCTTTGTGCAGAGATTCCTCCAACCCCATCAGAGAGGTAAGCAGCTACTGGTAGATAATAACACTCATCCACTATGTCACCCGGACAGTCCGTTAGCAGTGCGTTAAACGACTAGGCAGCAGAAGTGGGTGGTAGTAAGTACTAAGCAGGAGTAATTCCAGTGAGTTTGGATGAAGGCAGATTATGAACAGAGGTGACTTCCTACCCTTTCTACCCCAAATGCTCCTACTGAGTAAAAGGCTCCAGTTGCCAGAAATGCAGGGCGCTTCAGACTTCTGTGTGTCATAACTGAGATGACCATTGAGAAAGTCCAGAGTGGAAAAGAAATGAACCTGCTGAGTTTCTAGTTGGAGATCCTTACTTGTGTAGCTTATTGTATGAGATGGCTCAAATAAATGTGAAACTGAAATGTTTTTGAGACTAAGAGACTGAGTGCCTTGTTGATTTATGGTATTTGTGAATGTTTTTATCAGCCAGAACATCCTTTTTTTTTTTTTTCCCCACATCTTTTCTTTTTCCAGAAGTGACAAAGATTCTTCTGTTTGCTGCACAAGCTTCACATCAGCTAGTACCACCAGAGGTCAGGACTCCACCAAGTTTCAGTGACATTAAAAATGGGCAGCGGGCCAGCATGGTTATTTATTTGTTGGGTGCATTGATTAGGGCTGAGGAAACAGGGAATCCATCTCATCAGGAATCTGGTCTTGTGTTGAACACCAAAGCAACCCCAAATTAGTTAAAACTCACTGGCAGAATATTTTTTTCATAAGAATTGTTGGGAGAAATGTGTAATGTGGGAGTTCATTTTTGGAGGCTTATATTAGTGTCTGGGCATTTTAGTTACCGACTCCACATCTTCATTTTGTCCTACGAACTTTATAAGCTGATAAAGAAAAGAAAAAGTCTTCACCCCCCTGCCCCCCCCATCCCCAGTTTCTCAGTGGTGCCTGCCATCTTTTTATGGGATAGCTCTAGTCGTTACAGTTTGGATGGTTTGAAAAGCATATGTGAGTTTTACCACCTGTTGGCTGCTTTTGACAATTCAGAGCTATTGTTTTGTGTAAAGAAAAGCAACCTGCACCCCAAATATCTGCCTTGCTTTAGGAAAATTTGTCTGGAAAATATCTGCAGGTTATAATGACAGATCCTGAGTTCTACACTTCTGTGAAAAGGGGTTCCATTGCTACTATATAGTGTTATTGATCGAATATTTTGACAGCTTAATAAAAGTGCAATATATATATTTAAACTTTTTTTTTCCAGATTATCCAGTCAGTGTTAATGACTATAGCAAACAACTTTGTCACCGACAAGAATTCTGGAGAAGTGATGACTGTGGGGTGTGTATGAAATCTCATGCCAGCCTTAAAAGTATCTTGGAATGTGGAAAATGTATTTCTTGGCTCAGGGGAATAGTGGCACTGTCAACACTTCAGTGGAATGCTGCTTTAAGCAGTCAGGAGCTGTCAGGCTGCATGGTTGGAGATCAAGCAAAGTAAAGCTGGAGGGTACAGAACATGGGCCAAAGATGGAGGATTTTGGAGAACTATGGCAGAGAGAGCATCTTCTGTCTGGTTCTTTTATACCTGGTTTTATATGAACATTGTCAAAAATGCTTGGATTGCCTGATAAGTCAGTCTATTTCTGGGGTCATGGGAGTCTTTCCTAACTGTGTTACTGAAAAAATAGTTTGTTTTCTGTTTTTCAGAATCAACGCAATAAAAGAAATCACTGCAAGATGTCCTTTAGCCATGACTGAAGATCTGCTCCAAGACCTTGCTCAATACAAGACTCATAAAAATAAAAGTAAGTGTATTATGTGGATAAGTCTTCTAGATCTCTTTTCTTTCCTTCTTGTATTTTCTTGTCTTCCTCTGCATTGTTTTAGTTTTCAGAGCTGAAATATGATTTTTTTTTTTTACTGTGGTGAGACAACTTATAATGGTAGTCTGTCTCATTTCTTTGCCTCTCGTAAATGTATACATGTAGAAGGCTAAAGCCAAGGTAGCTGTGGCAGGGGAAATAGTAAAACTGAAGAAAGCAACTGTCTGCTAAGGAAGATTTGACCCTAAATAACGGTTGGATCCTGTACTGGAGAAGTAAGTGGGAGGTTGGATTTGAGAAAAATCAATGAGCAAGCTGTGAATGCTTAAAGTGGAGTGGGCTCAAATCCTTCTTTTCTCCATTATATTTAACGCAAACCCTCTTTTTTGTGAATTGTAGATGTGATGATGTCTGCCAGAACACTGATACACCTTTTCCGTTCGCTGAATCCAGAGATGCTGCAGAAGAAATTCAGGGTAAGCGTTTGAAACGCACTGCATTTGTTGCAGGCATAGGATTCCATGCTCAACACTGATGCAGCTAGTCTCCTTACACCCTGGCAATGCCATAGAATTGAGTCTGCATTTTAGTAAGGCATGTGTTCTCCCTGTGCCCGCTCCCTGGCTGTGTTCTGTTTGACATGGCTATGTCCTTTTTTTTTTTTTTTTTTTTTTTCCAGACTTCTTCACTTCAAACTTATTAATCTGTTCATTGAAGAAATGCTACAGAAAATTGGCTATCTTTATTGAATTTGTTCTGTTTTTTTTTTTTTTTTAAATAATTCAAGATCACCTCTTATTTCATCAGAGAAAAGCTGTCTTAAAATGAAAACAGAACAGGGTTCTGAGATTGAAAGTAGTGGTCTACTTAACTTGTATTTTGATTACTTACAGGGGAAGCCTACTGAGGCCTCACTGGAAGCCAGAATTCATGAATATGGAGAGCTGGATGCAAAAGATTATATTCCAGGAGCAGAAGTACTGGATGTTGGCAGTCAAGAGGAAAATGGAGGAAACGGAGAGGAAGGTTGGCTCTTTGTTATTTTTGTTTTACCTATTATTGTCTTTCTCTTCCGAAAAGAAAGCTTTATTGCTGATAATTTTGTACTTATTTACCATAATTTGCTTCCGGTGTAAAAGCTCTGCCCGCAGCCTGAACCTGCTGCCTGAATTGGAGGGGAAAAAAAAAAAAAGGTGGGAGTGGGACTTTCAAGAGTTCTGCAAGTCAAGGCCGAGGTATAATAGAGATAGTGCAGTGGAGGTGTATTACAGGAATGTGTGTGCCCTGACATGCTGGTTTTTTTATTCACTTAAATGCAGGTATTAGCAAAATGAGAATTTTCTTTACCTTCATTTTTATGAGTTGATGTTTAAACCTACTTGGGATACTTGGGACTGCATTGACAGTAATGAAGGCATATGCTGGGTGTTTTAAGCAGTCTGTTTCAGGTGTGAACATTCTCCAAGAGAGTACACAGACATAAGCATTTCCCACCACAAAAAAAATGAGTGCTCGTAGCTGAATGTGGAGGAGGCAGGTGATCTGGGTGCACCAAGAACTGAAGACTTGAGAGTTTTTTTCCTGTTTGTACAGTAGCTGCCAGAGCTTTGTGCTCTGACACTCAAGGCAGACCAGATGGAAATCGGTAGTAGAGACAGTGTGTAGCTAGGCTTGCCAGTGGGAAAGCTACCTGTCTTTTCCATTGCTGATGTCTTCAGGGATATGCTGTTCACAAACAGCAATCAAATGTGTGAATGACCAAATGCCTTATTAATGTCTGGGTGGTTCTGAGGTGATCCGTTCCATAAGCATGTCCCTGAGTATAAATGCAGTTAAAGGGTAGGTAGTGAAAGGCACAGAGAGGCCTGGGACCTCTTCTTTTAATTCCCTGCAGCTCAGGCAACTGAGCTGAATCTATGCTAAAGGCTCTGTGTGCTCCTTTGCCCTGACAGATGGATGGGAAAGTGCTAGTCTAAGTGAGGCGGAAGAGGATGAAGATGGGGAATGGATTGATGTGCACCACTCTTCAGATGAGGAGCAGCAAGAAGTAGTGAGTTTTAAGCATCTTCTACCATAAATATTGATGTGATGTGCTATAGCAGACATGAATCTAGTGCTCTGTACCTTTGTGTGATTACTTACAACTGTGCAGAGCTGCACAGTGATTTTTACCAGAAGCAGTGAGGTGAAGTGTGTTTCTGCACGTGTATTGAAGGATGCATGCTGATAAGGGGGAATACTGTCCCAGTGCTGAATTCTTTCAAAGCTGTCATCTTTACATACTGAATGCTTTCTTTCACTCTAAAATAGTACAAGCCTTTGCTTTATTACTTTGTGTTGGATATAAGAATATTGAGAATGCTAACAACAGATCAGAGCTTTCCCCCACATTATCCCCCTTTTATAAGTATGTGGGAAGTGTCGGTCATGGATTAGGGCACAGAAATGGTTTTGCGAACCTCCAGATGATTCTTTTTCTACATTTTTGCAAAAGGCAGAGAAGATCAAAAGCATGCCCTTAGAGGAGCGAAAAGCCAAAGCAGCAGCAGTCAGCACGAGCAGGCTGCTAACTCAGGAAGACTTCCATAAAATACGCCTTGCCCAGCTCTCCAAAGAGCTCAATTCTGCACCAGGAAAAGCTGCCAAGAGGAAAAACATTGAAATAGATGAAGAAGAGAGCAGGTAGGATATGAAATATTGATCGGGCCTGTCTATTGAGTCTGGCAGGTTTGGGTTTTTTTTTTTTTTTTTTTTTTTTGTTTTTTTTTTTTTTTTTTAATTGCAGCAGGGTTTAATTGAGCAGAGCTCTACTGTTGCATCAGCATAACTGATGGTATGTGGCAAACTGCCTGGCCCCAGGGTTTTCTTTTTACTGGAGAGAAAAGAAAGGAGGCGGCGGCAAGAGGGACCAGTGAAAATCAAACTGTTCAAACTGATGGGCATGTTTTTCCTGCAGTAGTAGTTGCATGTTTGTATCTCCAAGGGTTTTAGATATTATGTAATTAAGGGACTTGGAAAAAAGCAGTAATGAGAGTTTGTGAGAGTTGTAACAGCACAAAGGTTAGCTTGAAACAAAGAACAAGAAGTATTGTGTGAATGTTTATGGACAGATGACGGGTGTTGTTTTTCATGTTAAGATGGTGCTTTGTGAGTGATGGCCTTTTGCTGAGTTTTCGTTTGTGTGTAGGGGAGAGTTGCTTTCACTCAGAGATATTGAACATCTGCATAAGAAGCCTAAATCGGACAAGGAGACCAGACTGGCAACTGCAATGGTGAGAAACTTGGCTATTTCATCTCCTCTGTCCTTTTACAGTTCTGAAGGAATTTGTGTTTTCTCCTGAAAGATGAGCAGGTAGGGTTGAGTCTGTAAGAAGTCTAGCTGACACTTATGCTTTGAGATATTGTGTAAACTGTTTTTCCCGTAGCTTTTTGGATGAATGAGATTAATGGTCCCAAGCGATGATGGGAATATAAACATACAGACACATGGTTTTACTCTTGTTTAAATAAATAAAGCCATCAAAGAGGAATGTGTATAATAAGGAGAAAGTCATACCGAATCTGGGATTGTTGTGTTTAACATAGAACTTGTCATCTTAAGCCCATGTTACCTGTGGGGAGAGGAAAATACTAAAATACCTTTTCTGTGCTAGGCTGGAAGAACAGACAGAAAAGAATTTGTGAAAAAGAAAACTAAAATGAACCCGTTTGCCAGCACTACCAACAAAGAAAAGAAAAAGCAGAAGAATTTCATGATGATGAGATACAGCCATAATGTCCGGACAAAAAATAAGCGTTCTTTCAGAGAAAAACAGGTAATATTCGGTAGTGAGGACAGATTGACAATGTGAGCAATAAGTAGTTCGGGTGAGGTAATGTCTATCCTGTGCTACAAGCCTTTGGTTGGGCATAACTGGATGGCTGAGTTGCTGGCAAGCCACTAGGGCTAAGCTGCTTTTCTTGAGTGTATCAGAGATTGTGGGGTGGAGAAGACTTTTCTCTTTATAGCGTGAATTACTCTTTAATATACATGAAGGACCAACTCTGGTGCGAAGTTGTGCCTGGGTTATTACGAAGCCAATGATAATGTAGTTAGATTTGGTCTATATAAGCAAGAGTAGATCAGAGGAGGACCTTGATAATGACTGTGTGAGGAAAGAAATGTTTTCCCAGCATGTTGAGTTGTCTTTTAGGAAGGGCTATTAGTTTGTGTGTCTGTCTTTGCTATTCTTCATATTACTGTCGTATTATAGGCTCAGTTGTCCTGGCGTAAGGTCATGCAACAATCCAACAATTGTCATAAAGAAAATTAGGGCATAGATTTAAGTGCAGTTTTTTTGACCTATTTGGAACTGTGCAGAAAATTGCATCTTGAGTTTAGCCTTTTACTCTTTTACAATATGCTGATCTCAGCAGAGCAATTGCCAACTGATGCAGATTTCAAAGCAGCTCTGGCAAAAGGATGTGCAGGTTAAGCGCATCAGTTCTTTGGTCTAGTTGCTGTGTGGTCTGTAGCTATGGTAGTGCAGCTGAAACCTGGGCTAAGAGGGCTGGGGCTAGAGCAGAGACCTGGGCAGGGCTTTGTTCTGCCACATATCACCTCGTCAGGGTGTGTTAAAAATAAGTCTGCCTTAAGATCCTTTCATCTAACCTGGCAGGTGACCAGTACAGAGTGTTCCAGGACATTACAGAACTGAATACTTTTGAACATGTTTCAGCAAAAACTTATTGAATAATACAGTTATGCAGGTCTCTTCGTTTTGTGTGTGGCTTTTAATATTTGAATTTTTTTCTTTTTTTTCTTTTTTTGTTTCCTTTTTTTTTGTTTGTTTTCTTCTTTCTTCCTCCTTTACCAGTATCAATAACAACAGGATAATGTATACTTATTTGCCATTTATTGCCCTAGAGGCAGCATGACTGGAAAAAAAATATCTGCAGAGAGGGCAATAGAACATGTGTCTTAGACATTTCTTTTTGCATGGAAAGATGTAGCCTAATATCGTGAGCAAATAGTTGATTTGCTGTTTTTTATTCTTTCTCTCCCCAAGTAACACTGACTACATTAACTCGGTCCTCAAAACATCAGCAAAATGTACCACTTAGGCTCCTCTTAGGAAACTATTTCAAGTTTTCATTCTTTTATTAAAGATTTGGGTGCATTTAGAGCCAGAGAGGTTTGGAGTACATGCCAGTAGCAATTCAGTGCTTTTTTTTTTTTTTTTTTAAGGTTATTTCCTTTATATTGAAAAAAATCTCCATTGTGATGCCATTAATTATTTTACCAGATTGTACACAAAAATTCTTTAATCTAGACTCAGTGCTACTAACAAGTCATCTTTAATTGTTCCAGACCTTATTTTTGGTTCAGGTTTTGAATGTAAACCTGTCAGATGAATGTCCAAAGAAGAATTTTTTTGATAATCTCTCTATTTTGATGGAAGCTAAAATTGCTTAGGCTGCATTTCACCTAGGCCACAGCATCCATTTTGTTGACCATGATTTGGAAATGCTTCATAATAATGGGCTGGAATATTGTTTGCTCTTTGATACTAAATTCTCTTACCTGGTTTGGTAGTAGCACAAAATAGAGCACTGTCTGTAGTCCACAAAATGGAAGCTCCACCAACTTGCCTTGAGTACACAGTAAACTCTCCTTCAAGTGATACAGCACCTGGAAAATTTGTAACATCCCTTCTTCTCCCTGTTTAAAAGAAGTTCTGTAATATACCTTCTCTTAAAATACTCCTAACCCTCCTAATCCTAATTAATTCTCAGATAATTGATTTTTTTTTTCTGATTCCTTCTACTGTAATATAATGTCAGTTGAACAGTTTGTTATTCTTTTCCCTAATTGTATAGGATCTGCTAAATGCCATACTGACTTTCGAGGCCCAACTTTTTCCTTAACTCACACCATTTCTGCCATGAGAGTCTTCAGTATTTACTATTTACTGCTCCAGTTTTAGCTGAGTAGTTATTACTGCCCGTTTGTGAGCTTGAACAATTTCAGGAATTTTACATCATTACACATTTACCCATTCAAAATAGTGTGAGTAAACTTTTTAGTTAAACCTTTCTGAGTAAGTTTCATCCCAAGTTCTTAAATTTTACAGCTGGAAATGTTGCTGTTAGTGTTCTATATTCTGATTTGTGGAATTGAGATTGAAGTTCCATCCTGGTATTTTACTACTTTTTTGCTTCTTGTACCTTAGTCAGCTGGTTTTAAAGCTAGTTTAAATTCATTTTTCATCTTGGAGCCCCCTTTCTTACCTGCAGTATAAAAATGCCTCGGTAGCGATGTCGGTATCTCAGCATACATGATGTTAGCCCAAATGGGAGTTTTCTTTTTAGAACTGATGCACAATTTTAATTGGTGTGTAAATTTGAATTCGTGTGGTGATTTTGTGGAGATGTCTGTTGCCATCTCATAGCACTGAGATGCATGGATATTATTGGCATAGTGGAGAGGGTTGTCAATTGGATACTGTTATTTCATTTAGCTTGATACTTAAAAGTTTGAAGTTTCTGAATATTCCATTGTTGTCCCATGTTCCAGCTGGCTCTTCGAGATGCACTTCTGAAAAAGAGGAAACGGCTGCTGAAATAATGAGCAGTAACGAGGAGGAATATTGCCTGTACAGGACGGACCGAAGAGGCCTTAATCCTTAGATTTTGATTCTCCAATCTTTCTAGAATTCAAGGCTGTTATCCTTTATTGAATGTAATTTATTTACAGCGAACTGTTTTTGTATGTGTAAGATTTAATTAAAATATACAGCCCTTGTAAAACACGTTCTTACTTGAAGCAATTGGTGGTTGCTGGAAGGAAATTTAATCTTCTGGTTTAGTCCAGAAGAAGGAGGTGTGTGTGGGGGTAATGTTTATGCCCATCTTCGGGCTATGACTTTCACAGATTTAAGTAATAAGCCATTTTCTGGGTGGTTATTTTTACCATTATACTCTAATGTTAAAATGTATGAGAAAAGAAGAGTAAAATGAAAAAGGGAGAGGTTTTTATCTTTCTATTTGAAGGGAAACGGGGCTAGGCAAGCTGGAAACCCAAGAATCTTGTTTACCTTGAGTTGTGCGCTCCCCGGGAGCCCTTGGGGAATACAAGAGCCAGTTGTTGGAAAATGCCGCTCCTTTGTTCTCCCTGTCCCCGAACAATCCTGGCTTTTTCCGTGTCTGCGTGGGGGAAACCAAATGCTGGACAATGTAACGGGAGGAGGCCTCTTCCCGCGGCTCTCCCTCTTGGAGCTCCCCGGCGCCCGTTGGCTCCCTCAGGGCGACCGTTGGGTAGCTCGGAGCGACCGTTGGCTTCCTCGGGGCGACCGTTACAGGCGGCGGCCGCGCGGGGGCGACCGTTAGGGCACGCGACGCCCTGAGGGAGGGGGCGGCCGCCATGTCGCGACCGCCCCGCGCCGCCCCGTGCCCGGTCTGATGGACCTCGTAAAGCGCCCGTCGGGTAAACGGTGGGCAGCGCAGGCTCCGTGTGCGCTCCGATGTGAACACACAGATGATCTAGGATGGGCGGGGATGTGGCTGATGGCCACCGTGCAGCTCCAGTGTCGTTAAATGCTCAGCTCTGCTCGGTGAGTGGGGATAGGTTTCTAAAACGGTCTAAACCAGAAAACATCCCACTCTTCTGCGCCCCTGCCGCACGGGAGCCGCTTCCAGTAAATCCCAGTGGCTTTTTGACAGTTCCTCTATGAACCCAAGGAAGTAGAAGAGGCCAAACAGAAATGTGCAGCTGATGTGGAGTGACGTCGTAATTTAAAAAGTTTTGTTTTTGTTTGTTCTTCTGGAAGGAACAGTCTGAGAAACATGCTAGAACTGGAGCGGGAGTCTCTAGAATTCATAAAGACCCATAGGAATCTGAAATAATACATCATGGTCAAGTCAGAAGTTGCAAGAACTGGTGCAAATCACTCTACCGTGCCCCAGGCTCTGCACAACAGAGGGCTGTGCTTGATATTAGCTCTTAAAGCATTTGGGGCTCGCAGGGAAATGGATGGCCTCTATTCCGTAAATAATCAGCCCAAGAGATGATTTTCGGTGGTTTCCTTGGAAAGAGGAGTGTGTAAAAGAGCTGGAAATATGGATGTGCTTCAGATTTCTTGCACTGGCAGCAAGGAGACCATAGGAGAGAACAGAAGAGCCGAGCAGTATCACCTGGGAGGTGATACATCTTCACTGACATATTCTTCACGTCATTGAGTGATACCTCATCTTGACCAAGAAGGCCAATGGGCTCTTGGGGTGCATTAAGAGGAGCGTCTCCAGCAGGTCGAGGGAGGTGATTCTACCCCTC
>JAWLRI010000274.1:4387883-4435220 GCA_034781795.1 Crypturellus tataupa
GGCGGCGGGCGCCATGGGGCGAGGGGCTGCGCTGTGGGCGCTGCTGGCGGCGCTGTGCGGGGCGGCGGCGGCCGCGGCGCCGCTGCGCTGCAACGTGAGCCTGGACAGCCCCGCCGAGGAGCGGTGGCTGCCGCTGCTGCGGCATTTCGACGCCGCCTTCCTGCGCGCCGCCGTCGCCCGGGTCATTGAGTGAGTGAGTGTGGGGGCAGCGGCGGAGCCCGGGGCCCCTCGCTCTTCTCCGGGCTGGGGCAGGCGGAGGGTGCGGGACCCTCCGTGGGGAGCAGCAGGGTGTCCCTTAGGGGACACTTGAGGGCAGCCCCGGGTCCCTGCCACCCTCCCCGCAACCGCTGCCAGGAGCGGGACCGGGTCGGGTCCCATCTGCTTCCCCTCAGCCATAGCAGTGGGGCTGCAGCGAAGAGCAGGGGTAATGCTACATAGGTACCATATTCCTTAATTATTCTTCAAACTTTCAGTCTACTGAGTATTAATTCAGGGCAAGGCTAGTGCTGCTGCATTAGGAATCCATCAAGGGGTGAACTGTAAGAGATCCGTGGTAGAGAGCGAAAGTTTATGAATTGTCCCAGCGGGCACGAAACACAGGTTAGAGCTGGTTTAGGTTTCATTGACATCTCTAGGGACTTGCAAAAGTCTAAGGTGGGAGGGGGGGTCTAATAAATGACGAGTGCCAAATGGTATAGGCTGATGGGCGTAGTAGCAGGTTCAACAAGTATTTAATTTCTGAGCGTATGCTGCAAACCTACCTGCAAACTTGTCTTGTTCTCAGGTAATATCTTACTAATTCCTTGAGCGTGTTTTGCAGTGAAACGGTACCGAAATGGGTCCATGAAGTTATTCGGCCAATTGCTGCGGAACTGGAGTTCTTTATGCCCCAGCCCTTTGTAGGGGAAATCCTGGGACTGTGCAAAGCGCTTGGAATTAGCCTGGGAGATGGAGTTTTGCTGAACTTCGCCTATGAGTCCACAGCGTAAGTATCTGGTACTGATTGAATCTCCTAGAAGTGAATGTCGACATTCATTTTAGTTCATTGAAGATGTATATCTGAAGACACCTGGTAGATTATTGCATATTCTTTTAGGATTTCATATATTAATATTTCATATATTTCTTATATTAACCTGGATAGTTTTATTCTCTCCCCATCGCTTGTGTGATAAATTGAAGAAAGTACATTGTAGAGTAGCATTATCGCTTATTAATAATGGTAACACACAGCCATTGTGTTATAAAAAATATAAAATAGATATAAATTATAAATAAAAATCATTTAAAAAATTGCTGGTAAAGAAGAACCATCTGTTCAAACTTTTTTAGGTTGCTCTTTTGAGATAAATTTAATGCGTTCCTTTAAGTTGTTGTATTTCATCAAAAAGGAAATGGAAAGTTGCGGTTAAACTGTTTAGCTGGGATAAACAAAGTTGCTTCCAAGCCATTTGTCTGGATGGGTCATCATGCTGGCTACATAATGGGATTTTTTTATTCTTATTATTTTTCTCAGTGCACAATGGATGCATTTACTTTCATGATGAGAAAGAAAACCTCAATGGAAAAAATACTCAGTTTCTGTTCCTTCTTTTGCACTAGAAGTATGTGCAGGAGGATGTAAGATAGTCTGTGTATGAGGACTGTGACATTTTTTTTCTCCATCTTTGGTTTAACTAAAAATAGGTAGATTACAGACACTTCTTCATATTTTATTATTACTTTTTCTAATCTATTAGTTGAGTAATATTGTTTTTTTACAAGGATTAATACCTCAGAAGTCATTTTAGTTTTTCATGGAGGACATTGACCATTTTGAACCCCGATAAAACTCATGCAAGTTTAAGATTACTGGTGCTCACAAGCTAAAGGTTTCCTGATTGCTTTCCTGATTGCTCACAGTAAAAGACTACTTGTCTGCAATTTACAGCTCCGAAAGGCAGTGCTTTGCATCACTGAGTTGACAACCCCACTCCAGAGAAGAAAAGTTTTCAATTCCACACAACAAATATACTTAATGAATATATATATGTATGTATAGGTGTGCTTAATAAAAAAAATCTATTTCAATGAAACTGAATCTATTAATATTCAAAAGGTAATTAGAGCACATTTCCTGTTCTGGAGGTATGGTCTAATTTTCATTTGAAAGACTAACGTGAGAAACAACTGGTGTTTTAGATTTAAGAGGATTTTATTTGAACTTGTAATCTAATTGTAATTAAAAATATAAACAAGATGCAAATTAAAATGAATCCGTCCAGGAAAATGATTTTTTAAAAGTTTCAGCCTGATATCTTGTGATCATCCTTATATGTCAGCTTTTCATCTGGATTTTAAAAAGATGGGTTTTGATAATATTTTTTTTTTTTCTGAGTGGAAGTGCTGCTGCCTACCTGGTTTGTAGCATCTGACATGATGCAAACAGTAGTAGGGGTTTCGTCTTTCTGTGCCTGGTGAGACCTGATAAGGTGTATACAGTATAGATACAGATGTAGGAAAGGGCCCTCATCTGGTTATCATGCATGAGTTGCATAGGACATTGTAATGTTTCCTAGTTATATAGAGTTTCAGTCAAACCTGTGTGCGTCATCTTTTTTGTTGTGTGCAACTAGAAATGAAAGCTCTTAAGAAAGTCTATCAAAAAGTAGAGAGAGGGGCTGTATTCTCAGGTCAGGAAGGGCAAGCGTTAGCCACGTACTGTGGATTCCTATTTGTATGTGTATGTTTGCAAAATACTTGCAAGTAAGTTACAGCTCCTGAAATGCTAAGCTAGTTTGACTAGCTTGCTATAACGCTGAAAAATGTCACCTTTGTTTTTCTTAACTCATTTTTTCTGCTTTTTCTTTTGAAGGTTCTGTACCAGTATTGTTGCTCAGGATGATAAAGGAAACATTTACCATGGTCGGAACCTGGATTATGATTTTGTAGATATTTTAAGCAAGATTACAATTGATGTGCAATTTATAAAATGTGGGCAGGTATGGTCTGTGGTTGGCATGGCTAGGTGGCATTCTCTGGAAGAACTGTATACAGTTATACCACTGTGTAGGCAACAGAATTGAGTGTCAAAATGCTAGGTTATTGAATTCCTGGAATAGTGTCGTGCCTATTCAGTCAGTGAGGAGAAATAGGAACAGGTAGAACAGTGTAAATAATCTAGCATCTCAAGATCAATATTTAGAAGGAACCACTGGGAGAAGAAAGTAAAGATATTTAAAAACAAGAAGAAATACTAGAGAATATAGGAAAGAGGTAAACTTTGGCAGATCCGAATGCCTTTTTCAAATGCTTATTTTTGTGGTCAATGTAGGTGGTTTAGATGCTGAAAGATTGTTATAAATGTTTTTAATACAGTCCTCTTCGATGTAGTTTTTCGTAATATTAGTTGTTTTTGCAATAGAAAAGTTATTGTTTCTTTATTACTTACAACATTTTTGTAGTACTTGGTTATTATTAGTAAACTAAATGTGGTGAATAGGGTGTTTTTGTAATTTACTTCACAATGTTTTCTTTAACTGAAGCCCAAGTTTTTGTGGTGACTTCTAAAATGGTGTATGAAATTCACAGAAAGAAATACAGGATGCCCTTTCAGAGTATTGCTTGTGTTTAAAAATGTACTCTGATCCAGAATGCTAAAATACTGTATGTTTTGTGGTTGCAGATAGCATATCAAGGCACTACATTTTTTGGCTATGTAGGCCTATGGACTGGACAGAGCCCCCACAAGTTCACAATCTCTGGTGATGAACGAGGTAAAATAATTTTCTGCACTTGACAGCATGTGCACTATTTCAGTTGATTGTTACCTCTTCCAGCTTATTGCCTTATTCTCCCAGAGGGAAGATGCTGTAAGGATGCCAGGAGGGAGCTGAAATTGAGACCACAGGGAGTAGTGTCACATGTAGTGCTGCTTTTTGGCAACTGCGTAGAAGAGAGGTGTTTGTCAACCCAGTGGTTGTCATTTGAGCTTGAAAAGTGTGAAAGGACACAGAGGACTGTTGGGGAAATGAGGAAGAATCAAATTCATGTGATGTTTTCAGAGACACAACTGGAGAAGGCGAAGTAGGGACAGAGGGTAAAAAGATGTCTTGTATAGCAGGTAAACTGCTGTTTCCTGAGGTGCTCTGTCTCCATCTCTGTATTCCATTTTTATCTCTCCCCACAAGGCAGGTTGAAAGAGAGGGTTGGAAGACAAGCATGTAAAGGACTGTGAGATGTAGGGGAAGGGCATGGTCCCTGGAGATACTGAAAAGGCAACTGAAGAAACATGGGAGATGTAACTGTGGATGACTAATATTTGATGATAATAAAATGCCCTGTTAAGAGTTAGAAAGGAGAGGAAGGATCACTGCCATGTCCTTCAACACCACGTCCAAACCAGAGATTAGGTTGCCATGTCCTGGCCCCCAAATTTTCTTTTTTAATTCAGGCAGTCTTTTTTTCTTCATGTTTTTTAGATATTGTAGGATCAGTATTTAATAGATATATTACAGAGATATTAATTCCTTAGCAGTGTGCTTCAGATTTCAGTATAAAATAATTTGACACGGCTGTGAGATGTGATAGTCTATGCAGAGATCCATTCTGCGCACCTGAGCCTGAGATGAGAATGAAGGACTGCCAAACTTGGGTGAAATGCTGCCCTCATGCATCACAAACCCATGTGCTGTCATCCATCTATGTGCCTTGAACTTTGATACTTTTAAATTATAGACAACAATATAGATATAGACAACTTTGTAATTATAGATAACATTCGCACAACATGTGGCAGTTATTGAATTGAGACCGACTACTTCCTTTTTTTTTAATCTATCACTGACTGTACAGCTGAGATTGAGGGAAGTGAAAGTGTGGTTTATTGCTGGAGAAGGATGACTACAAATTAGGATGAAGGTCTCTCAAGTAACAACATCTTTTTTTTTCTGTTTTTTTTGGCATATGAATAATTATAAATTTGACCTTTGTGTTTCCTGTTTTCTTAGTTCTCTTAATTTTCTTCTGCACAATTCATGTGGAACAAGTTCAGTAAGATAAATTATGGGTAATTTATGCTAATAGTTGAGTTGAGAACTGTTGATTATTATATAAATAGAGGTGCAGTCTTTTTGGGAGTATGCTTTATGAAGAGCTACTCCCTGTTACATTAGCCTTTCACTTGTCATTATTCAGCATTCAGCTATGAATAAAAAATGTTTCTAAATTGAGAAGCTAGAAGATCATCATGAGAAGCTAGCAGATCGTGACCAAAAGGAATGTGCTACTTTTTGACTGAAATTTCTAGCACTAGCCTGTTTTGAGAGATATTATGTGTGTCCTTTACATGCTGAATGCACTTTCCACTATTGTCTACTGCAGCCTTTCAAGCATCTCTCTCTCTCTCTCTCTCTTTGCAGCTCTGTGTGGTTTCTTACAACTAAAATTACTAAAGCTGATGGTGAAATCAGTATAAGTAGTCTCCTGGAAAGACAGATTCTTAAAGTACTGAGGGTGTCCTTGAAAGAGACATTTTGGATTTCATTGCATATTTTCTGATAGGAAGCTTTCAAATTGGTTGAGTTTGTTGCTCTAGCTCTCTTGAATCTACCACTAAATGCAAACTGTTCCATCGTCTTTATTTTCTATCTTACCAGCTCCCTATCACCTTACTGTCCAACCTTGTAACACAGGTCACAAAACTGAAACCATCAGAATAGACTGAAAAGCTAAGATCCCAATCTCTTAGGTCGTTACAGATCCCGAGATATATTCTAAAAAGCAGGAGTGTTAATCCAGCTGCCCCTGACTGAACTTCTGTTGGGATTATGTAGTCTATTTATATCTCACCTGTAGTTGCAGGTAGATGTGCTCATCAGCTCCTTTCCTGAAATGCTGCTGTTTCACATTGATAAGCAGCTGCCCCGTTTCACCCAGAATTTAGCTTTCTGTGGTTCTCCAAACACATATGTGTACCTAATGATTCATAAAACTGCAAAACTGCATGACTGAGCATTTGAAGGGTGAATTTTCTAAAGCCAAGGCCTTTCAGGTATGTTTGAACCTAGCCTCACTATGCAGCATGTGCTGCAGGTTTAATATATAGCTGTCAGTGGTACAATAACAAAAAGGAGCGTTATCAGCATTAAGTGTTCTGAACAGCCTTGATAAACTCCAGATGACACAGAAGGCTCCTATTACTTTGAAGTGGCGTGTACCTTGCCTGTTTGGTAGAAGCTACATAACTTGAATAATATGATGATAGTAGTATAGCGAGAGAATTAATTGCATTGCTCTTCTGAGGTTGAGTGAAGGGAAAAAGTGCAAAACTAGACCTGTAAAAGAAAGGAAGACAGAAAGATTCATTTCATACAGTATACGTAATATGTCTTTGTATTTTTTCCAGAGGGTGGTAGGTGGTGGGAAAATGCAATTGCTGCTTTCCTGAATCGAAATTACCCGGTCAGCTGGCTTGTCCGAGATGTAAGTGCACAGTGTTCTCAGGTTTCACAATCGTGTTACTTGAACTTAAGATCTGTAACAGATCTGTTGCTCTAACTGCTGTTTCCACAGAGAATTTAATAGATTCATAAAATATTTTTATAAGGGAGTTAGGTCTCCTTCCTAAGTTGTCAGCAACATGTATGATAGAGGTAATTCTTGTCCTTTGGGTGATTAACTCACTTAACACTGATGAGTGTCAGAAATCTTTAAGAGCTGTGCAAATGTTTCTATCCTGGGGAGAACTTCATTTAGTGGGGAGGGATGCAGTAAAATGGGATACAGTTGGGCAGATTTTCTCTTAGATGATGATTCAGTAGCTATTTGAAACTCCGTTGGCTATTTTTGCCAGGGAACTCTTTCTTCTTAATATGTCGAGAGGCACTTTGTGATTTTTGTTTCATTCCGGCCTTCTTTTTGCACTAGACCCTGAGCAGAGCGGAGGACTTTCAGTCTGCTGTTCTCAGGCTAGCTAGCGTTCCCATCATTGCTGAAGTGTACTACATCGTAGGAGGCGTGTCACCCAAAGAAGGCATGGTCATAACGAGGAACAGAAGAGGGCCAGCAGACCTCTGGCCTCTGGATCCTTTAGGTGGAGCGTAAGTATGAATAAAAAGCGTTGCTTTCATTTTTCCTACTTCTTTTTGAGCGATAGCAAAGCGTAATGGGAGTGCTTTCTGTAGAGACCCAAGCTCATCTCTTAATACCTCTTTTAGGACCTCTTTTAGACTCTCTGGAAGGGACATTCCTCTCTCCTTCCTAGAAAAAGAGTGAAACCACCTTGTCAGGTTGGGGCAGTCTAGATGGACAGTAGTGGAAAGAATGTGTGTATGTGTTTGTTCTTTAACCAGATATCAAGAGAATGACACTTAAAGGCTCCCTCATTTTTTTAATTTGTATTCAGTAATTTATAAAGGTTGCCATGTGTATCAGCATGGGGTCCATTGGGCTTGCAAGAGATTCAGGAAAGAGGCCTTTGAGAGTTTTTTTTTTCCCTTTGGCAGAACAGAAATACTGACTTTTGGTCTTTATTAATTACCTGTTCAGATGTCTTTTGTTTTGTCTTTGTGTATTATGATATAGGTGGTTTCGTGTGGAGACAAACTATGACCATTGGACTACCCCTCCTCCTTTTGATGATCGAAGGTAAATTTAGTTTGGAGCTATGCAAGTGAGCTACTATTTTTATTTCAAAAAAAAATGCAGAGATGTGGATATATTCTTCTCTAGGTTAAAAATGCCCATTTAAAGCAGAAATCATTAAAAAAGTGGAATTTAGACCTTACAGTAAAAAAAGTATTTGATGGCATTATTAAAAAACTCACAGACGTGATATAATCATTAGGCTGTATAGTATGCAAGAAGTTATTGGCAGTTTCCCAACTATTCTGTTCTCACAGTACGGTATTGTAGTAGGTTTGGCAGTAAGATACAGGATACATTCACACAGCACTATAGAATATTTTAGACCAAAGAAAGCATATGTGTTGCAGCTTTTGAAACAGTAAAGTGTGTTTAATAATATTGTATTGTTTTCTTGCAGAACTCCAGCCATCAGAGCACTCAATGCCACTGGGCAGCGGAATATTAATTTTGAGACACTCTTTCAGGTATTTCTTTTAAATTTAAATCGTGGCATGTCAGTTTTGACTTCGAATTCTCTTGCGAAGCAGTTGTAAGGGCAATTCCATTTTTGGCAGGGATTTAAAAGCTGTACAAGTAAGTCATAATAAAAAAAAGTGTATTGCAGGACCCACTCTGGATAGCTTCATTTTGAAATGTCATCTCCTGATGGACACTGACAAGTCAGATTCTTTTGGAAATTCATTGGGTGACTCGAGTCAAATCGAGACTTTCAGAGGTCTGTTAGTTCTGGATTACCTTGTCTCTGTATGCCCAGACCGAGATATCTGGGCACTCATTTTAAGATCCTGTGGACTTCAATTAATAAATAGCTACACAACTTCTTTGGACAGTCTGTTTTGATTTCCCACTGAGAATTCAGAAAGAGTAGAGCTGAAGCAGTGCTTCTGTTTTCTTGTAAATTTATCACAGTTGTTAGAACTTTTTTCAGGAGAAGGGTTAATTTGGACTGCAGGTTCAATGCCTTAAGACATTGTGTGTTTCTTTATTGCGTAGAATACTTACACAGTTTGGAGTGATGTTTGATTTTTCGGCTGTGCGTAAAGGGATGCAATATTTTAAATCCTGATATATTTCAACAGTAATATCGAATGATAATTATTTCTTTGGTGAAAAATTCAGTTTCCTGTAATAAAGTAGCTTTAATGATGGAAGCAAAATTGTAATGCACCAATATTTGTACAGTGAGATGATTCTGAGTGTAAGTGAACAGAAAAAAGCTGTATGGAGGAGTTTGATCAGAACTAACTGTGCTGCTCATACATTAGATGAGTTAGTGATGGGCTCAAATACTGGAGTTTAGATTAGGAATTGAAAGTTTCAGTGTTGTCCCCATGGGGATTTACATTAAGAAGAGCAATGAGTATGTATAATGGTGTATTCCGATATAGTCATTTCATAAGAGTCTGCGAATTCAGGTTTTTCAGTAGATCTGATTCAGTAGATGAATCAGATAAACCTGCAAAAAAGCACTGGAACAACTCAAATTTCCATAGGTTTGTATAGCAGAAAATAACATGACACCAGAATCAGAGGAATCCAGAACCTGTTCTTGTCTGTGATCCAAGTTCTTAAATTTTCTCTGTATAGATTTCCTTACGTGATATTTGGACAGAGAGATATTATTGTAGGAACTCTTATAACTAGTCCGATTATAACCCTGTAGTACTAGGGCTTGATCCAAAGTGTATGGAAATCATCTGAAAGAACACTGATAACTGACTGGAATTTTTGCCAGATATATTGTGTGGCCTGTGATTTTCCACAGTTAGGGGCGTGGAATACATGAAGTTTGTGTAGAAATAAGATTTATTCCTTCCAGGGTTCTGTGAATGACTGGTCTTAGCAAACAATATTTGGTAGTGGGACCACTGCTAAAAGGAAAACGTGAAAGGGCAGGAGGTGAATCCACGACCACAGTCATTTTTGTGCGGCTCAAGCACAGTTATGGATACTGGAGCAGGCAAAGAAAGAGTGGTTAGTTTCAGTTAGTTTTGAGATATTAGGTCTTGGGTATTTCAGAGTTTTTATTTAAAATATTTTTGTGATACAGTCTGATGTTAAGAAGAAAATGGCAAGAATAATCCTCGATTCTGCGTTATTCATTTTCTAACTTAATCTTACTGCTGTTTCTAAACAGCCTTTAAATTTCTCTTCACTTACCAAAATGACAACTCTTCAAACTTTCTGCACAGGTATTGTCAGTGAAGCCGGTCTTAAACAAGTAAGTATTAGGTTCGGTATTGATCAGTGCCATGCCTCGGGGCACTTAAAAGCCAAACACAAACTTCCTCAAGATTTTTGTGTGTCTTTTTGAGCATCTTGTCATTTCCTAGCTTAGACTGCTGCTTGTGCACAGGGAATTGTGTCCTCATATTTCACAGAACTCTTCTTTCCTGTTTTGTTGCTCACTTTCCAGCCATCAAACCACTTCATTAGGTAACATCTGATTACAGGGAGACTTTGCCTTTTGTAGCACTGAAAAAAAAAGACTGCTCAGACCAGCAGCAGCACTTCTGCTGTTTTATTTTCTGTACAAGAAGGAAAAATAATATATGGGAAACATACATTAGAAACAGGATTTCTAAAACAGAAAAATTTCAGTATGCCATAATTGTTTTGCGTTTTGCGTTGTTGCACAAATTGTGCCTCTGCAGGTACCTTGTTTTGTTTTACTCTGGATCAGTTGTTCACATATGAGCTTGGCAATGGTGTCCTTGAAGTCAGTGCCAGAACTTGATCTATGTTGCCTTATAAGCAAATTTGGAAAGGGAGAAAATTACGTTCATGTGACTGCAAAGATCAGCCATGCTAATGTTTTACGACACTGATTAAACAGATATAGAAACACTTTATTTGCTGTACTAAGTGGAAAAAAATCTGGTAAAAGTTTGTGCCAAGAACCTTCATTTTTATCAGTGTCCTTTTAACACTTGTGTGTGTAAAAAGAACATTGCTTCTGCTAAAATTAGTTCTGCTGCTTTGCTGGTTTTATAAATGAATCGTTTTGTCTTTGGAATGATTTTAACTCCCTCGTTCTTCTCTTTTTTCCCTACCAGTAACACAGTGTATACCACAGTAATGAGTGCTGCATTTCCAGATAAGTACAGGACATGGATCAGGACTGTGACGTGAAGAGGGGTAAGCAGCGTGTTGGTACTCTAGCTACTTGTATTTAAACAAAAAAAATCCAGTGAAGAGTCACTGAGGCACAAAATGTTGCAGTCACATTCAAGCAGTGTAGTTGGAATTCTTGACTCTCCCTTGATTTGCTTCTTGATCTTGGGCAAATAACTTTTCTTGCTATTTTAGAGATAGAGTTAAGTACTCACTTCCTTTGCAAACCCTTTATTACACCTCAGGAAAAGTGCCTTATCAGAGGGAATGGTGTGTGTGGTGGTGTTACCTAAAGGTAGTGCCTCCTGAGATAAACATTTTAGCTATTATTTTCACAAATCTCACTACTGGGAAACATAATGTGTCTTCAGATGGTTGGCTGTGACAGTCATGCCCATAGTGAGTTGAACCCCAGCGGGAGAGGGCTCTAAACTTGGTGCCAAGAAGGATCAGGCTTAATCTATAACTGCCCCTCACCGACAACTGTCCATAATCGTCCTCTGGGGGGTTTGTCTTATGGACGTGCAGAAAAATGCAAGTGTATGAACTCCCAAGGCGTTCTCCACAGCAGAGTTTTGATGTTCAGAAGAAAGGACTAAGATATATTTACTTCTGTTCCAAGAAACTGCTTTCATGCAATTGGCAGGAGCATAGGGAGCTGCGTTCTAGTTTGAGTAGTTTATTTTTAAGCTATTGTTGGATCTTATTGGTAGCAGTTGTACTGGGCAACTGATATAATATAACTGATTATAGAAGTATTAATTCATTTCCGCTGGAGATTCTAAAGACTTTGCTTGCTTTCTTGACTTAATACAAACCTATGCTCCCTTATTTATCTATGTATCTGTCTATCTATCTATTTATTTATTTCAACAGACAAAATGGGTGAAATGCTGAAGGTTTCCAAGACCAGCACATACTTTTAAAAGTACTCTTAAAAGCACTGCAGTTGTTTTGCATATTAATTACACGAACCATTCAGGTAATAATGACTTGTTAGTTCTTTGAAGTGTTACCAGATGATACTGTTAATGAACAGTAGTAGAAGTCTGATTTTATTTTAACTACAATGATGTTCTAACAGGTGTTTATGGCTGCAAATTGTTTTTACTGTTCTTGGAAATAGTTATTGTGCAATTTGAATGTACTCATGTAATTAATAATAAATAAAAAATTTTATATTTTTGTTTGTGCTGTACGTCTGCATATAATAAATAAAGATATGCAGCTGGTTGTCTGATTTATGAAGACTTGTAATATTACTGTTTATGTCGTAGCCTTTTTCTCTGACGTGGTGGGCGTATGATCCTGAGTCTAACAGGATTGGTTCTCCAATGCACAGGCCCTTTTAGCTGTTTTTACTGGGGTAGTGAAAGGTGACTGAGAGGCGTGTAGTCCAAAGGAGGCTGCTACATAATGTTAAAAGCCCTTGCCTTCTAGTAGTAGATAAGGTGTTTAACCACAGTAGAACATTTTCAGTCAGTTTAAGGAACGTAAGGCAAGGAAACATGGCTAGATGGAGTAGCTCTGTAGGTAGCTGTACATTATTGTGTTTTCATTCATGTGATACATGAGAGAAGCCTGTGATCTGATAGCAGTAGCACGTGCTTTATCTGTACATTTCAAAGCTGCCTTCAGTAAAAAGTATACAACTATTTTCTCTAGTGTATCCATTTTTTGGTTGGTCTGCTTATGCTGTGCCTGCGTATTGCCAGTGCAGGCATTTCTAGAGGCAGAGCAGGAATATGAGAGGACTATGGAGTCAAAATCAGTGGATACCTTCACATACAGCTTAAAGGTTTGATTCTTCATTGGAAAAGAATCCTGCTAACGTCGGTGAGATTTTTACCTGGGAGGGGATGATGCAGTGAGATTGTTAGATCTTCAATGGAAAATTTCTCCATGACCTTGAGCACACAGGCCCTTTGGTGATATCTCATGTATCCAACTTGGTGGGTGTTTTACTTTGAGACAATAACCCTCTGTTCTTTCATGGTTCCTATATTGAATAAAACAGAAATATTTTCACAGCCTTTTAGGATGTAGGAAGAACACTCGCCTGTACAGGGTCCACGGGGTGGTTGCCTGTGGCCAGAGCACTGTATGCAGACATTGCAATGCTGCCTGCAGTATTTGCACGTGGGTTAGGCAGACTTCCTGAGAGAGCCTTCCGGAGGTGTGGGCCCTTGATCGTCCCGCACTGGTTTCGCTCAGTGTCATAACCTGCTTACCTGCATCCTCTGCCTCTGCCCGGATAAATGCACCACAAGCTTTGCCCTGACCCACTTTGCACAATGCTGTTATGAGGATTCCTGTGCCAGAACTGATGCCGTAGAAAAGCAGAGGTTCCTGAAAAACGATGCAAAAGGGATCACAGTATCTTAGATAAAACTTCACGTCAATACTGCTTGAGTTCACAGAGTAGGCAAGGACTCCTGGTCCCAGCAGGTTTCCTTTATTCCACAGCCACCTGCAAGTAGAGGGAAGAAGATCCTCACTTGTGCAGTTTAGCATGGTCTCCTTGCCTCAGCCGTGTAAGGCCAAATAGCCTCTGGCAGTGGATGTGGCCAGATTCTCTGTGGTTTATAAAATAATATATTCATTTCCATGTTATTCACGAATATACTTACAGAAGCTCTGTTCCTGTTCATCTCATCAGCTGTGGCGAACTTGCTTAGGTCCAGATACCAAGTGGAATATTGAAAGAAGATTTTTTTCATTTTTGTATTTTAAACAAGAAAGAAAGGAGACTACTTTTAAAGAAGTCGATTTTGTTTTGATTTTGTATTTTTTTAAATGAAAGTCTTGCATTTCCTCAGCTCGTAAATGTTCACATATCCAGATTCTAAGCAGAACAAAGCCTATATGTTAATCTGAATGTTTCTTTTCTTGCCAATCAAGGGAATATTTAGCTTTGAGGTTGTAACAGTTTAATTATGTGCTAAAAAATACAAACACTATGAAAGTGATTAATGATGTATCTTATGAAATAGATTATTTAAACTGTGAAATGAGTGTTGTTTTTGTGTAAGAATTGAAGTTTGATAAAAATAAAGAGTCAGCATTTTTCATAGCTTAAAACCATTTTAGCAATGCTGGATCAGGAAGAAAACATGAGATGTAGTAGTTCTTAAAGGTTTGGTGGGTTCGGGTAGTTTTTGTTTTCTGCTTTTAAATAAAAGGAAGAATCATCTGTAGTTAATCAAATTGCTTGCATCCTCCTGCCTTTGGTTCCTGTATGGCAGACTCCCTATCTACAAAGCCCAAAGATTTTTCTGCTGAAAATGGAGGGTGAAACCTTTAAATCTTCTGGAAGTTTGCATTAACAAAAGGCAACTGGAATGTGTGTAAGAGCAGATTTGTCGTTTAAGATGAGAGGAGCCAGCGTATTGCATTTCTCATTCATAATCCCCTTTGGTAATCCTAATCCATTTGAGATCTGTGGCCTTTCTTAAGCATCACATGGGAGGGTACTTAAGGCTGCTCAAAACAACTGTGCAGTAAATAAATTGAAGGTTCTGCGCTTGTCGCAGGACAGCACACACGTCTTACACTGCAAGTGCTGAAAGAGATGGAGTCTCCACTGAGGGACCAAGGGAGCAGCTTACTTGATAACTTAAATCTGTGAGGAGGAGTTTCTGAACCGAAACAAGTAAATCACTTCAAAGATTATTGATTATTTTGAATATTGAATGATGGTTATATAAGCATATAAACAAATAAAAAAATCCTTTATAAATAGTAGAGTCCTTCTATGCTGTTTATCCTTAAGGTACAAATTGGTGAAGAGGTAAGTTGTATTTTTCATTTTGTTTTCTCTGTAACAATGTTTTGTGTGCAGTAGTTGTTAGTAAGCTTCCATAGTTAGAGGTAAAATAGCCTTTTTGGTATGTCATACTATGTTAAAATTATTGGGAATTTTCTAACTGAAATTCTCTTTTTTTGGCGTTGCAGTAACTGTTCAGGTGCAGAGGTCAATGCATGTATAAAATAAAACAAGCTTCACCTTCTGTTTCCAGCTACGAACAGCGCTGAATCGGATGTACACATGGGACATAGGTATTTACTCTTGGAAGTAAAGGCACGATCATCACTTTCCCTTGTGCTAGCCAGCAGCTTTATTCTTGTGGGCCTTTTATTGGACTTTTTTTATTATTGTTCACTGGTAGCTCTTAAATGACTTCCTGCTTTTTCAGCAGAATTTAAATTTATTACCTTCTGCCATCCATTTCTTTCAGTGTTTTTTTTCTAGCAAACTCTTATTAAGTCTGTTTTGTCCTCCAGATTCATCTCTTCAGTTGTCTAAATGTCCCTAACATTGTCAAGACAGTGGGCTTTCTGTTGCATATATGAAATGTGTCATCTTTCCTAGGAGGATTTTATTTTATTTTATTTTATTTTATTTTATTTTATTTTATTTTATTTTATTTTATTTTATTTTATTTTATTTTATTTGCTGTTTGATATGCCAGAGAAATCTGGCACTGCTTGCAAAGGCCTTTAGTTATTTGTACTCTGAGAAAGTTTGGTGATGTGATGGAATGTGTAGAGTTTGATCCTAAATTGTTTCATTTTGCTTTTGAATGAGTTAAAAGTAATAGTCATGATAAAACAGGAAATTTCCCTGGGCTTTTATTTTGTTTTGGAGATTTATTTTTTCTTTTCTAAATTTACACAAATGGATTTGCGCAAGTGTTCCTTTAGTCAGTTTTATGTCCTTTAACGTCTTTGATTAGTGTTTTGATTAGTTGTTTATGTTGCAAAAGAGAGTATATCATCCCTATACACATATAGAGATGTTAGAAACTTCTCCTGACTTTGGGGGCTACCTGGTGAGTAGAGAAGGTGCATCTTTTCTGTGTACGTGGTGTCCAGTTGGAACATTAAACTTCTCTGCTCTGCCCGTTGTCCATGTGCGTGTGCCTCTGAATCTACACCTTCTCGTGCCATTTAAGTCCTGGCCTGATGAGGCAGATTTTATCACCTTGTTTTATTTACACATACATTTGCTAGGGGATACACCTTGCAGCATTGTGTCCCAGGGGAAAGCCATGAGCTGAGGCTGACGCGTGTGATGGGACATCCCGAAAACATTGGGGAAAGTTTATCTCAGCGGACTTTGATCTGGCCCAAAGGACATGTAGTCATGTCTGCAGCTGGGGAGTGGTGGCCGAGGCGAAGTTGAGAAAGGAGCAGGTAGCTGGCTGCACCGTCTATCTCAGCTGTTGTTTCGTGAAGAGATGCCACTGCTGAATTCTCTCCGGTCTTTCAGGCTCCATCTTTTTAGGTCCCTGTTCCTTTTTCTTGCCTTTATTGCCAGGTTTTAAGGTAGTGGAGAGGTGCAAGTCAGTGCTGGGTGAATGACGGAGGATCAGACGTGCTGAACGGTTGGCCTGGCTTTATTTCTCCCTCCCTCCTTCCACCCTTGAAACAGATTTGATATTTCTGAAGTCTCCAGTTTATTGCTGTGCTTTGGTTAGCTCTGTCCTCGGAAGAACCTGAGGGCAAGGAGATGAAAAAGTTTGCATACATCGGAGTTGCCTGGAAGAGATGAGTTGCAAAACCCTTGAGCACAGAAGTGGGTTGGTGACAATGCCTGCTCTCTGCAGTTGTGCCCATGGCACAATAGTACTGGGCCATACCTATATCTGAACTGCCACAATTTATGTTTAAAATAGGGCTGTGAAAAATTAACAAAACTTATGTGTATTTTGGGGGGAAGGGAAACAAGTTCAAGTTTTATGCTGTGCATCCAAAGTTGGTTTCAGAGAGATGTCGAAATTTCCATCTAAAAAAACCTCCCTAGATCATGCCTTATCAAAAGAGGCAGAAATAATCATTTCTCGCTTTGGAATGCTACTTTTACTTGGATATTCAAATGTGGATTTATAAGCCAATGCTCAGAAATTCTTGACTTGAAAATTCGTAAGGTTTTCTGTGAAATGGGATTTGTCTTGCCCGAGCGGGAACAAACAGGAGCCTTAAATGCTAGGTATTCTGATTTTTGTGTGTGATTTTCCTTTTGGGTACTTACTCACTTGGAAAGCAGTCAGAGTACAGGCATTATTAAGAATAAGGAGCACAATCTACCAAACGTAGTTACTTGGACATGATTCAGCAGTGGCTTCATGACATGTTTAGTCTTGATTGAAATGAAATAATGGGTAGTAAATTAAAATGGAACAATGAATAAAATCTGCAGGGACTGGTACGTTGTTGGCAGCGTTACCAAGTTATTGTGTGCTTTATCTGGTTAATGTGAAGATGCTGCTGTGCAGTTCAGCTTTCTAGGCAGGATGGAGAATTTCAGCATTTCATTCTACTTGGAAACTTCTTGGTCTGAAATGTTAGTTAGCAAGGTCTGCATCCAAGTGAACACTCTGGGCAGCTTTGTCCTTCCCGTGCAAGGTGAGCTGAGCAAGTCATTTCCTCCTGCAGCCTCTCAGTTTCTGCACCTCTCAGTTTGAAATGTATTTTTAATGGTTTGCCAGGATCAGGACTGTGATGAGTATTTCACCCTGTGTTTTCTGCAGTGAACACACAATTTTCAGGTGAAGTGGTCTTATCTGCTGACATAGATGAACTGTGATTTTAGACTTTTTTTTTCCTATTTAAAATTGATGTTTAATACTGAATTATTTACCCCATATTTTTACAGTTGTATCTTTCACAAGATCAGAATGAATTATTTTCCTGACCAATGTACACATATGCAGTATATATCATATGCTTTTATCGTAATGGAAGGTCATATTCCTTCCGTTAGCATTTGTTCTCAGAAAGGTGTGGGATAGGGGAAATGAGATTGCAGTAGGCAAGTTGCAGGAAGTGGGAAAAGGAGGAGCAGGGCTGTTTATCCTCTGCTGTTTAGAAAGAGTGCCCTTGCAGTCCCTTTCTCTTGACCCTTTAAAGTCCTTAGAGATGTGGTCTGCTGCTAGCGTGACCTAGTTTTCCTAACTGATTTTTACCTTCTTTTCTCAGCCTTTTTCCCTCTCTAGTTACCATGCGATACAGCCTGGGACTGCTCTGGCAGTGGGACATGGTGCTTTGTGTTCCCTCTGTATTTTTTTTCCAAAGGAAACATGACCAAGAGTGAAAGAAGGAATGTGCTGGCTCATTTTTACATCCTTTTGCTCTGGGTAGACTGTCTCTGCAACAGTGAGATAGAAGGAAGTCTGGCTGTCCTGCCCTTTTTATGCTGGCAAGGGTCTGAGCAACTGATTGCTGGTATAATACACCCCCACGCTCAAGCAGATCTGCGAGGTGAAGAAAAGCAGTATTTATTTAACAAAGCTGATTATTTTCTTATGACAGCTAATTGTTATTTTAGACTCCAGCTGTGGAACTGCAAATAGATTTAAATACCATCTGTGTGTTCATCCCTCATAATTAGAGTTACCCTTCATAGGGGATCTGTGCTTGCATATCTGTCTGCAAATCTTGAAGTGCATGTTAATTAAGTCACTTAATTCCGTTTTTGTTTCCAGATTAGTATTGCAAAACATGCTTTTTTTTCTATATAATGTGTGAGTGCCTCCAACATCCAATCATGTGCAGTAATTACGCACCTTCTACTTCATCTAGTCCCTTCAACTGCATATGAGGAAGAGGGGGGGTGGGGAGATTAGGAGATGTATTCTGCTCAGAGCGTGACTTAAAATTTACCTACATACAGATTTTTCTTTCCACCTCAGTCTGAAAATGTGAGTACATGAATCCCTGATTTATACATTTACTGTACAGCTACAGTACCTAAATATGTAGTCTCTGACATTTATATGTAACTAGCCAAGGTGCTGTAATTATTACTGTTCTCATAGCTGACTTGAAATTTGAAGGACTAAGACAGAAATTGCCCTATCAGATAGTCGAGAAGACAACAAAGTAGGGGAAAACCTGGTAGTAGCAGATGTACACAAGACAGGCCATCTGCTTGGTGATCTTAATAAGAGTTAATATGTTTAATTATAGACTCCCAGCGCTGCAGGACACATTGCAACCAGTTTGATTCTGACTGAATGCACTTAGCTGCATCTCTTGCATGGTTTTGGTGATACTGGATCAGTCTGCAACAGTCTGCACTCCTAGGAGTATTGGCTGGAGAACATGGGAACTGGTAGTTCTGTCAATGTCAACTACAAGTACTCTCTACAGAAGTCTGAAAATGGTGAGTGATTCTTTGAAATTGAATCTTTCCCTGGCTGGACGTGTACATCCTCTTGGAAAGTTGGGGTGGATATATTTTTCAGAATGACCTAATTTTCTTGATAGTATTGAGGTATGGGTTATGTCTTTGAAGATCTTCTGAAGAGCAATATCAGCTCTCATGCTGGAAATCAATACTAGACTTGAGAAAATAACAACTATTTGAACTATAGCAAGATTAAAATCATTCAAAATCTCACTGGAAATGAAGCAGCAAAAAGCAATGTTACTGGAACTGACACCACATGAATTAATCAGTTGCAGGTGAACGTATGTATGTTATAACCATATATTCTGACAGTGAGATAGAAAATATCATCCTGATGCTTCTGGTGGACTTCATATTACTAGAATGTTTTAGAGGTACAGGACTAGTAAAGCATTTGCAAAGCCAGAAAAAGCTGGTTCTGTAGAAGGTAGGATACCGTGGCTAAGAAAAGCTGAAACTACAAGATAGATGTGCTTTTTATGTTAATATGTCAGTACAAGGTCATGATCTCTGCTCATAAGCAAGGCTTGCCTGCAAGTCCTCCAAGTAATGACTGGTTTTTATGAAACTGTGTGTATGATAATAACAGCTTGGTGTGTGTGTACTCTGGTCTGCTGAGGCACAAACAGTGCCTGTCACTGAGACTTTACACATTAGGAAGTGTAAAAAAGTAAAGTAACTTTATTGTTTCCTATCGTCATCTGCACTGGCAGTCCAGCAGTTTGGTACAAACCATTTGCAATTGCCTCAAAAGCAAAGCCATTAATTTTATGTAGAAATTAAGAGAGTGGGAGTACTGTGATTCACCATTGTTCACTTCTAACATTTGTTTGTCGAAAAGCTCCACCTTTTCTTTAAATAAGTCAGAATTTTTCTACTGGCTGTAGCACCAGAGAACCAAGGATGTTCCCAGAAAGTTCAGGACTACTTGGTGACTGTGCAGGAGCTTGTCCATAAAAAACAAAACGTAACATAGAACTAGTTATGTGTTTGAGACTATGCGTGAGGCCTGATACCTCATCAAAAATTTCTCATGGCTGTAAAATCTCAGTGCATTTCTGCATTCCTTTCCAAATCTTTTAGAAATGGTGATCTGCAGATGTGGAGTTGCTTAGGAGTGGGCCAGACCCTCAGCTGGTATCGGGTGACAGAGCTGATGGAGATGTGCAGCTTAATTAGTTAAATCCTACTGGATAAAATCTGAATATTGGGTAGAACTTGTTCTGCTTATGTCAGTTTAAAGTGTACCAAGAAATGCTCCTTAGCTTCTATTTTCCCTCTTCAAAATTTAGCATAGTTCAAAACAGCTGATGTTAGAATAGGCTTTCCAATTTGATTAAGCTGTTATTAAAATCATCCTCTAGCTGTCTGCTTGCATTTCTTACATGTCCTTCTCAGGGAATCTTACTGTGCTGGCACGCACCCATGCAACAGACCTGAGAGGATAGTCCTGGAATACCTGCTTTTAGGCAATTGATTTGATTATTGGCTATTTCGTGGAAAACAAAAAGACAATATTTTTTCACTGCTGATTTGTTTTCTGAACTACATTCCTAACCTAAATTGGCTTATTTTATTCAAAATGTTGCTGCTTTGGCATGCTTTCAGTGGCTTGTACAATGATATATGATTCAGTTTACTGTTTGGATCCTCGTAGAATGTGGATAAATCTGTTTCTCTTCCTTTTTTATTATTTTTTTCCCTAAACTAGTACAAACACTGCCAGATGCAACTCATCCAGGTAAGCTGGTAAATTAGAATACCTGGCTTTTGCAGTTGCAGTTTCAGTTTAAAAGTAGCATAAGAAAATAATGGCTTGCCTATCTGAAGCTTGAAATTGTGCGGATGGTGATACGTGTACTCACTGTACTTGATAATGGAGCTTTCATAGATTTAATGTTTCAAAGGGCTTGGGTTTCACTCGTGTATGTGGAGGTGTAACTATAAACTTCCACTCAGGATCAGGTTAAGAACGTGTGAGTCCTATTCCAGCAATTGGACATTATATTGATTATTAAGTGATGTGAGCTGTTCAAAAGCTGTTTGTTTTAGGCAGTGATTAGCAGTGTGATTTTGGTTATCTCGGCCAAATTGCTACACAGGAAATAACACAGCTAGTGTTGGGTCTGCTCTAGTGGTGGGTTGAGGAGGCAATGTCAGGAGTGCCAAACTGCAGAAAGAAAAAGCAGCTTTTTCTTTTTTTCATCGCCCAGCAGATCAGAAAACACACTCACACGAAGGTACAAGGTACATAAGCTATTCATGCTGTGTTTAAACTGAGTCCTACCTTCTTACCTAAGACCTCACTGGTGCTCAGTTCCCCATTTGCAAAACAATGGTAGCTTTCCCTTTTTGAGCGTGAGCTCTTGGGAACACAAGCTGCCTCCAACTGGGTGTAGGAAAAACAGCTCCCAGGTGTGTTTTGGTAACATAATTTAGAAGGATTATGAGTTTCAACGCATAAGCCTTCAGGATATCTCTTCTAAGTAAAGGTCAAGTAATGTTTCCTGCTGAAGTATGTGGGTGGGTGGTTTATGTTATGTAATACAAGCTAATTGAATTAAAGTGATCTCTCTGTCTTCTTCCTGCGCTTAGCAGCTTTCAGTGTTTTCTTTTTCCCTTTCTTTTCTATAAAATCTTTCCACCCCACATACCCTAGTGCTCTCCCTGCTTTGGGGGACACAGCAGTGATCTCTCACAGACCCGATGCCACACTCTACCAAAGCAACACCAGCTTCTGCAGCCGGGCTGACTCTAGCTCTGTACCGTGCATTTGGTTTGAGGCCAGCCAGCTTGTAGATAAAACAGTTGTCCCTTCCTCAGTTGAAGATCACACAGAGAAGCATTGCTAGAAAACGTTCTAAGGCTCTGAAGTAGGGCTCCAGAAATGAACAGAAAGGGACGCAAAGGAGAAGCAAGCTGTCAAGTAGCAGACCTGACTGGCAAGATGGTCTAAGGTAACCAGACACTTGAAAATGGGCCAAGGCCAGCTAAGGAGGATAGAAGAGCTTACAGAGGTACATACCATTCTGTGGCAGAAAGTGAAAAAGGAATAGGGAAACTGCACCTGGGCACTCTGCTTTAAATATGCACACACGCCACCTGAGATGATCTTCTCTTAAAAACCCACAGAACTGGGGAAATGCAGAGGGATGGTTAGATTATAAATAGCAGCAGAAGTGGCCATCATTTTAAGGAAGGGTCTGGTGCCAGTGTGGACTGTGGAATGAACAGTGACCAGGGACCTGGAAATTCCCAATGTTTTGTTCCCTCTACATCGCTCAGTGGCTGAAGATCCATTTCCCTCTTCGCAGTGCGTGTGTTTGATTTGTTTTGGCTTAAAGCAAGTTAGACAAAGCCCATATTTTTAAGGTTCTGGAAGGGGACTCAGTGTCTTGTTTTCACCTGACTCCTTGCATAGGTTCAGTCCAGTCTCTTGTTTCATGAAGCCCCAGTACCTGGACTGTGAGGTGGGACATGATAATGACAAAGGTAGAAAGAAAGTGATTAAATGCTCTATTAATAATAAAGAATGTAGCTGAGACTGTAGATATCAAAAAGTTGTTGTTAAGTAACACTGATCCTGAGGAGCTGGCAGTGGTGGTTAGAAACTTTGTGGAGGTCTCTGGTCCTGCAAGGTCAGCTTGCTTCTTAGAGCATGGTAAAGAGAAGTGGTTTTGCTATCTTCAATATTTAGGCTTCAGAGCACCTTTCCTGAAGGCTTGTTCCTAAATAAGATCTTTAATTTCTGGGGTCAGTAAAGGGACAGGGGGGAGTCCCTCAACTGGAGCAGCAGTTGCAGCTCAGCGTGTTGTTTCTGGGTTTGTGTCCTAGCTTTCAAGGCAGCCGTCTTGATCCAAAGGTGGTATCGGCGCTACATTGCTCGGCTGGAAATGCGTCGGCGGTGCACCTGGCGGATATTTCAATCCATTGAGTATGCCTGCGAGCAGGATCAGATCAAGGTAAGGCACAAGAGAAAAGAATATGTAGGAAAACTTCCCTTCCGTGCAGTTTCAGTAGTGGCTGAGTTTAATTCCTAGTTTGTGCCTGGAAACAATCTCTGTGTGCTGGAACGAAATTCTAAGGCAGAAGCAGGGGCTGCTTTCTCTCTGAGAGTGCAAGATGTAGAAATGTCTTTTAGGATGCTGTGCAGTTTACAGAGCACAAGAAATGGCCTATATAAAGCAGCCTGCATAGAACTGCCCTTGACTGGGCCACTTCTTTGGATCTTCAAAGAGGAAGGTGGTTTGTGTTCCACTGACTCACTTGTTTCTGCATATAGGTTGGTAATCCTGTAAGTTCCTCTGTGGGCCAAGGACTGTGTTGTAACCCAACACTTTTCTCCTATTTTGCCTCTGGCTTTCCTGTTTGCTTGTGCATACTGAATCCACAAGCAATGAATCATGAAATAAAGCCACCAAGCGCATTTAATACCACAGTCCTTTTCCAAAGGACATGAGAAGGAAGCATAGTTGGTTTGTTTTATTTTAGTTCTCTCTGTCTCTCTCCTTGCAGCTTCACAACTTCTTCAGTTACCTCATGGACCACTTTACACCAAGCAGCAGTAAAGAGCGTAAGTTCCACATGCCATTTTTAGATATGGCACATAAAATTGCACCCTCTCTTGATTCTTGTCTCTCTGTTGGCCCTTCATGCTGGCTAAAGGGCCCTCCTGAGGTGTCACTCAGGAATTCAGATAGGGAGTGAATTATCTAGACTGTTAGGGCAGGGGATGTGGAACAATTCTACTTCCTTAGGAACTAGAAGGGAGAGTCAAGACTTGGTATGTTTTGTAAAAGCAGTAGCAGAAAACTGCCTTTTTTGGATAATCCCTGGTAATCAGGGTGCTGCAGAGTCTGTTTCTGAAACTAGAAAATCCATCTTTATAGAATCATGCTCCTTGATACCTGTTTTTTTTATACCGAGTCTCTCATTTGTAACTGTCATGAGGAAAATGCAGTGGGAACCAGTACAGTATCTCCCTGAGTCTGCAGACAGCATTAGATGTTAGTTCTTAATGCTGTGAGCCTAAGGAAGGTCATTCTGAAATCTAATGGAAACTTGTGGGTATTAACTGTTTATACTGCTGATGTGATCCTGCTCAAGTGCTTATTCCTTCATTTCAAGCTACCCCCTTTTTTTCTCACTACCACTCTCTACTTTATAGCAAAGCTCTTTGGAACTATGGATATTTTTATCACCTTGGTGAAAAAAAAAATGTGTCTTTACATAGATTTTATACAGTGCTGGAGTATTAAAAACAGAGTGTGAGAAAATGGAGACAGTAACTTGCTAAACTGTTTGTTCTTACATGTTATTGTCAATAAGATTCTACTTAGCCATGGCAGCCAGCTTGCGTGTGATTCTGCCCAAGTGTTGCCAAAACTGCTGTAGGTGCGAGCGCTGCTTCACATACGGCACACAGACCTTCAGCTGCATCCAGTCCCTGTAGCCTTTTGCCTGCAGCAAATGCTGCAGCAGTGTCTAACTAGGAGCTAGTCTCCACTGCCGCCGTTGCTCCTGAGCTTTAGCCTACGCAAACAGCTTTTCTTTAGCAGACAGAAAAGGTGTGCTGAACCAAATCAGCTTTTCTCTTGTCTCTTTCTCTTAAAAAACAAACGCAAAAATCAACTAATGCATCGGCCGTCCAGGAGATTTCATCAGTCGCATGCTCATAAGTGGGGAAAGTGTCAAAGAAGCAGAACTAGAAAAATACTGTGACTATGAATCCATGGAGGTGCCAGACTCCTACACTGGACCCCGTCTCTCCTTCCCACTCCTTCCTGACCATGCAACTGCCTTACTGGAAGCTTTCAAACAGAAACAAGTAAGGATCCCAAAAGTAACCTCTGGGTCCTCTCCCCGCACCAAGAATGTCAAGTGGGTGATTTTTAGACTTCTGGGTGTGATGGATTCGATCTGTGCTTTTCAGTAATGTATGTGAAATCTTTTTGTTGCAGTCAGTGAGGGTGGCTCACTTGAAAACTTTGCTGGAATTTAATAGGAGATTTTGGCCTTCACTCTGTACGTGTGGTGATGGCAAATTGAAAATTGAATGGATGTTCTCTCTTTGAAATGATGTGATAGAAGTTTCAAAGGAGGCATATATTTTTCCTTGCTGCAGAGGAGGGCAGGGATTTCATGAAGCAAATATAAAGTGAATATTTGCCAGGGTATGGATAATTTGGATAATTTGTCGTTAGGCTCCCTAACAAATTAAGAAAAGAAAGAGTTCCAAAGCAACGATCTGTAGTGTCTTAGTTAATACTGAATGCCTTCTCCTTGGCTTCAGGTGGATGTGTTTCTCTAGAACACACTGCACCTAAAAGCCTGGCTTAATGTGGAGAAGCCTAAGGAAAATCTAGAGGATTAGCTTCATCTTGTGTTTGATATCAAGGTGGAATTTCAGCTGCCTCAGGAGTGCTGTTGCCCAGTAGACAGAGCTTCAACTACACTGGGGCAGGAGGGTACACCTGGGGTTTGGGCTCTGTTGCTAGCCATGTCCCTGGCCAAGGTTGGGGTGCTTTGGGCAAGACCTTTCTCTGCTGCAGTTGCTTTTCATCTCGTCTTGTTTGTAAGCGCATAGGTCAGTGCTGACAGTCACGAGGAGTGCCATGCTGTCTGGCAAAGGCTGCACTTGCTGTTTACATTATGGAGAAGCTTGCTTAAAATCAGGAGAATAGTGAAAAGTTATAAGAAACACCCATGGCATGACTGCCCTTGAATGCCACTCGTTGCCATCCGGGCTATCGCGGTGACATCTGTGAGTCCTTGCGGCCTGTGAAGACAGCCATGTGGTCACTGCTTTCCTGCTCTAATTCCTTCGCTTTCTCCTAGTAGCAGCTTCATGCTCGCTATGTCTTAAACCTCCTGCATGAGACCAGGAAACACCTCAAGCAGTTGCCAAACATCAGTCACGTCTCCACCTGCTACAGCGAGGAGGTCACCGTGTGCGGTGAGTCTGGGTGGGAGCGGAGAGTCAAGTGGAAGGGGCTCTGCTGAGGGGTTCACATGCTGTGAGATGGTAGCGTGGGCACCATGCTGTGCTGAGTGTGGAACACAAATGCAGTTCATCCATGTGCAAGGAGAGGGACTTGTGCTGAGAGGGAATCGGGGCTGTCTGTAAAATAGCCAGGTTTACGTTAAGGTCCAGTATTTGAGATCTGGATTTTAAGGTCCTGATTAAGCTGAAGGAATGAGTTTCACGGTAAGTCATCTGTCAAGCAGATGGAGGCAAAGTTTTTAAATTTTCAGCATTGTTTTCCTGCACCGTTTAAACTTTAAGATATTTCTGCAAAATTCTAAATTTGCCCAGAATGTTTGCATGCAGGTGGCTTCCAGGAAAGAAACTTCATTGTGGAATCTTGTCAAATGAAGTTTTAGTTTGAGTACTGAGTGTTTTCTATGCAAACCCTTCTCCCGTGTAGCAATTGAGGTGAAGCAGTTTGTTGGTCTATCTTGCCCTGCATTGAACTTCTGAGAGAAGAGGACTAAGCTTTTCATTTGGAGTCCTCAGACCTGAGGCAGGTTTTCTGTTGTCTTTGCCAGGCTTCAGATGAAGCCATTACTCTATGCCCTTTTCCTCTGGGTACATTGCCTCACTGTAAGGAAATTTGGACGTTAAAATTCCCAGAGTGTTTCAGTGGTCATTATTTGATAGAGAAGGTACTTTATAGGAAGTTACTTTATGGGTATCTATTTCTATGTTAAATACCAATGCGATGGTTAAACCTATTGTGATACGTATTTTTATTCCTGCTAGGAGACTTGCATGGCCAGCTGGATGACTTATTTCTCATATTTTATAAGGTAGGCATCATTGTGTTTGGTGAGAGGGAGGCTGGCCTGAATTGAGAGGTCACACTGAGAAGTATATTGCAGGACTCGGTGCTTGAATTTTAATTTTCTAGTTCAGTTTGATTGGTTTTGAAGTGCTTCACAAAGCTGAAGCTTATTTTCTTGGTGGCTTTTACAGTCTGTTAGAGCTATGATCACGTTAATGAACATTTGAGAAGGGCCAGTGGATGCCTTAAGTGCTTGTAGCCTTTCCTGCATGGCAGTTTTCTTTGTGCTTTTGCCACTGTTAGCCTGCAGGGTTAAAAAGCTGGTCAGGATGTATCATACAGCATAAGCTGGCGCAGGGCTGAGAGGATGTGTAACTAGAGGGGTGCTATATGGAGGCTGGCGTTGTTGCAATCCAGTGCTGCGTGTGTTTGGGGCCGTATCATGGGGGGGCCTCTCTTGTAACATCCACCCGTTTCTTGCTTTCACAGAACGGCCTTCCTTCCCCTTCTAAGACCTATGTGTTCAATGGAGACTTTGTAGACAGAGGCAAACAGTCCCTTGAGATCCTCATTGTCCTCTTTACCTTCCTCTTGGTCTATCCAAATGAGGTTCATCTCAACCGAGGAAACCACGAGGACCACATGGTCAACTTACGGTACGGGCGCAGTGCGGGCCGCTGCGCGGTGCTGGGGAGCCACGGCCAAACCCCACTGACCCTCCTTTCTCTTGTTTCTTAGCTATGGTTTCACCAAGGAGGTCATGCAGAAATACAAGGTAGGCACGTGTTTGTGTGTCTGCCTCCACCATGTGGTGCGTGCACTTCGAAGGCTCCATGTTGCTTCTTTTCCTTTCTGCCCTGTTCTCCTAGGTGCATGGAAGGAAAATCTTGAAGATGATACAGAATGTCTTCTGCTGGCTACCCTTGGGCACCCTCATTGATGAGAAAGTCCTGATTATACACGGCGGCATCTCTGATACCACTGACCTGGACATGCTTGAGAAAATTCAAAGGCACAAAGTAGGTGTTCTTTCCTAGACGCTGCCAGACACGTGTTTTGCTGATTTGCTTTGAGGAGGGGAGTTTGTTCTTTCATTTCAACTTGGCTGGAGAAAGACAAAAGTAGTTCTTATTAGCCAAATAATCTGGATATGGGTTTGGAGTGGATTGTTTTGATTCAATAAGGTACATAGAGAAGGTGTAAGGGGAAAAAACTTTCTTGTCTTCTGCAAGACATAAGCATTATAGCTGGCGCAGGGATGTTGTCTGGTGTGATGGACCTGTGTGATGGACCTTTTGTGAAGTGTCTGAGCAGCATAAAATCAACGAATAAAATATGAGATGCGGTCTGGAGGCAGGTGGGACTGGTTCTAAAGCAAGAATGGTCCATCCAAGAGGACTGCTCTAGTAACCTTGCACAATTAATCAGCATCTGATGGTGGGGGAGGGCATTTGAGACTCAGGGCACATCTGAATTAACAGATGCCCTTGGAAGATACTAGAGTTGGAGTCTTAGGTTTCCAAGCTGTGACCTGCTCATTTTTCTCTCCTATTTCTTTAGTTTACTTCTGTATTGAGAGGGAAGAAGAGAAAGGAGTCGAGTAGAAACGTGGAAATACAGGAAATAAATGGGGAGGCCAAAGCAGAGGCCTCCGAAGCAGAGCAAGATGCAACAACCAGTCCGTGCGCGCAGTCCCGGGCAGCGCAGGCTCCCAGCATGGCCAACAGGCTGGAGTTCTCCCGGTGGGTGCGGCAGACGGTGCAGGAGCAAATCGAGCGGTGCCGCCGGCTCGTGGACGTGAGCGAGTCGGAGGAGGAGGAGCTCACCTACTCCAGCTTCGTCTCCATGACTGACCTGGATGCGCCATGCTGGACTCGCCAAGAGGAGTGGAAGCAGGTGAGTAGTGTAAGCGGGGCCCCGGGCTCCAGGAGCTGTGGGTGCTTCCTGCAGCCTTGTTCTCTCTGCTTTTATCAGGAATCTTGCTATAAAATATTTCTGTGGCCCTCCCAGCAAAGGGGGTTTTGCTCCCCTGGAGAATGGGCTTAAGGAGGCAATCAGCTCTGAGCTGTGAGCTCTGGCTGCATGCGAGACTGGTGCTATCTCTTGTTCTGCTGGGCTTTCTTCCTGTCCTCTCAAGTCTGCCTCTTCACTGCTCTTTGTGCTCGGGGAGTTCAGGGCTTGGACCCCAAAGCTGCTGCTCGAGCGTTGCGTGGGTCACAGATTTTCATGGCTCTCAGCAAGGAAGGGAAATACTGAACAAGCCTGTCTATAGAGCCCAGTGGTTATGTTGGGGTACCCACAGTCAGCCATTTAACTAATCAGAGATCTCATTGTTTGCTGATGAAAGAGTCATGATTTGGAGTACGTAAGAGCAGATGGAGTTTGCATTTTTAGCCAGTTCCTGCAAATAAACTGCTGGGGAGGTCAGAGCCTGGGAACCTCATTTCCTGTTTTTGCTAGACTAGTTTGTTTGTGAACCTCTGCTGTGAGCTGTGAAAGAGCTCTTCCCTACCTCATGTTACATATGATAACCCGACGCATCGCACACCTTATCGGGGTAAAGCTGCATATTGAGGTCAGGGTTAAAGAGATTATGTTTAATCCAAATAGTGGCTACTGAGTCAGCACTTGTGTTACTGGAGGCTGCTGAGTGTCCTGGCCAGAGAGCAAAGCAGTTCATTGGTGAGCACGCTCTTGGCCCTAGGATCTGCCCGCAGTTCTTGCTCTGGGTCCTGTGTTTTGGGCTGGAGGAGAACAGGAAAGGTTCTTGGAAGTCTAGAGGGAGCCAAGGGAAGGCTTCTTTCAGGCCTTGTTTTATGGCTACCCCTGTGCCTACAGATGCTCTGGGTGCGCATGTAGTTCGAGACCAACAGCCTTGCCCCTCAGTGAGGGCACAGGTCGGTGCAGCCCTGCACAGCAGGGTGGGAGGCCAGCGTGGAGGTGGGAGGCATCTCTGCTTCCCTGCAGTCCAGTGCTGGAGTTGCTTGGCAGGCACCGACGGGTGATGGATGACTGCTCCCGTGCCACACAGCCCCGTGGTCCGTATTCAGCAGCAGGTCTTTGCGATCCTTGCAGATCTTAGACATTCTCTGGAGCGACCCCATGCCTCAGGAGGGCTGCAGAGAGAACACCGTGCGAGGTGGTGGCTGCTACTTTGGGCCGGATGTGACCGCGAAGATCCTCGAGAAGTACCGCTTGCAGTTCCTTATCCGCTCCCACGAGTGCAAGCAAGAGGGCTACGAGTTCTGCCACAACCGCAAGGTCGGTGGGGAGGACAGGTTGGGCATACTTGGCTGTCTGGGGAGCTGCTGCTTAGCTCTGTGTTTTTCCATGGGGATTTTGATACATAGGAAATCCTCAACACCTTGTTGGGAGTGATGGCAATGTGTTCCCAGCTGAGCTCCTCGCTCAGGGACAGTTTGAAGCCACTGACACTATGCAGGGTCAAGGAGAGCAGAGGTTTGCTGGGGGGACACTGTGAAGTAGCAGCAGCCCCACACGAGGTTGGTGCTCGCTCCTCTGAGGCTTCCAGCCCGCCTGTCCCCTTGCTCTTCCTTTTCAGCATAATGCAGGTTACTGTCACAGGCTGTTGACTGCAGATTGGCATTGATCCTACTGCTTCACTGCTTTAATTGATGTGTGTACATATATATATATATATATATGTATATATAGGGTGTATATATGGTTATAAATGCCTGTCCTTTCTTGGGCTAGGTTCTGACCATCTTTTCAGCCTCAAACTATTACGAGATTGGCAGCAACAGGGGAGCCTACGTGAAGCTGGGGCCGGACCTCGTCCCCCACTTTGTTCAGTACCAGGCCAACAAGACAGCCCACACCCTCACCATGACCCAAAGGCAAGGCTCTACGCCTTTTCCTGAGTGAGGTTCAGTGGGTGGGGAGGGAGGGTTGCCAGCCTGGAAGAGGGTTGTAGATTAGTCTGTTGTTTTCCAGGTTTTCAGTGTAATTGTTTAACTTTTGATGCTTGCTGAAGCTCCTTTCCCCTTCATCCCAAGTCGCAGATTTATCAAAAGCCTCTGCGACTGCTGTTGTAGAAGTGAACCAACTATGGGTAAAACCTGCTGGGAAGTCAGTTGGGATGCAGCGTTCCTCCCTGGGCCTGAGCTTGTGGCTGCCAACTCGTCTGGGCAGCGGTGCGGGGTGTGCAGCAACACAACGACTTGCTGCAGTTTGCGCCGTTCAGCGTAGCAGCGCAGGGCTCTTGTTCAGGAGTGCAGACACCCTGGGGCAACGCTGGAGGACTGGAGAAGGGTGGTGACTCTTGCAGGCTGTGCTGAGCCCTAAGGTGTTTCCTTGTCTTTCCACATCCTCCAGAATCAGCCGCGTGGAAGAGTCGGCTTTCCGAGCCCTGCGGGAGAAGCTCTTTGCTCACACGTCAGCCCTCAGCAGTGCATTCAAGGCCTACGATAAGGACGGTACAGGTAAATCTGAGCCAGGACAAACCCCAGCTAGTTCCCTGCTGGTCCCGGGTTGGAGAGGGCAAACCGGGTGCGTGGCTGCTTGGGAGGCTCCAAGCAGAAGTGCAAGCTGCTCCGTCACGAGGAGACCCCGTCCAACCTGGTCAGAGTTTTGGTCCTGTTTGCTGCTCTTCGGTGTCTCTACTAGGAACCTATTAATGCCTCAGAGCAGTGCTGTGAGGAGGAAAGGAACAGGAGGAAAAGCCAGAGGCATCTAGATTTATTTTTTAACAATTTAGACTCAGCCCTAGGAAAACATTTGGAACAGGATGGCTGATAAAGCACCGGATAAGGCATCCAGGAAGGCTGCAGTCGCGTCTCTCAGGGAAGGCTGCATGCTCTCTTGAGCCCTTTCAGCCCCCAGTCAAAGATGGGTGGCACAGGGAGAGCAAGGGGGCTGATACCCAGAGCAAGGTTGCTGATGCCCCCAGCAGTAGCTGCCTCTGTCAGGGCCTTAAGCTGGGAGCTGTGAGTTTGTAATTCCTGGGCTGCTTCTGCAGCAGTGCACTGCTTGGGCAGTGATGAAGACAAGCTACTGAGATCTGTCCTAGAGGGGGAAACAGTACCCAGCAGAAGCGCGTTCACGTGCCTATTCCGTCTTGCAAAAGTCTGTGTTCGCTGGTAGAGCAGCTGTTAAAATAGGGGCTTTTCCAGGTTCCTGAGTCTGAGAAACCACTCACCTGGCTGTGTAGGGCAACAGCCAGCAGGGCAGGCCTGGCCAGAGGCCACAGGGTTGCAGTGGAAGAAAAAAACAAGTTAGTATCATCCTGCTCTGCCTTGGTGCTTGGAGGTTGCAACCTTGGATTTATTGCGGCAATAAAGAGCTTCCTGCGGGTCGAGGGGAGTAGCAAGTGCTCATGTCCTGCAGTGACTCTGCACGGCGCTTGCAGGGCTTCCTCCTGTGCACAGCACTCAGCTGTGCCACGGAGGTGTGAAGCACGGCAGCCCGCAGAGCTGGTGCGTGTGCTTGTGCTGTGTGAAGCCTTTCCCTTCAGTGGGGGGGTGTTAAATGTATTTGCAGTGTTGCTGTCCCATCACTCTACCAGCTCAGCAAGGCGCAGAAGCCCTAGAGAGTTTTGTTTGCGCCTGAAGGGGACAGCGGTAGAGCAAAGAGTAGCCTTGAAGAAGCCACATACCAGTTGTCCTAATGTGCTTTCGGCCTCCCGTCCCTTTGAGATCTCCAAGGTCTCCCTTTCCCTTGCAGGGAGGATCACGCTGAGCAACTGGGCGACGGCGGTGGAGTCTGTCCTGCGCCTGGGCTTGCCCTGGCGGATGCTGCGCCCGCAGCTGGTGCGCAGTGCGGTCGACGGCGCCCTCGAGTACCAGGCCTGGCTCGACGACCTGGCGATGGAGCAGCGCAGCCGGGAGGTGAGCGCTGGTGGGCTCAGGGCCCGCTGCCCAAGCGCAGTGCGAGACGGTTGCACGGGGCCAGGCGTGTGCGGTAGCTGCGCAGAGACACACCGAGCTCCGGGGTGGCTGGTGGGAGCTAGAGAAGGAGCGTGACTGTGTTCTCTTGCAGCACATCCAGTCGGGCTTGCTGGAAGTCATTTACCGAAACAGATCCAACTTGGAGACCATATTCAGGATCATAGACAGAGATCACTCAGGTAAAGAGGGTGTGCAGGGGAATTCAGTCAGCGTGTTCTGTTTAGGGATTCCTTTATCATACATGAATACATTTTTGCGTAACGGTTTAAGGTGTTACTGTCTCCCGGGCTTTGGAAATGTCATGGCACATTTCCACAAATGTGAGGCCTTCCAGGGAACACATGCGGCCAGGGCAAAGAGTTGGAGTTAGCGGTTCTGGAGGAATTCAGTAGGAAAAAATGGATATGAGAGCATGCAGTAATGGGCTGGCATCTGAATGTTAGCTGAAAATGAGCAGCCACCCCACCAAATCAGTTAGTTTGGGAAAGAAAATAATGTTGTCTTGGCCTTCCGCTGTTCCCCGCAAATGACTATGTCCCTTTGCTGCTCTTCAGTTTTCATTTGTACATTACCCATTGCTCTCCGCATTAGGAAATAAGAGTTGTAGCAGCTGAAAGGTAGATGCATTTGAGTGAGTTCCTTCCTTCAATTCGAGTCTGCAGGCAGTGGGGATGGGCTGAGAACTTGAACACGAGCAGGGATTGCTGCTTGTGCGCTGAGCTGGGAGCCTTGCGCTGACGGGCCTTCCTCCCTGCCCTAGGCCTCATCTCATTTGAGGAATTTTACCAAACCTGGAAGCTGTTCAGCTCCCACATGAACATTGAACTCACGGACGACGGCATCAGTGACTTAGTTCGTAGCATCGATTTCAACAAGGACGGAAACATTGACTTCAACGAGTTCCTCGAAGCCTTCCGCCTCGTGAAGCAGTCGCAGTAGCGCAAGGAGGGCAGCGTTGCCTCCCACCAGCCCTGGCTGCATCGCCACGTCCGATGCCTTGACCGCTTCCTACCCAAGCGCAGAACGTGCCTGCGGGCACGAGGCCGCTGAGCAAACCGGAGCTCGGGTACTTGCAGCGCGTCGTGGATTTCCCCGTTTCAGAGACTCCATCTGCTTTGAAAAGGCAGCTGGGCAAAAGAGGTAAGAGCTGCTCTTCACTCCGGACACTTGTTTGAATTGTTACTCAAAGGTACTAAAAGGACTGTTTCGTGTAGGCACTGTTTTGGCCAGCTGGACAACTATTAGACTACATCCCTCTCCTTAATAATCTCTTTTTTTTTTTTCCGTAGATTGTTTCTGGTGAGCTGCTCATATACTTTCTCATTTTTCAACAACTGTTAGCAATCACGGTATCTTATTGATAATACCTGCAGTCTCACCACTGTTCTTTTGCTCCGACAAGGCTGACTGGTGCATTTGAAGCTCTTAAATATGTGCAGCAGAGTGACACTTCCAAAAATTTTGAACTATTTTTGAATGTGCAAAATATTCTCTAGCTGGGGTCTCTTCTATAAAAGCCAGTCATTATCCCTTCTGAAGAGCACCCCCTACCAGAGAAACTGTGGTGTTTGTTCCAGAGGGTTTACTTTTGGGAACATGATTAAAGTGCAGCTGAGAAGAGTATATGTGGAACTTAATTGGGGACAGTGTTTTACTTATTAGTTCATTTCTGGAAGTGTTTCAAAGTGTTTCTATCTCCAACATCCAGTACAGGCACTAGCAGCCGCCTCTTTTTCCACAATCCTCAAGGTTGTATTTCCCTTTAGAGTCACACGGAGGATACTAAACAGTCCTGCTGGATGGCTGTGGTGCATGTTTGAGACAGGTTCTTTTTGAAGGTTATTTTGCTGCAACTGAGAATGAAAAAGAAGCGAGAGCTGTTTACTTGAGGCTGTTCTTTTCACTGGAGACACTTCTATCTTAAACACATAATACAAGCACTAGCAGAGGCCTCTTTTACACAATCCTTAAGCTGTATTTCTGTTGATCCATAGCATATGTTTTATGAAGTAAAAATTGTCATTTTCATTGAGGCTAATGAATAAAACATTTTCACCTCCTCCGGAAAAGTGGGTGGTTGTGTACTAATGGTAATCGCTGTATGCATGTAGGAATTCATGTTCAAAACATCACGTAGTTTTGTTTAAGCTATTTTAGGTGACTTTTGTAAGGAGGCAAAACAAGTTGCTCGGGCTCAAAGTTGTGTCTCTGGTGCTTGCGGTAACCGTCTGCGCTACAAGACGTGGGAACAGGTAGGACCGAGCGGTGCTGCGCGATCCCCTGCAGTCCGTGGAGGAGAGAGAAGTGCATTAACTTGTCCTTGTCACCAGCTTCACTGTTTCACTTTCATGCTGACTTAGCTGAGAAAGAGCCAACACTGTGCACAGCTTAACACAAAGTGAGACTGAATTTATTAGTTTCCAGAGAGAAAAAAAAAAGAAGTCATCCAGACACTGACAATGTCAACTTCCTGCCATTTACCTCCCAGTAAAGACTTGCAGTAAAGTAACAGACATGACTTTATCTAAATTAGCTGTTTACATCATGTTATTAGCCAATTCTTTTGACACAAATGGAAGCAGGCTAAGCTTTCCACAGAACAAGTCACAATTTGACCAATGCCCTCAGCATTGCTTCTTTTAGACAATGCTGTTGAGAAAAAGAATAGAAATAATGTACAATAGTACATATAATTTTATAGTAAATCAGTATCTGAACAGATTAAGTTTTCTTTCTTTTATTAAAGCATACACAGCTTTATAAAATACTAACCTTCCGAAGGTCAAGGTGAAAAGCTTCGAAGAGGCTCTGCAAATGCTGAGGATAACAGCCAATCCACTGCTGGAAGATACACGCTTTGTTTCACCTCACCCCTTTTGACCTTGGAAAGTGAAGCGGAGTTAACACCTTCTGTGTAAGCCCCGCAGCCAGCTGTGTGGTCAGCTGAAGATGCCCCCTCTGATGGAGATGCTCTCGTTCAGGCCATTTTCTATGAGCTTTATATCCTCCAGGTCATCCTTTATAATGCTTATCAGGTGACTCAGGCCTTCTTGCTGCTGCTTCAGGTGCTGCAGGAAGTTTATTTTTTAATAAATGGTTAATGTAGTGCAACTTGACAGATGAAGTAATAGTTCTTAAAGCTGCCTTGAGTGGGGAGGCCTTGGTGTGATCAGAAAGCCCCTATAATTTACTGGTAAGAAAAAGCAGCACTTGGCCCACTACAGGCTTCATTGTGTAGAGTAACTTTGTGCAATCCTGATTTGAAGTGATGTTGCTGAAAACAGTAAAACTGACTTGATCACACCAAACACTTGAAAGCCACCTCGAAATCTAAGCAGACCTCCCAGGTAATGCCAGGAGCAGTTCTAGCTGTGCATTTGCAGAAAGTATCCTCGGCGTCTCGCAGGTGATACTTACTTGCTTGATTTCCCTTAAGAGGTCTGCATCTATGTAGTAGCGCTCCTCTGCCCTCACTGCTCCAAAGTGGTTTTGCATCCTGATCTGGGACATGAGCTCATTGAGTCTGCCCTGCAGAGACAAGACGAGAAGGGAAGGGCTTACTACTGCTCATTCCAGTTTCGCCTCACTTCTTTTTGAAAAGCATGTCTAAAATTCATTAATAATTAAAATATTTAATAGTTTGGGATAATTAAAATAAATCTAATATTTAACAGAATTAAAATTAATGCACATTAGTACTTTTAAAAAAACTCAAATGATGTGATGTGCAGAAAAAGCATGATCCTGTTACTTAGAAACATTGCATGAAAGTTTTCCATAAGTGCTATGCAGAGTTCGGAAAAGTTATTTTACAGTGATTTATGGGGGAGGGAAAAAGGTTTAACAAGGTTCCGGTAGTGGCTCACCTTGAACTGCGTGGGTGCGTTAAGCTCACACTGAATTGTATCTAACTGGACACGAAGCTGCTCTTCGTCTGCCTGGATGGCATAGCCGCTCTTCCTCTGGATTTCCTGCTTGATTAACACCTGCAGGAGAAGCCCCTGAGAATCACTAGGGAGGCCTTGCTCTGCTCTGCTCTTTGCCCCCAGCCCTTCCTCATCTCCCTCCTCCGGCCTCTCTCTAGTCACACTGGATCCATTTGGCCATCGGCGCCTCACCACAAGCACCCAGCTCTGGGTAAGGGAAATTAGGGTCCAGGGGGTGATTCCTGACAGATCTGTGCACGTGTTAAGGCTCTGGCCAGGGTGCTTGGTGGCTCGAGGCTGCCTGTCACAAGAGCCCTACCTGGAGAGTCCGGTGAGAGAGCTTCATCAGCTTCCTTTTGTACTGCGTGATTTTTGCCATCGTTGTCGTCTGGGTTTTCTGCAGCTCACTGATATCTTCTGATATTATCTGCCAAGGAGATGAGCCAGTTGGAAGCTGTGACACTTTCTGACAATGTGACACACAGATCCAATTGCACACTAGTACCGGAGCTCCTGGTGGTCTGCCAGCCTAGGGTCCCCCAGAGAGGCCCTGCTTGCCCTTTCCATGCACAGCAGAACAGTAAAACCACAATAAACTTGGAAAAAGCAAACCAAAACCTAACAATATATTGCTCAGATATTTTTCCAAGAGCATAAAAGAGAGGAGGAACATAATAATGATGATAATGATAGTAATAATAATAAACAGAACAAAAAGAAATCCTAGCTTCTAGGAAAAAAGAAAAGGATAATCAGGGTGTTTGATAGTTACAGGTAACAAGACTTGGACTGACATCATGCAGATCAGCTGTCACCCACCAGCTAGCAGCTCCTCTGTGATTAGCAGAGGCTTAATGGCCCCGATTTCTTCTTCCTTTGCAGGCTAGAAAGGGAAATTTATACTGCATCTGGGGGGCTGCTAGGGCCAACAGAAAGCTGGTGTCAGATAAGCTGTCCACCCCTTTAGGTTCCCCATTCATGAAGACTGAGAGTGATGCAGATACCAACTTCTCATTTTCTTTACAATTCATGACAACCACAAAAGAAGTCACTCTGAGTTATCTGTAACCACTTAAGGGTATCTCACTTGTTCAGCTGCAGGAATAATGAGAGAAAAATAAATAAAAAAATAAACAAAAAACAAGGACAAGCCCAGCAGGCAGCTCTGTGTGCGTGGTTCCAGCTCTCCAGTCACAGAGGTGAGTGAAGGAAGCTTGTTTAATACTGTCCCCCTCATCAGCAACAGTGAGTCACAGAAGACAAGAAACCTCACATCTAATCGGGTTTGATGCTGCTTGGTCATCTGATCTTGGACCTTCAGTCTTCGCAGAAGCTCCTTGAAACCCACCATTGGCACAGGAATAAGCCTGCAAGAATGGATTATTTCTTACAACACGTTTTTACAGCAGACATATATTAGACGACAGTTGTAAACAGAGTGTCATCTCAAGTGCCAGGGGATCTCGACCCGTTACAAATTTACATATGTCTTGGTCAGTGTACAGTCTTCATTTATTCCTAAAGGTTGTAACAGAAGTCAGCCCAAGTTATGTGTACCTACTGGCGTGAACAAGGCTACCTCGCTTTTCCAGCTGCTGAAATGATAATAATAAGTATGATTGTGGAAAAAAATATATTTTATGAACTAGCTCAGGTAACAGATGTTTCCACTGCAAGTCAGTGAAATGCAGCTTTTTATGTGGATGTCTAAAGGGCTTGGACAGGCCTCTCTAGCTATTCTTACTAATTCAAATTAGATAATTAGTTGATGAAGGTATTCTGTAAGTGGTTTCTTAACAGTTTTGCTGATTATTCTGCATTTCTCTTCTCTCCTTGCAACTTTTTTTTTTTGTAACACTTTGTTGTTAAACTTACTTGTCAGGATCAGGATTATCGACTTTGGCTTGTTCCCAGATAATAGGATCAACGCCTTAAAAAAAAAAAAAAACAAGAACACAAGTTTGATGTGAACAACATGTACTGTGAGATATGCTCAACATTATGCAATTAAAATATATATGTTCTGGCCATTATTCACCCACTTTTTAATTCTGTGTGTGTGTGACTTTGTGTGTGCATGTGACTGGTTGTGAATGTATGTGACTGTGACAGCCTTTGTGCAGCTTTGTGCATGTAACTGAGACTGCGTGCGACACTGTGCACGCAACTGACTGCATGTGTGACAGAGGGCATGTGTTGTATGACTGAGACTGCAACTTTTCTGCATGTGACTGCATGTGTGCATGTGACTGTGACTGCACACGTGACAGAATGTGCGTGTGACACTGCATGACTGCATACGATTGCGTGTGTTGAGTGCCTGAGACTGCACGCGTGTGACAGACTTCATGCAACTTGGTGTGACTGCATGCAGTCACATGCAACTTTGTGCGTGACAATGTGAGTGCATGCGTGCAACTGCACGTGACGGCATCTGTGACAGACTACACGTGTGACTGCACGTGTTGTGTAACAGACTCTGCATGTGTGCGACTGCGGGACTGACTGCAAGTGTGACTATGTGTGTGTGCGAGTGACTGCGCGTCTGACAGACTGCAGGCAACCTGGCTGTGTGACTGCAACTGACTGCATGGCAGGGAGGGAGGCTTGTCCAGATGATTACTCACGATAATATTTGATTTAGGTATGAACATATTTATGAGCATGCACGTTTAAATATTCATGAGTCATGAACATTCAAATTAAGATGTGTGTCCAGCTGTGAATATTTATAGGCATGCACAATTATGAATATATTTGTGCATATTATAGCTTATCAATATGTAAATTGTGTGTATTTGTTAGCATGCTAGTGAGTATGCACTTATAAATATTCAAGGTAAGCTTAAATACTTATGGACATTTATCAGCATTTATGAATATTCATGCATGCTTATGAATATTTACAAGAGCGCATTCATGTATTCTCTGTTGGTGTGTATTGTGATTATGGAAGATATATATATATATAATTATACATAAAATATATGTAATAAAAAAGAACAAAACAATAAAAAGTGTACCCTTGGAAACAAAACTCTCAAAAAACCAACCCCCCAAATCCCAGCACTCCCCAAAAAGAAAGAGAACGCAGAAAAAAAAACGAAAAAAAAAAACAAAATACAACAACCATACAAAAACACACAGAAAAATAAACACTCAGAAAAACAGACACAGAAAGACACAGAAAAAAACCATAATTCAACATACAAAAGAAACAGAACCCAAACACATAAGCATACATGAAAAAACAAATCCAACAAACACACAAATGAAAACGCACAAAACACACACAAAAAATAAAACCAAGAAGTGCAAAAAGCAGACAAAAAGAACAAAATACAGCCAACATACGCATGAAACAAACATAAACAAAATGCAGAAAAACACACGCAAAAGCACACACAAAGAAGCAAATACAACAAACAAACATACAAACAAAATCCCACAGAAACCAACGACTCCCCAGTCCCTATGGAGTAGCCAGTGAGGACAAACTGTGACGAGCTGCAGGGAGAAGGCAGAGCAGACCAGACACCCTGCTGCTGTTCTACGTGAGGCCTGGGACAGGCGGCGCTCCCGGCCCTGCGAGTTACCTACCGGCAGGGGGGTTCTGCAGGAGCTGCTTCACCTGCGCCGGGGAAAGCTCCGTCCTGGCCATGGCGAGCGTGACGCCCAGCTGCTGCAGGGACGTCTTGATGTTGGCCTGCTCGAAGTGTGCGTGCAGCGTCGTGGCTGGAACCCGCCGTGAGGTGCCGTTGGGCGAGCGCTCCACAACATAGATGATGACTTCGGTCCTGAGGAAGGCACGGAGGCCGTGAGTGAGGTGAGGGCAGCAGCTTCCAACCACACACACAAGAAACAGCAAACCTAATGCCTGTCCCAGTACACTATTAACTTGCTTTAGCAACCTGAGATAGGAAGTTAAAACAGCCACAGTACAACAGCATGAACTAATGCACCGGAATAGACTTAGGGTCAGCCCTCAATAAAACACAGCACTGCAGAAAAGGGCAAAACTGACTCGAGTTCACATACTGGTCATCCGGCATCGTTCTAACTCCTTCCACATTGACAGTGAGGGTCTGGTTTCCTCCCAGGATTTTGTGCAGTGATTCCACTAGCTGCTGCTGCTGGCTGCGGATGTCTGCTTCTTTTCTGTTGAACACCAAAACCACCAGGCCATCTTCATCCTTGTTGTTGGGCATTAAACTGTACCCCACAGCCTGCAAATCAACAGACAAAAAACAGGCATATGTTACTCCGCAAACAGGCACCTGCACAGCCTGAAGAGGAGAAGCTAAATTATGATAAATTCCTCGGGTTTTTAGGACAACTGAAAACACAAATCGAGTTTACTTCAGAAAGTGCATTCGCAGGGCCATCAGTAGAGCAGTTTCTGGAACAGTCTCATTTTACAACAAATTTTTTAAGTATTCTATCCTTTTTGGTTAGCAGATGTTAATTTAGCAGAATGTATATGGCATTTAAGAACTGATCTGAGACAGGAACATCCATTTACACAAAAGCAGTTTCCAAAATTAAATTCCTAGATGAGAACCAATGAAAACCAGTCACTAAAACAATGCTACAAAAAATGGGCCAATTCTACAGCTTGTGCAATCCTCTATCTGTGTAATCATCTGTGGATTTCTCAAATTCACACTTAGTGTTTTCTTACTGTGAATCAAGAGAGTTTACAGAAAACTCAAGCGCATTATATATTCTAAGCAGTACTATGACCAAGCATATTAACCCTGTGACCCTGTGTTGCTTTGTTGCTTGTTTGTCCTTTTGTTTCTTTGTTTTAAAAGAACTACCGTGATTTCTTTACCAAATGTAATAATGTCAAACTACAACATGATTTTTAAAAACTGAATCATATGCCTTAAAAAACACTCTACTTGGCTAAAAACTGAACACATCTTGGCTCATGTCGAGCTGGAATTGTGTAAAAACAGATTCCTTAACTTCTTTTGAAACCCTCTGAGTAAGTCCATTCCTGTCAGATGTCTGATGCTGACAGAGGAATAAAGCAACCGGCTACGACACTTTGTGCCAATACTGTGTCTATCTTGAGAACTTCTTTTTGTTTAAAAAGACAGTAAATAGAAAACCCAAGAAAGCTCTAGGCTACCTTGGGTAGCAACTTCCATGAAAACAAGTTTTCAGGAACATTATCCAAAAAGAATACAAAAGCTGACACATATTTCTTATTCAGACACCGAGTTGCAAAGATTTTATGAAAATCTCCTGATTCATGCATTAGAAATAGTCTTAACTAAGCATTAACCTACTTTCAAATCAGAAAGTTTGCACTTCAAAGAATGAGCTCAGAAAGGGAGGTTATTACCATGCCTGATCTGAATTTGCTACTAAGTCCAAAGCTGAGCAGAAGAGTCAGCAGACATGAGATTTGAGGAGGATGAGGAGCTAACTATTCTCTGCTGATGTGACAACTGGGATGAGCAGGAAGTGCTGACCATACCCTACATGGAGTGAAAGCAGCTTTAGCACTCGCACTGGTGCAGGCAGAGAACAACCCACAGGCTCTCTGCTCCATACGCGCCACGTTCACGGTGAACACCTTCAAACGTACATCAGAATTGCACAGGTTTCCTCAAAAAATATTGTTTCCAGTTCCTCTTAACAACCAGTAAAACTACTACAGCTCACACGAGCCATTTAGTCACAGAACTAGCAAGCGAGCTCCAAGACTGGCTATGGGTGGGCACGCACAAATAGCACCATACCTTAAATCTGCAGAAGGGGTTCTCCTGCGTGAACTCCACGGGAGCGATGTTGTTGTTGAAGTACCCTTTGCCCGTCCCCCAGAAGGCCTGCAGCTGGTTCCACTTGGCCAGAAGGGTGTCCCTCTCGTCGCCCAGGAGCGTCGGGGCCGAGAGCGCGCTGGCCGTGTTGATGAGCTGGTTGGACTGCGCCGCCGTCTGCGTGGGCTGGCTGAACAGGCTGCTCCCCAGCGCTGCATCACACAGCGAAGCACACGTGAGCGCCTGGCTTACACACACCAGCTGCTTACAATCCGTACCGCTCCGTATTTTGAGAAGCAATACAGGCAAGCTGGACAGGTAAATCAACATCAAATATGTGCTTCATTAAAAGCGCTCTTTTCACTCGGGAATAGGAATTACTGACTGCCAAATTAGAAGAAAATGCTCGCTCTTTTTTTCTTTAAATGAGACATCTGTGTTCACCCACTACAGGATCTGCTATCTCCACAGTTAAAGGCTCTGTTAAAACATACCTGTTAAAAACTCAGTGGACTGGGAGCCTGCTCCTTATCTAATTTTAGTCCGAGTCTAGTGCAGCACCATGTTCCCAAGCATAAACAAGCAGAAGGCCACACTTACTAGTCTGCTGCTGCTGCTGCTGCTGCTGCTGCTGCTGGGTCCCAAAGCCTCCAAAGCCCAAGCCGGTTCCTAGGCCAGTACCCAAGCCAGTTCCAGTTCCTGTGCCAAAGCTGGTGCCAAACCCAAAACCTTTGTTCTGGGTAGCACCAAAGAGTCCTGTAAATAAAATAAGAGTTACTGAGCCACGTAGGAGAATACCACCTGTGACCTGCAAAACATGAATTGTTGCTGATGCTAAACTTAATTCCAAAGCAACTGTTTTCAGCTTTGTGCTCTCTTACCGCTGGTGCCTGTATTGGTGGGAGCAGAAAAGCTAAACGCCGACCCCGCAGTGGTGGTAGTTGTCCCAAATCCTCCGAAAGCACCTAACGAAGGGAGACACAAGTGAGATGGGCACGGGCTGCGGGGCCCCAACTGCGCGCAACACGACAGGCAACCGCACACGTCAGGGGTGGCATGAGAGGAGATGGGGACAAATGGATGCCGAATGTTACAAGCACGGACTTCACACTGATCATGGTTACTGGGTTCGTTATCCACGGAAATGGGAAAGACGATGTAAACCAGAAAGCCAGCACATCTATGGTGTGCAAGAAATGCAAATAATAATAAAAAAAGAAGCAGTAGTTAACAAGCTAGTGCTTTCCTTTGGAGACATGCTGTCCTCATCAACGGTCACAACCAATGCTAGGATCTCGGTCATTCTCAAGAATAATTTTAGATGATGTTGCTGCTAGCTGTTGAGCAAGTGGTCTGGTATCTTAGGAGTTTCTGACACATTTTAAGTCTTATGAGCGACAACAGGAAGAAACGGAGCCTGAGGCACGCACAGCTGTCAGGCCCATGCAGCACCTCCGTCCCGGCCATGATGCTCCCTGTGCGCAGGCAGCCCGAAGAGGGTGCGTAGCAGCGGGGAAATGCCGGCACGCACTCGTGCCCTGAGCAGGCAGCTGCTCCACAGGGTTCATCGCAGATGGGGCTGCCACATGGGGCAACACTGCGCTTTGCCCTTGGGAGCAGTGGCAGCAAGAGCACATGGTTCCAGGGGCAGGGAGACGTGACCATCCCCTCGGCTGGGACTCTCCCGCCTTTGCCAGCACGGCCAGCACCGTCCTCAGTCCTGTGAGCTGCACAGGATCAAGTAGCTCCATCCCCAGCTGCCTCAAACCTGGGCTCATGTGAGGAGCAGGCACTGCCATGGCTAACTCGCATGCTGACCACAAATGTAAACTCACATAAAACTGTTGCGTCCTTAGACTTACTTATGCATCTACCATACTCGTGTATAAATAAAAAGTAAAACCAAACCTAACTTCCAGTTGCATTTTGTCCTTCAGCATCATGCTTCATATGACTGGACACAAGCAGTTGTTCCCTGTACCACTCAAGGGTCAGTCCTGTTTGGAAGTGAGGAGCTGTACTGGCAGTACTATCACATAGCGCAACTTGTAGAGAGCTTCACAACTTAGTGTCCTCCCTCAGAAAAGGATCTAAACCTGCAAACTACCAAGTAAAAATAAGAATCCAACCTGTCTTGGGGAACTGCTCAAATTCAGCTCAAGAAACACAGTTCCACAGCATTCGCACCAAGTTGGATCCTTCGGGTGCAGGGTTGTATAGGAGGTGGAAATTTGTATGATCTGTAAAGTCATAAAACTATTGTGTGAAACAGAATCCAGACCTTCAGACGCCAGGGCTGAGCGATAAGGGGCATGGAGGCAGCTGCTCAGCCAGGTTCACAGCTGACCTCCTCCAAAACCAGTTGAAAGTGGCTTGTAGCCAGCTCAAGACGGGGAGAGACTCCTAACATGGAGGCCTACGTTGTCTCCGCGGGGATGCCCGCCGAGTTAGGAGCCTGTCAGCAACCCTCTAATCTGCCAGTTCGAGAGGATGTTCGGTCTCAGTATCCTGCTGGCAAGTATTACCTCGTGAGTAACTATCTGTACTTTGCTTCTTTTATATATTTTCACCTGAATAAATGCTTGATGTAGCCATCTCGTTTTGTGTGATTATCGCCGAATCCCAAGCCCATCCGGAACACCAGGACAGGTAAGTACGTTGCCACGTGGGGCGCAGTGACACCATGTGTGCGATGAGCAGAATTCCTATACGAGCAGCTACAAGAGCCAGGGGCTGATGCTGCGCAGTTAAGCATTCCCACGTGGAAAGGAAGAGATTTAAGTAGGAATTTTATCAGTCGATTACTTGGAATCGAGGGATCTACACTGGACTGTGAATGCTTTTTGTAACAAAGCTCCAGCGTAGACAGGACAGAGAAACCACCCCCTGCCCAGAGGCTCCTTTGGAGGCAGCGTGGACGTGCGCCAGAGCTCCGCTTGGGACCCCAAGGCTCCAGCGAGGCCAGTTACTTTTGTGCTGATCGTATAAAATCTGTTTCTCCACAGAAACGACCGGGGCATTCAGGACAACCAACAGGAGGCCAATGAGACGACATGGGAAAGATGGAAAACGTGACTGCAGCAGTCCAAGAATCTGTCGTAAGGAAACACAGCGCTAGGGACCAACTCTGCGATTACTCCCCATCGCCCGCATCTGAACAGAGAGGGGACCTTTCAGTTCAGACGGGTAATTGAGCCTTCACTTTAGGCAGAATGGGAAGGATTCCGTGATTTGTTTCTGTTTCAGCAACTGAGAGTTTGGCAGACAGTGATCTTTTTGCCCCTCAGCAGCTTTTTCCTTGAGAATTTAATAGGCAAAATAATCTACAAGCCTATGGCTCCTAAACCCACTCCGATTTCACAGCTTTTATGTCCAATTCCCCCTGAATACTAAATAAGATTAGAACTAAATCCAGACTCTCAGTTAAGAAAATAATTCTTGGACTCTGCTATTAACATTCATTACAGAACGAGCACGGATGCGTTATCTACCTGCACTTGCCAGACTGTTACCAAAATTGAACGGTGGAGTGGAGGTAGTGGAAACACCAAAATTCCCGATATTAAAATTCACTGCAGGATTAGCAGTTAAGCCGAAACCCCCAAAATTAAACCCACTGGCAGTGGAGTTTGCAGTCTCAAGCCCACCAAATCCTGACAAGCGGGAAGCAGAAAAAGAGCAAGGCAACATTAGTTTGAAGTAACAGGAAGGTTCAGCAAGTAAAGGCTAAAATAATTTTTCATCACGAGGGACAAGACAGGCATAGTTAAAAAACAAGAGTAGAAAGTTAACAGATATTAACGAGCATTTACTGAACACAAGGTGGACAACTGCAAGCTTAACGTTTGCTGTGCTCTCCTCGCATCACTACCACGCTGTGCATGAAACATTGCTGAATTTTTCGGTTCTATTTCAAAGCTAAACATGAGAGTTTCTATGCAATCAGGCATTTCCACCGCTGGCGCTCCGAAACCCCCCACAACTGCTGGCTACAGTGGCATCAGCACCAGCAGGACAGTGGCACAGTTAGCTCAGAAGACACCGGGCAGGTGAGGACAAGGAGCCTTTTGGCCAACGCCACGAGCTGCAGCGGTCTAGCCACAATCCCCAGAGCTGCTGGGGCATCTTCAGCAGAGTCGCAGCTCTGATGACGAGCGCTTTGGGAGTGGCCAGCACCGAGGTGGATTCTCAGCTTCTCTCTGCCCACCCCGGTGCTTGCGGATGCTTTACCTGGTGCACCCAAGTTTTTCTGGGCTTAGAAACACGGGTTAATATGTGGTACCCATAGCTGAAAAAGGTCCTCGTGTGAGGCAGACAACGAGGAACGCTTGGGTGCGGGGTCTGCACGCACAGGAAACCCAATGACCACCTGTACGAGCAGCAAGAGGTCCTCACTGCCCCTCGGATGGGCCAGAAAGTCACTACCTACCGCACGGACGCGATCCAGACAAGAGCTCATGTATCAACCCCCAATGACCCGGCAGCAATGACACGCAGCCCACAGACTGCACACGGCAGACGTAACCACTCAACCACTTGATTGAGTATAATTTTACTAAACGAGAGCTGGAAGGCTCCGCTTTGCCCTCTGCTACCACGTTCTATTGTCACTGGACAGCAACAACGAAAAAAAAGGCGAGGGTAAAAGGGTCTTTTATTCTCTACGAGCCTGAAAGCGTTTCCCAGCGCTCAGCAACTGTCCCCCATCCACATGTCACCCTCAGAGCATTATCGTGAGAGAAAGGGCGGCCGCCTCGCCGTGACGCGCCCCTGCCTGCTGCTGCGCCCACGAGGGAGACGAGCAAGCGGGGGAAAAAAATAAATGAAAAATAAATAACCAGATAGAGAGGGAATCCGGCCGCCGGGGGGACAAACGCGCGCCCGGGCTGCGCGGGGGACGCGGGCAGCGGGGCCGCCCTCCGCCCAGGGCCGAGGCGACCGTTGCGGCCGTTACGAGCTCGGCGGGAGGGGGAGGGAGGACGCGCGACCGTTGGGAGCTCCGCTGTGGAGGGG
>JAWLRI010000274.1:4435320-4457168 GCA_034781795.1 Crypturellus tataupa
GGTGCCTTCACTCCGCTCCATTCTCCGTTACTCCCCTTTGCAGCTGTGAGAAGGGCAGATTGTGTTGCCCAGGGAACTGTGGAGGAGCAGAGTCCGTGCACCAGCCATCCTGGAAGTGGCAACTGTGTATCACCCCAAGCAAGCTGCTGAAATGCACAAACTTATGTTAGACCCTAGGTTTTCTCTCAAGTTTTCCCTTTTCCAGGCCATTCTTCCACACATGGCAGCACACATTAAAAAAGTAATTTCTCTTAGGATTCTGGATGTCTCATGTCTCTCTTTTCCAGTTCTTCCTTATAACAGATGCCTGGTTTGTACAGTCATAATTTTGCTGCTACATCTCACAAGCAGCTTTTGCTCCCAGGAAGGTGACTGAGTGCACCTCACTGCTGTATAACTCAGAGAGACCAATATTGTCAGCATATTAAGGGACTTCCCACAATTTCCAATGGACTTCTGAAAGGACACTTACTCCTTGGATGAAACAACAGCCTAGGATGACATGTGCTCTTCTCAGCTCTCCCACAGATTTTCTGTTTACCTAGGAGAAGTCATCACATTTTCCTGTGCCTTCAAGAATAACCATACACAAATAGCAATAACCCTTCCTGTCACCAGTTATTTTTGCTATTATTCTTTGTTCTCTGAGGTGTTTGTCAGTAGTGTCTAACACACAGAACACTAATCACTAAATGGTTCCATTCAAACTTCTATTTGATTTGAAATTAAACTCTACTCCAGTATTTTTATTACAGCTTTATTTACTAGTTGAGTAGTTCTGAATGCTAAAGGCTTTTGTTTTACTCCATGTAGAAAACAACTGGAGGGGGAGAACAGACTTTCCTGATACTTATTCAAACTGTGGCAGCTGAGAGAACAGTAGTTTTCTATTAACATTTAAATCTCTTTAGTGCCATCTTCTGTGGCAGAGTGGCATGTCAAGTGCAATTCTTTTCATTAACACAGAGTGCCACAGCATGCTGAAGGGAAGGTCCTCTCAGCTCTTTCCTTTGTGCTCAACGTGTGGATGCAACTGCTCTCAGCACTGCTGTACAACGTACCCTTCAGTGGGTTGTCATTAGTAGTGACCTGTAGCACAGTTTAGAGGTCCCACCGTTAAATTATTCAGGGGTGCATAGCTACAGCAGCAAGGCTCTTCTTCAAAACAGGTGCTTACATTGGAAAGAGCTTGGGAGGAAACACTGTTTTCAATCAAGACTAATCACTAAAAATTTCCATTTCCTTGTAACTGTTGAGCTGAGGTTCAGGCTAAAATCAAGATATATCCCCTTAGCTTGTGGAATCTTTTTATCTTTTCCTAAAACTTGGTATCTCTTTTGGATGTTTTCTTCTGTACTTTGCAGTACAAGCCCATGTCTTCTGATCTTAAAAATACTGTCTAACTCCTCTAACTTCACTCTGTCTACCCAAGACACATAGTTTCTCTCTGAGGATTTGTCTACACACAGAACAGCTGACACCTATGTGGAAGACTGGGTTCAAGACAACAAATAAAATTAAAAAGTGGTTAATTAAAGGAAGGCTGGAAACTATGTAAGTATGCATTTTAATTTGAAAAAAAAGTGAAAATAAGTTTTATTTTACTGTCTAGTGATAGCAAAAACCAAGGGAAATCTTTAAACATAACAAGGACCTAGGGATTTGGACCAAAGCGGCCACTGGAGTTACTGTGCACCTTTAAAGACAAGTGCCAGCCAGGAAGCCAGCAGGATGACCCTTTCAGGGGAGTATTCATATGAAAAGACACTTCTCAATATCTATTATTCTATAAATTTTAGTATATCTTGCTTATGAATGAATTTCTCAGGCAGATGGGTCCTATTTTGACTAGTCTGCCCCCTAAGTCCAGTTAAGATCCTCTTGATCTGGTATGTAGTATGAGACTTTCAAAAAGCCCCTCATACCACCTCAGCAGGCTCTTTTGCTTAGGCTTTTGCCAACACATAACATGTTCTTATTTTTATAGTTTTATAAAACTGAAACTTCCTTTCAGTTTTCCTCCAGTGATTTTGCATCCTTAGCCATCTCATTTTCTACAGATGTCCCACAGCGTTTATGACACTCCAAATCTTTCCTAGTAAGAACGCAGAATTCTTGGAAAGCAAATTCTTAGCAGATGAGTAAACCCAGGGAAGTCAGGCATTGCATCAGGCAATCCCATTTCAAGATGTACTGAATTCTGCACTAACAACTCTCTGTGGCAACACCGAAAGGTGGTTGTAGACTTCACTGCTTGCTTGACTGAGAAAATTTTCCTAAGCACCAGAATCACGCAGGGGTTCAGGTTGGAAGGGACCTTCCAAGATCATCTAGTCCAGCCCTGCTTGGCCAAGCAGGACCCCCTAGAGCACTGTGCCTGGGACCCTGTCCAGGCAGATTTTGAGTATCTCCACAGATGGAGACGCCACAACCTCTCTGGGCAACCTGCCCCAGTATTTGACCACATCACAGCAAAAAAAAAAAAAATGTTTTTCTTTATGTTCAGATGGAGCTTCCCGCATTTCAGTTTGTGCCGGTTGCTTCTCACCCTGTCACTAGGCGCCACTGATAAGAGTCTGAACCGATCCTCCTGACGCCCTCCTGTCAGGTATTGGTACACATCGGCACAATCCTCCATTGGCGCCAACGGCTCCAACGGTTCCAACGGCGCCAACGGCCGCCGCAGGTCAGTGGTTGCCGCAATGGCGGCGCGGCCGGAGCGCGGAGGGACGCGTTCGCCTCCATTAGAGCCTGGCCTCGCGCCGCGTGCCCCCGGCCGGGTGCCGGGGCTCCTCCGTGCCCCTCTGTCGCGAGTGTTGTTAACCGTCGCCGCACACCCAGCAGGCCCAAGGGAGAAAAGCACAAGGCGTAGGGTTGTGCTCCCACAGAACGGGGAACAGAAAGGGAGGCCGTTCACACACAGGCAGTGCTGTAAACGCTGGCTGATAACCGTCCCCACGGCGTGAGCCCCCAAACCGCCTGTGTCCCCACCGCAGCGAGGGAACTGCTCCCCGGCCCCGCTGGCGCCTTACTCGTAGAGAGAAGGGGCAAGATTCTGCTACGAGGCGGCGCAGGGCAACAGACTGGCAACACAGGCTGAGGAAGAAGCCCCGGGAATGGGGCTGGCACCTCTGAAGTCCCGGGCTCTGTCTTGCCACCGCTCCCCTGTCCATGAGGCCGGCCCCGGGCCCGACGTGATTTGAGGGGAAGCTCTCGCAGGAAAACTGCTTGTCAGGGAACTAGGGGAAAAAATCCCGTGGAATTTCCCTGCAGGACAGATTCTCCCAAAATATGGATTTATTAAGCTCTGGCGTTCTGCCCCTTGCGTGGAACAGGCAGGGCCAGAAGCGCAGTACAGAGAGCCTGGGGCTGTGGTTGGTGCTTTTCGACAACACAGAATAAATGCCTGAAATCACCACGAAACTGCCTGGCTGGAACTGCCTCCAGGTGAACTGGCCAGCTAGGCAAAAAGACTAACCAAACCTGCCCCTATTTTGAAGGAAGTAATACATTTTAAAATGTGATTCCCTATCTTGATCTAAGAGAAATAATTCTCAATGACAGTACTTTTTTTCACCGGGGAAAAATACTTTTGTTTTTAAAAATTAAAAGTTAAAAAATGCTTTGGCATTTCCAGCCCATACACATACCTTAATGTGGAAGTCTGCTTGCGTCCTAAACAATAAGTGTAACTGCCAAGTGTTCATTCACATTAAACCACACAGTTGAAAAATGTGACACAGGTATCAAAGAAAACAAGAACGACCATTTTGTTCCCTCCACCACCAAGAACAAGGCTGCATTTTGTTCTGTAAGTTGAATTAAAAAAAAACAAAACTTAGAGATAAATGTGTCATTAACATGCAGTGGGATCCTGTGCACAGTTAGAGCAGGTAAGGAAACGTTTAAAATCATTGCCAGCTTTCCCCCCTCCGCAACAGCTGGGACGTTTCACTAAGTTTCAGCGGACGTTCTGGATTAGCTTTACAAATCAGTCTTGTGGAAGGATTTAGCAGTCAGTACACGCTGGCAGCGAGAAGCCCGTGGCTCACTACAGAGAAGACAACACTTGGCTTACGGCAATTTTCTCAAGTGTTCCTGGGTGACAGCGGAGCCTGTGGTACCGTCGCCTTCAGTACCCTGCCAAAGGGTACTCCGCAGCCCACACTCCTAAGGCCATGTGCAAAGTTTACCCGCGTCATTCTTACAATCAACCAGGGCATTTTATTTTCACTGATAGAGTGGTTACGGTCGTCTACGGCTGTCAGTGCAGGTACAAATACAGTGCAGAGTTGAAAAAAAAGCAGGATCTCGAGCAGTTTTAAAACACAGTTTTTACGTTATAACTTAGCTGGTAAGAAAAGTCTCCTCCTTTGACCATTTTCCCGATTCTCTTCTATACCACGAGAAGTTTTGCTTGACACGATCGTTCCTCCACAGTGGACAACGCTGGGTAGTGGTAGTTGGTATTAGGTCAGCTCTAATAGTTTATTCTCCAAGCTCACGTGTTACGGAAAATCTACTAGGATGGCCTGATGAGCGGAGCCCTTTCATCTTCAGTGCTCTGAAAAGAGGGGAAAACAACAAAACCAATGTAGAAAAAGCATGAAATCTAGGTGCAGTGTTCAAGAACATCCAAGAGAGGTGGTTTCAAGATACACATACAGGGCCAGGAATATCTCACACAGGGGCCTCAGGCAGTGGAAATCCTATGTCTGAGCCTGCCAGTTCCACAGGCAGACTCAAAAGGGCCCAGGAAAAAGGATGAGGCTCTCACATAAGGGTGTCTAACTACAGTCCGAGCACAGCTTCCTCAGTAGCAGAGCAGAACGCAAGAGTGAAGCTGTGAGATCCGAAGATCCAGTTCCTCAAGGACATGAGGCTCGAGGACATCAGGCTGCAAGAGGGCATCAAACTGCCACCGCTGCTGTCACTGGCACCGCACACCGAACCCGCGCTGGCTCTTGCAGGCTAGGACAAGGCACGTGAACAGCTTGGCCGGACGCTCGGAGCGTGAGGGGCTTTGGGCAGCGGTGAGGGGGCACTTGGCAAACACCGCACGAGCAAAACCACGCTAAAACACGGCAGCTACGGGGAGAAAACAGCCTGCTAGAGATCCCAGGCCACTGCTCTCAACCAAGGGTCCAAAATTCATCTCGTCTCAGCTCCTCTGCCTGGCCTATATGGCAAAGATTTGGCATCAGCTTTAACACAGCCGATGGACTTCTCGTACTTTATCCGTTAAGATCCTCTAGACAGGCTGTTTTTTAATTTATTTGTTTTTTACTACAATTGGTAAGGAAATTAGGCACTGGAAATACTACCTGCCTTACCATGTTTCTTGTATTAGCTGTAATCCTTTGTTTGGTGCACTTATTCTGAGTCTATTAAAACTTCCCTTCCCTAGAGAGGCCATTTTAAACAAAAATAACATATAAAAAAAAAAGGTTTGTGAATACTGAAAAAGTAAAACCAACCAAAAGAAAAAAAATCAGATACAGGCAAATACAAAGTTAACAAGGACAAGTTCAAATGCCACTTACCTCTTCGCTTATGCCACGAGATCTGCACACAAGCACAATAAAAACAATCCCGAAAACAATTCCTAGAGCCATGATTACGAAGGGGATTCCAGTTACAACACTGGCTTCCAGCAGGACGTGCTTGAGTTTGTTGGCAGACATTTCATCGATCAGCACACTCTGGAGTAGAGGGTGATTAACACAGAAAAAAGAATTTATTTCTATTCTTGTGTATAGTGAGGCATTTTATTGCTGTGAAGGGTAGGGAAACAACACTCAACTCTCTGCCTGGGCTTATTACTTTTTGGTGGTCCTTCTCTGACAGGAATTTTTCTGGCTCCTTGTGAGACCAGGGGAATAACCTCATCTGCAGTGATTCTGAATGCTCAGTTTAAGATCATAACAACATAGGTCTGGAAGAATAATATGGTTCACCAAATCTAATCCCATATAGTCTGATGAATTCAGTGATACAACTGCAGTGCAAACAAATCTGCTCAGCAGAAGGGCTGACCCTGTGAGCCTCCAGATCCTCTAAGGAGCCCTTTTACCCATGGTCAGTGTCTTTAAAACTACAAGGACTACGTGACAGACCGGCTTCTGCAGGACTTTGCCTACTAGTATGTTCACAATAGCTTCCCATCCCTAACTGCATGAAACATCACGAAAAATGGAAATAGATGTATTTTTTGGTCAGCTCAAAGGCAGTGCTTTTGTAAGCATAAAATATTTATAAAATAAAATAAATAACAAAATTTACCTCATTTATATACATTACTGGGAAAACCAGCGTTCGGATGTTGCCTGTTTCACTGTGGAAAAAAAGATATTATGGTTTCACATCTTATAAACTCTTTCAACAGGTTCTGGAGGCTGATTACAGGGGAAATTAATGAGGGAACTGCCTCTAAAGAAATTCTGGCCTGTCTTTTATTGTTGATTTTCACCTCTCCATTGGAGTAGAACAATCTCAACCTAGAAACCAATTTTTGGAGAGGAACCATTAACATAACCTGAGGATTTGATGTGGAGAGAAAAAGATGGACCCATAAGAAGCTTCCTATTAACAGACTGAATGGCAAATTTGTTTCAGGCGGCGGGAATAGTAGGCTAAGCTGAAGGTGAACGTTCCTCATGTTTGTTTAACCCTGCCACTATTGTCTGTATGACAGGCAGAGAGCAACTAAAAGTGAAAAAAATAAAAGTTTGGTGCAATGAAATGACAGCGCACTGATAAGCTGGGTTAATCTAAGAGCTCCTGGACACTAGAAAATAACATGGTAGCATTACAAAGAGCTATCAGCAACCAACTCAAGAGGACTGGGCAGATAAAATAAGATTTGGGGGGTTGCTTTATTTACAAATTAGAATAGACAGCAAAGCTGTGCCAATAAATATCGGCTCAGAAGCTGAGCTGATGTATGACACTGCTCATGCCAGACTCTGTCTGGGGTCATACGTGCTCGTTTGGTTTTCATGTGAACACTGATAAGTTGCAACAAGTCTTTTTTTAAGCAGATTTGTGATACGCGCCCAGCAGCAGAGAACACTTACACAAATTCATGTAATTTTCTGACGTGAACATTGATCTGCATCCGCTTGGCTGCTTGCAGGACCAGCCCTGTCAGCTGGGGAACAAAGGAAGAGCAAGTTAAAAGGAATAAACATAAGACAAAAGGAATTTGCAGGTATGCCAACCCGATATTGACACCAGCATGGACCGGCTTGGAGGCCAGTGACACAGTATGTGTACTGGTTGAGCTGGACCCGTGGCAGATCAGTGTTTAAAAGAAGAAAAGACCCACTTGAAGGTGTAATTTGTATTCCTCCACCAACATACATTGAAACTCATGTATCTAGACTCCAGGCTGCCACTTCAGCTAAAGTGACATCAAGAGGCTACAAGGGAGAGAAGGGGCCATCGCGTTGCCTGTGCTGTGCAAACTCACAGTCAGGTTACAGAGGGATCCCCCTTCTTTCCGATCTAGCCGGAGTTTTGATAAAGGTGATCACGTCCAGCTGCTTGTTCTGCTCCTTCAATACTGCTGCCGAATCTCTGCGGGGCATTTTAAGCATTTCTGTGGCCACTTGAGCTTGGGTTTAAAGTGCCTGATCTCTCTTGTCGAGGTACAAATTCCTGAGGACAAGGCAGGGGCTGCTTTCATGAGCTCTCATGCCTCTACCTTAAGACAAACCTTTATTTAAGAAAGGGAAAAAAACAGATAACTGACTATGGCCTGTTGCTACTGACCACAGGGAGCAGGAGTTGAACACCCACAGGAGGCACATGGACATGAGCTGAGAGAGAGGAACTAAGCAATTTCCTCCTGCTTTTGCTGCACATAACAGCACCGTGAGTCACAGTACTCCCTTTCTGTCAACTAAGTAGGTCACGATTTTGCTCTTTCCCTTAGTCTGCAGCCAGATGTGGGTGTCTAGGCAACGGTGTAAAACCCCAGTGCACTAGCTAGTAGAAACGCTCTACTCAGCCTGCTCATCAACTCTGACTTCTCCAGGGCACTGCCAGAAGCACTTCTGCTTTCCTAGGGAATGGGCCCCGGGTAGCTGCCGAGCAGGGCGCTGCTAAGGCTGTGGGGCTGGACAGGGCACACGAACAGAATCCACACACACTGTTCTCAGACTGGTAATGAACCAGAAAAGCAGGGGCAAAAGCTGTTGTTTTCCCAGATGCTACCTTCATGACTTAAAAGGCAGCAACACCGAGGAGCAGGACAGACTAAGGATCGGCTTATAGGGACTAACTAGCAGAGCATCCCTGAAGTCATGGGGCTATGTTGGTACCATTCAAGGAGGAGACCTACACCTCTGTTTTTGGACTTGCCTGTATCAATAATAATAAACAATAATAAGGTCCTACTCACAGGATTGATGTCCACAAATGTCTCATGATATTCCTTTCTTGGGTGCATGCCCTCTATGTCCTCAATATATTTTTCATCTGCTTGATAAAAATGTGGAGCTGACAGAAATATTGGAGCACCTGAAAAGAGAGAAAGTCACCATTTTACAAGGGCAAAGCAGGACTCCAAGAGGTTACTCGAATTAAAAGTTGCTCTTACAGGACCCCAAAAGTCTGTCCCACTGTAAAAGAAAAAGTCTTTTCTGGAGCTACAGAACTGATGTTCAGATCTGCCGTCTGAATTAAGGAAGCTAGATTTACTCTCCTGCAGTAGTCAGCACGGCTTTGTGTCTCAGGCTGGAGTGGGGTCTTTTGCCCCGTTTTCTTTCAGCTACTCAGCTGCAAAAGCTACCTGGGTAGGAATAGACTGTAACTAACTAAGCTGTTCAGTATGGACCCTGGTACTTCCATTTCCTCTGATTCCTTTATCTAAGGAACAGATGGCATCTCACACAAACCCTTCAGACCACATTTGCTCACTACTGTAATTTTACAGTCAAAAAACCAACAGTCCAATTCTTGGTGACCGATTTCACTGAGCACAGTCTCAACTTGACAGGTACGTTCTGTCAAACTGTTTTCATGTATTTCAGACAAAAAGAGAAATATGTGGCTGTCCTCACAGCCTGCTTCACCCGCTTGGCAACGTACCTTGCTTGCAGATGCTGACATTGAGGACGCCAGTGCCAGGACAGTTTCCCGGCGGCACGCAGAATCCAGCGTTGTCCGGGTTAACGGTAGTGTTGGCAAACACCTTGGGAGAGGGCACAAAGCGGTAGGTTGGGATCCCTGCAACGCTTCCTGAGCTGTCATACACCATATAGAAAGATCTGCAGGGAAGGAAAAACAGATCCAGATTGGTTAGTCTTGAGCAACACTGTCACCTGCTGTAGATTTCTCCTTGGGGATGCCTGCAAATTTACAGTAAACTACAGACTGGGCCTAAAGCTTCTTCAAATGATCTTCTGTATTAAATTCAATAGGCTTTTGACTGGCACATGCACACCTTGCTATTCTGCTGCTGCACAAAATGGACAGCCCTGTGCTAACTGTGCCTGACTTTAGCATTTGAGGCTCGCTCTGGCCCCCGTCTTGTTACTGCGTGTCCTGTGAAGCAGTGCTGCTCTGTGTTACTGTGATGGACGATTGGAAGAACACACCTGGATGAGGAAAAAACAGAAAGGAAGAACAAAATTCCTAAGTTCCAGATTTAGTCTGACACACGTGTGTCAATTTAAATAGGGAACTTCACACTGGTTTGTTTACAGACATGGAAACCTGGAAGGCAAGGGGCCAGCAAGTGGAATATACGGAAGGAAACACAAAGCTCTTGTACATCTTGCTGCATTTTGAACAGCACTGTTTCAAGTCAGTAATCCAAACAGAGTAGTCTGCGTTCCCTAGAAAAGCAGGGCACAGAGGAAGGTTTTTGAGGGAAAGAAGCTTCAGGCAACGTTTCTATAAATGCTCCTATTCCCCTCATTAGATGTCTGGTAAGGCAGTCCAGCCTGGCTTTCCAGTCTTCTCTCAAAATTTCATTTGACTTTTATTTAGACATAGTACATCTTTAATTTGATGTATGTTGGGTTTTTTTTTGATTATTTTTTGTTTGTTTTAAATATTGCCCTTTACATGAATGAACACAAAACAAATGCTATTAAATAAAATAATGGGAGGAGAAGCATGAAATCTCAATAGGAATAAATTTGAATGTTCTGCTGTAAAGTTTGAGAAAAAAATTCTTCTTCTTACCTGCAGAAATCAGAAGAAAAGATATAAATGTTTTCATCTTTGCTAATCAATGGGTGGAAGGATGTCCCATCCGTCCCATTGATCATGTTACACGTCTTTGTTGTCCACCAGTTCAACGACCTGACGTAAATGAAGCAAAGAGAGAAAGGGTTAAAAGATCTTTAAATGCTAGTCGGACATGCCAGCAAATGGTCTCAGCAAATGAGAATCAGACCTGTAGGTCCTAAATCTTATTGCCTTGGGTCTGTTAGCAAAAAAAAGGGGGGAGTTAAAAACAACATCAATTGCATTTATCTTTTCTTTAAACAGAGCCATAGGGAGGTAAGAATATCTCCACAACAGCTCCTCTTATATCCATGAAAAGAAGTGTGACATGTATGTCACCAAACACAGTAGGGGCATGATATGAAACTAAAGCTGCTAAGAACCACCACCACCCTTGGAATAAAAGAAGCATTTTTGTAAGGAATGCTTTTGTCCAGCAAAAATGTGAAGAGGGGCAGATTTTGACAGAGGCCTGATCACACTGAGGAAAAACTTACTCTTCTCCTTTCCATTCCACAATCCTTGAAAAGTTAAGGTAGTTCCTTTCCCCACTTAGGAAAACATACTCTCCATCATCAGTTCCATTCATCTGGAAAGAGAAACGTGAGTTTTAAACTCCACTCATTCTGCAACACCTGGTTGGGAACTATAATAGGGTTGGCAGCCATCTAAGCTCTCCTCCCATTGCTCCTTCAAATCCGCCTTGGGAGTGATTGACTTCCCCTGAAGTCAGTGCAATTTGTTCAAGTCCGCCTGAATATAAATGAGGTGGAAGTGACTAAACTAGATCCTCATACCTCCCAAACCCAGGGAAGGAAATGTAACATTTCTCCTTTGGAATTTTTCACTAAAACAAACATCCCTTGACAAAAAATACCAAACTTCTTGGAGAATATCTGTGGTGCTTAGGTTCTTTTCAAGAAAAGTTCCGTTCTCATAGTCCAGACTGGCTTGCAACAAGAAATTTTGTGGAAGCCAGTAATGGCTACAGCACAGAAATAACATGCAAATTCAATCCATTACCACTAAAGAAACTGGACAGGAAAACTTTCTAGTAGTTTGCATAACCGGCCCCACAAGGAGCGTGGTAGTCAGGCAAGCACGGGCAAAGTGAGATGGTTTACAGCAGTAGAAGAAAGCTTTTGCCTACCTGAGAATGAAAAGGGAAATAAAACACTCCAAAGTTCTGCTTCAGCTTAGTACCCAGATAGAGGCAAACTGAAGCAGGGCCATCCTCTTGCTATCCCTGCAGCCCATCTCCTGGCCTCAGCTCAGCTACATCCTTCTCAACTCAGCAGTGATGAGAATCCCAGCTACCTTATTATTACCAGTTACCTTATTAAAGAAGCCAAATTCTGGATCAATCTCAGGATGCAAGAGATGAATGGTCGACAGAAGCCTGTCTTTGTAGCCCCACAGTAATTCATGCACGGTGCGCACGGTAAACAGGGATTCTTGGTAGAGAAGGAGCAGCACCTCCGTGGCAAACTGGAGAGCGGTTGATCTGGTCATTTCCATTGCTGTCTGCCAGGGGATTAAAATCAGCAATAAACAGTCACGCTTAGAGAAGAACAGGCAGTAACAGCCGCATGCAAACACAGACTCATGGGCACACGGATTGAAATCATTTAATTCTTTCTACTCGCAGCAAATAAGGTTCTTGAGCTGTTTCTCCCAAGGAACACAAGGATGTGCTCTTGCACATCCCCATTCAGCCAAGCGCTGGCACACAGGTTGGTTACATTCCATTAACTGCTGTATTCTCAAGACTGGATTCTACGTGAAACGTGCAAAACCACTTTCTAAACAGCCTGGATTTCACCACTGTTTACAACCGGAGACACTCTTTATATTTTATCCTTAGGAAGTGGTAGTTTACAGCCCCTTGGCTTTACAAATGTAGAGTGTGCTGTATCCCCAAAATGCAAACAATGCAACATTTGTTTCCTTTGTAGCTGACAACTGGTTATGCAACAAGTTTTTAAAGACACACGCACAAAAATGGGATATTCCTTGGGTGAACCAAACTGTAGTTCTGGTCCTGCTTGTTACAGTATTGCATGATCGGAAATATGAACAAGAGATAACACTTAACAACCCGTAAATGCAAGGGAGGAAAAGTAAATGTAGTGAATGTATTGCCCACAAACTCATAAAAAAATAAGTTCTATCTAGGGCTATATACAATGCATTTATGTATTCATTCATACAATCAGACAGCCGTTTTGAGAAATGCTGGAGAAAAAATAGAAATTAATTTATCCTATAATAGATATTCTAGAATAGAATAGAATTCTATATTAGAATTCTATATATAGAATTCTATAATAGAAGTCAGTTAAATCAGTAAGAAAAGTAAAGGCTTAGTTACTCACCAAACACTATTTTAGTGTGTCTAATAACATTCACAAGGTGCGACTATTTCATATATGTCTGTTCTCATGGTGTACCTATGTGAGGTTAGATACAGGGCTGTCTGATCCCTAAAACAAAACTTTCTTTGCATAGTATTTTCATCTGCTGCTCTTTGGGATGCCTTTTTTTTTTTTAATTTTAGTTCTGGCAGCACCTTTTCATTCAGCTATATCTGAAACTCTTTTGCTTTAGATGTTATTTTGCAGTTTCACATGCAGATTTGGAAGCAATTTTTGCAATTCTGACTGAAAAAATATGTTTTCTCATTCAGTTGAGTTCTTCTTATGTGTTTGACTTTGCTAATCTCCTATTTTCACCTGCTGGTGAAAACCCAACAGGCCTGATCTCCCCTCATCTCTGAAGTGTACATGAGCTCTCAGGGGAAGAGTGAGGCACTGACAGTACAGAGGCCTAAGGCAAGGGAGGAACACCACAGAAAATCCCAACCCATCCCAAAATTAAACTTCCAAAACTGAAAGCATTATCTGCATTGGACATAACCTGCCTCTCTAGTTCTTGAATCTTCTTTATCTACCACAATGGGAGAGACAGTGGAAAAGCAACAACTTGCTGGCTCTCAAGTGTTTTAAGATTATTTCCAAGCAGAAATCAAAGAGAACTCACCACTGCAGGAATATTAATGGTTCTAATCAGATCCACTTCAGGGTCTCCAACTGATTTCTCAGGTTCAAACACATACGTCTTTGGATTCAGAGCAGATACTTTTGTACCATTGTCCAAAAACTGAACATGCACTCTTGGTCTGTATTCTCTGAGAAACAAAAGCGTCGTTTCTTTAAGCAAGTTAAACACGTAAAATAATATAAACTATAATGAACTTAAAACTATTCTACTATTCTAAAACACATGAATGGTGGGATTTACAGTTCATTAGAAACTGGTCCATCTTTGCTGCTGCTGCTGTCAGTAGGAAGACTTCTCTTTGTGCCAATGTGAGCTCAATGAGACCTTATAGGGTGCTTTCGAAAACAGCCTCCCACACACTCATTGCACTTATACATTTACCATGTCTTTAAAAACCTACGAGGAAAGATGACAATGACAGTACAGAAGGATTTGCTGGCACTTCATGCGGGTCTGCCCTTGAAATACAGACTGGAATTAACACTTTGCCTCATTGCTACAGGCAAAAATTCACTCTGAGACAGAAAAAGATGTAAGATTTGTTTAAGTCTCATTAACCCAACCTAAGAACCTACCATGATTTTCTACTTGTAAGTATTTTGCACTAGGACTTCTGGGCATACATATGACACAACTGCCAAACAAACTTCATGGTGGCTCCTCTTCTGAGACAGGAATCCCGGATACAACAAAAATCAACTTATTTTTTGCCCTGAACTGCTCATGGCCTGGGAGGTTGCTCTTGTTAGTGTCTAAGCACTGAAACAAGCATCAAAGGGAACCCAGGATTGCTGGCAAGCGAGTCTAATAGGTAAAAACATCAAATGCTACATGCTGTCCTGGCTAGGAAGTCAGACCTTAATTATTCTGAAACGTATGTCATAACCATAATTCAATCCGTCTTACAAACGAGAAAGAGAATTCTGCAGAACTGGCTGGCTCAGGTCCTAAATGAGCGATACATTTGTCTTCATTAAACCAGAAAACAGAAGTAACAGGTTGGCTACTCACGGCGTGAACCTTTGGCGGAAATTTCAGGGGAAATGGACTGTATTTACCAAGTCCATATTCACTCAGTAGTTTGTTGTCTTTTACATTACCTTGCTTCCTGAGTAAATTTTAAGTGCTCAGACATAGTGTTTTGCTGCATTTCCTTCAGTTAGAACCTAGGTTCTCCCTCAAACTAGGTCTGTTCATGCAGCTTACGGCATGCAGCATTAAGGGTTACTTTGGTTCAGCTTTTCTATTTAAAGCAAACTGGACAGGCCCATAAAACTTCTCTTATTAAAACCCAGGCATTTCCCATTTCCCTTACACAAACAGTAGATCAGCATCCCTGCCAGTGGGAACATTTTGGTCCAGAAAGACTTTCTGTTTGATTAGTCAGGAGTCTCCGGTACTGTGACCTGCTCTAGAGTCTAATGCTCAGGAGTCGGGAAAGGACAAATGTGAAGTGACTGTCCTAAAATAGGCCAGAGTTAACCTGAGAAGACTCTGCTATTCTAAAAGGTCTGGAGAAGAAAATAATACTCCCTGATCAGGTATATAAGTAGGAAGACCTCAAATGTTGAACATAAAAAATTGTATATGCAGGCAAGTCAAGTCAACCATAGAGTGATCTTCAGGACTCGGTAGACTTGGGCAGATAAGCAGCTTGCACTTTATCATGAATCATTTTACATGCTGTAAATCCAACTGCTAAGTTTTAGAAAGACATGCACTGCTATACCTTTGCCACGGAACTATTTCTGTTTTACCCGGATTTCCAATCAATGCAGGGCAAAACTCTGAACTGCTTCAAGCTTAGGCATGCGGGAAGTGATTCATTTCAGCTGCCTCAGGTAGACTCCATCTCTCACAAGAGCTTTCCTCCTCACCTGTCTTGGATGGTTCCCTTCCAGGTTTTCTCCTCCACCCCCCATTTCGTAACAACGCCCAACTTTGCATTTCATTTTAGGGTGCTTCAGGAGTCTTACCACATGCTGAAATTTAACTGTTTCTTGAAAACTCTGCCACCCCGGTCTATGGGACAGGCTCAATATCTGGGCTCTGGCCTGAGCACGCAGTTAGTCTGCAACATCCCCTCCTTCTCCCGGCCTTCCTGCGTGTCTCCTTCCTACCCCTCCCACCGCTGACACTCCGTACAGTCAGCAGTGACTGCCAAGGGAGGATTCGGGAATCTGCTGGAAAAGCGCACGCCCCTTCCCAACTCCCGTTTCTTCAGTCAGGCGGAGCACAGCAGAACCGAATCCTGCTGGGACACGTCGAAAGCAGGCAGAGCTCCCGAGCCAGAAGCAACTAAACAGAAAACACTGGCACACGCAGCTGCCCTGGCTCCGGCAGCACTAAACAAGCCAGGAAGGGCTGGCATTGCCTGCCCAACCCTGTGCCGGGCTCCCGACAGAAAGGATGCACTGCTGGCTCATTGTTAGGCTCTCCCTTTTACCTTCAGGATTTTTTCTAGCAATAACAGCCTGATTTCTGAGATATTTTGCAACTTAGGTAAAAGACAGCTCCTTCTGACACTAAACTGCTGCCTAGTTTGAGTGATTGTTAATGACCAGAAGTGAGGCTAACACTCACTCTCATCTTTTTTTCATGATATGTGTTTTAACCATGTTCAGGAAGAGTCCAGGAGGTATTGCAAGCTCCATAATTGCATGTGCTTTCTGTAAAAAAAAAACAGTAGCTAGACCTGAATCTAAGCAGGATTTACAGTGAGAGCGGGATGAAGAATCTCACTAGCATCATATTTAGCTGATGCAATTTGCTACATATTAGCCTGGAATTAATTTTCAAGTGAAAACATGAACAACATGATTACGCATGTTGATGCAAGTGGTTATCACCACACACTCCAAAACATCATCCAACCAGTCACTGCCTTCTGCCTCCTAAGGCAGCAGCCCAGTATGCAGAGAAACTCCTAGGGGTTGGAGCAGCTAAGGAAAAGCACACAGGAGCATTTTTAATGATTTGCCCCAAATCTATCAGAATTGATTGCCTGAATCTGGAACAGATTGCAGGTTGTCTCACTCTAGCTGTGGTGTCCAAGTGGCACATGACCACCCCTTCTCCCTTGGAGAAGCTTTCAGGCACACATCAGCTGCTGGGTTTTCTGCTAGAATGGGATCCCCAATGCCCTCCCACTTCTTTGACTCCTCACGACTCCTCACAACCAATAGGTTTGTTTTTATCAAACAAACAACAAACACAGGGAAATGCTCTTACCGGTAGGTGTATGGTCCTACTTCCTCCACGAGAGGAGTAGCTCCTTGAAGCACTTCTAAAGGATTTGTCACATTGAAAAAGTAGAACTGCATGTAGACTGGTGGAGGAGGATCTTCCCAGGCTTCGAAGGTTTCTGTGCCATTTCTTAATACTGTTCCCTGGAACAACACAAAGGCAACACAACTGTTCGGATAGACGCTGTGCTCTCAGAACAAGCATGGGCATTAGGTTTGGAAATGCCATTTCTACAGATTCTACATTTCTGACGATGAAGACTTAGTTGCTATTACACAATGGACCTGTTTAAGCCAAGTATACCCATTTAAGGTGTATCAACAAGAAATGCCTACGAGGCACCATGAGACGTGTCACATTCTGGATAAAAGGAAGGGAACTCAGCAGTGTGAGGCCTACAGTGATGGGAACACATGTATCCCTCAACCCACTGAGTATCACTCTTATTTTGTAACCACTGAAACTCACAGGAGCTCATCTCACAGGAGAACATCTATAAAAGATTATTTCAGGATAGAAACTGTTAAGTAACAAATCTGCAATTTCTTAAACCATTAGGATACTCAGATTATAAGCAAGGTCACAACTGCCCTGGCACGCATCTCCATTAGGAACATATAATACAGGTTCTCTCCATATCATTACCATTTCAGTTTAGATAAAATTCACAATTATAAAAGTATCCCAACAACAAACGCTAAAATTAAGGCTTTTTGCCACTGATACTGACATTGTGGTAACAAGGGGGGGAAAAAGTGGCCTGCAGAGCAGAATTTTTAGGAATATGTACAAAGAAAAACATATCTTTGATACTATACTACCAGTAGGAGGAAGAAGGGGGAAATAATTTGCAACTAAATGGGTCTCATGAACACTTGTTCTTTTTATTCTTCAGCGAAAACAAGTCAAATATTGTAAGTCCAAAAGCAGGGCAGATTGGACAGCTGCCATTTCATGGATGCAATTTATGGGGTCCTAAAGCCACCAGCCACTATTGCCTCAGGATTTATTCTGGGTCTTCCACTTAAGTAGTTGTTTTCCCTCTGTATTTTATTTTATTTTTTTCAGTGATTAGATAAAGAGAAGACTGTTTCAAAGAAAAACGCATTGGCAGGAGGTTTGAACAGCAGCAGTATTCCTGAATGCCAATGAAAGCCAACCCAGCTGGCAGTATTTAGAAGTCACGGACTGCTTTCCTCTAAGGGTTTCTAGCCATGTATTCTACACACACCACAGGAGAAAAAATAAAGGAGGGGGGGAGAAAAAAAAAAAGGAAAAAAAGGGATTTTAAGCATGCTCCAGGGCTTCAGGAGTTTTGTGTGTCTTTGGAACCACCAGCACCTACAAAGCCCAACGCATTTGATCCTCTTTTCTTGTAATCTATGCCAAGGAGGTTTATCCCTGTGTTCAGAAAGAGCCCTTCTGGGATTGGTTTCCAGGATCAGGAACATAAAATCTCCCTGAATCAGGTCTGCAGTTTCTATGACGCTAGCAGAAAAAGCTGGGAATGGGACAGCAATGTAGCTGAGACAGAGAGAATTGTGACAGCTTTTTTCCATCCACGAATAACCACACTATTAAATCAATTCAGAGGTTTATTGCAATAAAGGCTGGTTTGCTCCCTTCAAAGTGTATAAAGCTCCTATTTCTCATGCCCATGAAACACCGGGAGTTTAACTTTATGTTGGTAACCAGACTAATTATCACCTGTCTTAAACTTAACCATCCTTATCTAGGAATTTATACTGCTCCCCAGCAACTACTGACCAAGCATATTCAGGCCACTCATCAAGCGCTAAAATGTCAGTCATATGAGACAACTCAAGTGAGGGATTACTTCTCACTCTAAACCTGCTATTTTTTTTGTTAATATGTGTAAAAACAAGCACACCCTGGTCATACTAATTCCAGTTTTAAGCTCCAGTCTATTATTTTTGACAGGGAGTTCACGTTTATAGTGTGCAAAGATGCTAGTTGCCTGTCTTCATCTTCTGAGCTGAGAACAAGAAGCTCTTCTGCTTGATGCAACTTTGTTAAATGCAATATGGATTTCCAACAGGCTATGAGTATATAAATATATGTCCCAGATTACATGCAGATACATAGCACTAGCAGGAAGAAAACGGAGTTTTTTGCTGGCAGACTCCTGTACGCTCCTGCTCCCAAGACTCTGAAGTTGTAAATGATCTGGGTGCTGGTCTGGGAGCAACAAGGCACTGAAACAGCCAGAGTAATCGGGTGATTTATTACCGGGATCTGCACAGCACCATTTGGATCTCCCACAGAAATGACAAGGTCTATTTTTAGACCTGCACACTGACAGCACTAGTGCAAGGGCAGATTCACAAGCTTCTGAGCAGGATTCAGGCTGCACAAATCTCCCAAATAACAAAATATTGCAAGCTCTTTTCTTCTGTTTTTCACCAAATGTTACCAGGAATATTTCCATCTTTGACATGGTATCACGCAGCCTGGACTTGAGAGAAAATATATGACCTAATATTTTCAAGAGAAACATATATCCACGTGCCTCGGTCAGCAGCTTGGCTTAGCACTGCTATCTTTTATTCAGCCTGGAGCGGCATCTGATGCTACATGACTTGCCACTCTCTTCCCACAGGTTGGGCAGGCTGGGAAATAACAGAGCATAGGACTGCTCTTAACCACAGAGCACATGAAAACTACAGTTCTCTCGTACTTATAACTACTGTCCCGTGTAAGGCCAGGAAATCAGATTTCTCCTGATACTTACATGCAAGAACAAGAGGTAAAACTCAAAAATACTCCTAAACCCTTAAGCTGGACACTGGTCCTGCAGGCAGGTCTAGAGGGCAGGCTTTTAACTCCACGATGCCCTCTCACAGAGATGCACAGATGCACCTTACTGCACGATCACAACCTAAATCGTGCCGACAACGTGACTGTTCATCCCCATCCAGTAGCACAGCAGGGGTTCACCTTTCCCATTGACGTTATAATGTCAGTCCCAAATTTGCCCTTATGTCCTTCCCTTAGCTCTCCACTCTTCACACATAGGAAATAAGGAGCGTGTCTTCCCTCAGAAGTGTAACAGTTGGTGGTGGTGATTATGGGGGGTGAGGAAGGTACTGTACATTTTCTGATCTTCATTAGAAAATTAAATTTCTGTTGTTTTCTAGAGCTATAAAATGTTCTAATAACAGGGAAGTGTTTTATATATTAGCCTACGATAGAATTTAATTACAATCATGAAAGAGACGAGCAATAGCATAAATACTTAGATCAACATCCTCTGACTGCTAATGCATATTGAACAAGTTGGGCATCTGATCTGATCCAGCATGACACTGTAATTCATAATAAGCTGGTAAGACTGGCAAAGAAGATAGGATAAATGGGCAAGGTTTGAAGAACCTGCAAGAAAGGTTCTCTCTTTGTCACGCCACACGTCTGCTTGCTGATTTTCCAGGAGACTGTGTGATACCCTGCTGGATTCCCCACTCTTCCAGCATCCCTTGTTCCTCTCTCCTTATGTTCAAGTGCAATTTCCTGTGTTTCAGCTTGCGCTCATCACTCCTCATCTTGTCGCCCTTCTGCAGCTCCCTTAAAGGCAGAGGAATCGGTGAGGCTAAGAAGAGTCAAGGTGAAATCCATGAGCACAGAGGTAAGATTTCATGTTCAGTGCCCTGGAGTGCAGAGCAGTAAGAGAGATGGAAAAGCGTAAGTCTTGCCACATTTCAAAGGCAAAGTGAGGTTTATTTATTTGCACAGCATTGTCTAAGAAGTACATATGGTTACACAAGAGAGAGCAACTTCCTAGATCACGCACGGGTAAGAAACCCTCACATAGAAAGCAGCAGAGTGACAGGGAGTGCACTGCTTTGGGAGCTGTTCACGTCTACACAAAACTGCCCTGCTTAGGGTTGCTTTGACACGCATGCAACTTTGCATATGTTACCACTCACATGACAGCACCCAGCTTCCAGATTGCCTAGAGAAAGGTACAGGCTGATGAAGAAACGACTCTGGGGTAAACCAGGCATTACCCACGAGTAGGCTCCAGCACAGCAGAGGCAGGGATCTGAGAACCAGCACTACGGGACTACTCGTATGAGCTGTTCCGGACGCGCAACTGGTACACGGCAAGTCTGCGTGACAGCTTAGACTGCGGTACCCCTCCTCTGGATATGCCCTTAACTTTATGGGCACACTGCAAAGTGACACAACTTGCCCGCTAAAATTGCATTTGCTAAACCAAAGTGGTTTAAGTTAAGACAATATGTCAGGAATTGCACAGGACGCTATGGGGATCATCAGACTTCTGCGCCAATGAGTCAGTAGTACTGGCCAAATCACTATTTCTTTGCACTCCTGGTTTCTCTGTTTAAATAACAGGGATTACGTTCTTCAGAGTAGGCAAGTTAATAATTATTCATTTACAGCAGTCACAGCTATTTTAAGGGAAACTGCCCATGATCTGAATTTCTCATGTGAAGTATGGGCGTTACTAAGCTAAGACAGCTGACCGTTCTCCCTGGACCACTGCATAAACACGAAGGAGCAGCAAAAGAGAGGAGCCAAAGCTCAGGCAGACCGTAAACAAGGAGGGCCCTGCAATGCTAACACCACCAGGACGGATGCCCTCAAGCGTCCCACCAGCAGCCTTGGCGCGAACTGCTTGGCTTCCACCGCCTGCACTAGGGAACGACCACTGCTTTTGGCCCACGGCCCCCTGGAAGGGCTCTGCTCTGGAGCAGCACAACAAGCCACCACCGCAGGAGAGTGCCCAGGGGCACGACAGGAGCATGGCGCAAGGGCAGGTGGAGCGGAGCTTGAGGCACCCCCGCGCACCCCACGTGCTGCAGGCCCCTCGGCACAGCCGCAGGTTGTGAAGCTGCCTCCCAGGCACCGCAGGAAAAGCCAGCGCGGGCCCAGCGCAACCGGAGGGGCTTTGCTGCCCCGCAAAGCCGCAGCCCCCGCCGCACCAGGGTCGGCGCCACCCACCAGCCCCACGCGGCGCGTGGGCGTCCTCCCTGGGTCCCTTCGGGAGCCCCTGCGAAGGAGCACAAGCCGCAAGGGGGAAAGGAGGGTGCGGGGCGGGGGGGGAGGTGTAGCGCGGGGCCGGCTCTCACCTCCTTCACCTGCAGGTCCACCACGCTCTGGAAGACGTGCGCCACCAGCAAGGAGACGCTGGCGATGAGCAGCGTCATGGCCAGCACGCCCGCGGTGACGAGGCACAGCGACTTCATGGCTGCCGCGGAGGAGCAGCCTGTCACCGCCGCCGCCGCCGCCGCCGCCGGGCTCGGGCTCGGCCGGGCGCAGGG
>JAWLRI010000274.1:4457305-4472223 GCA_034781795.1 Crypturellus tataupa
CGGCGCCGGCGCTGCGGGAGCTCCCGGCGGCGCGGCGGGAGCCTCGCGCCCTGCTGGGGGCAGAGCTGCTGGTGGTCGTTTCCCCAGGCAGGAGACGCCTTAAAAGGCCCTTCTGTCCAAAGAGAAAGGCAGAGAAACAGCTATTCCTCAGAAAGAAGAGTAGGGAAAAAAACACTATAGGGGATACAAGTTGCCTCTGGACAGAATTGACCTTCATAGCACTCCCGTTCTACCATGACTAAATCAAGCCCAGCTTCCACTAACACACCGAAGCCCCTAACCAAAAGACAAGTTCACATACCCATTTCTCCTTTAAAAGGCAGCTGACTGCACGCTGGTGCTCCAGGGGAGCTCTCCCCGATGCTCCTTTCCCAGGGAAGGACGCCCTGCCAGCCGCTCTCCGTCCAGGCCGCCCGTGCGCCCAAGGGCAGCCGAGGCCCGGCAAGGCAGCGCTGCAGCCCCGCAGCTGCAAGCCACAGCCCCGCGGCGGATCCCCCTGCTAGAATGGGCTGCAGCGGGTTCCTTTCTAAATGCTACTGCCTGCTGGTTTACGGGCAGAAGTTAGCGTTACGCTGCTGCGGGCCGTTCCGGTTATTATAGGCCGTGTGGTCACGCTGCACAGCTTTTGGGAAACCAGATTTATTGCGGTTCCTCCCCTGCTGTAGGAAGAGATGGTGCTGTGGGCCTGTTGTTGTTAAGCTTCCCACTCCAGAGGGGTGGTCTTTATTCTGTTTCATCAAAAAGCACGCAGCAAATTAAGTGGTTAGAATCCCCTTTTGAACACTAATTTAGCTACAACTCTCCCTGGAAGTATTTTTCCATGGGAATTCTCCCTCTGCTGCCATAAACTCTCCCCTATGCCATAAAATGTCCTCATTGGGTACTAGTTAGTAGCAGCTAACAGATGTCTTCTCCTACAGGACATGAAGATTTCCTGGGATTAGCACCTTGTCCTGAACTAGGGCCTTCTCTGCCTTTTCCCCTTGTAACAGCGCTGGGATTTGGGAACAGGAAGATACGTCTCTGCTTGTCTCACCGCGCGGTAGTTTTGACACAGGCCCGTGCCCTGAGCCAGCGCTGCCCCCGCTGCCTTCTCCACCCAAGATAAGGATCATGCTCCTCTCCCTTTCGCATTTAGGTTCTGCATCCCAGTGTGTCCCTGCTGACAGAGCTGCTCGCACCAGGTTTAACAGGATCCAAACCCTGCATGGCTTCCCTGGAGCAACTGGGAGCACAGGCATCCAGAGAAAGTAAGAAAAGCCTTTCCAGAGCCAGGTGTAGCTTCATCTCCACAGGGAGTAGATAATCATAACTTGAAAAGTATTTAATTTAGTAAATACTCTACAGGTTTCTGTCCTATCTAAAACTTCATTCATTTCCTTCTGCTGGATGATGTTTTCAGTCTCCCTCCATCTTTGGGTCCCTGGTGCTCTATTTACTTCCATCTCCATGTTTCTGAATCCTAGCTGTATTTTCCTCTGGGATATCCAACAGAGCAAATTCAGAAATAAACTTCAAGGGACTGACATGCAGTTATGAGGACTGGCGCGTTTATGAAGGTGGAACATCCCTCTGTTTTGCGTGCTGGCTGGAATTTAACCCCTGGCTGTCCTTTCAACTCTGCCCTGCTCATTAACAAAACATCAAAACATACTGCAGGTAACTTCCCTGTCACTAACAGTTGTAGTTTTCTGATAGCTCACCACAAAAATCCTGTTAGCTGGGCATGTTACAGCCTAGGAGAAGAGCAGAAGCTTTTCACCCAGTACACTCCCAGCGTTAGAGAAGAAGCTCTTGAGAAAACAGTGTATCAGACCAAGGAGAACGTTCTCCGAGACGAAGCTCTTCTGCCTTTCATGCAGGGCTCATGCACACGCTTGTCATCAATGAACTTGTATGTAGTATATACGTCTCTAGCGCTGTATGCATAATTAAACAATAATGATATAATTATAACCTGCTAATTTCAGCTGAGAGTTGCGAAATTTCTGAAAGGCTTGGAAGCTGGTAGGCAGCAAGTATCATCGTACCCAATCTTTCGTTTGTTATTCCCACGCTGCAAATTAGCTGCTGGCAGGGAAGCAGTTCACTATAGGGAAAAAATACCCTGCAATTTGCCAGGATGAACAGCGACCTTGGAAAGGGCTGTGAGCAGAACTGCTGTCTGTGGAAGAGCATTTTAACTCCACGCGGATGCCCCTGCAGCGAAGGTGCATCAGAAGGATTTACGTTTATAAAGGACTTCCAAATTTGGTACAGTGACTTAGGCCATACGAATTACCTGTAGCGCTTGCTTTTGATTCTGAGGAAAATACCTACAAATTCTAAGGAGAACAGTACCAGAAATATTCTTTCTTCTGAAATTTGGTCCTGCTTAACTCAGATACTTTGGCTCTGTCTTGCTAAATAATCACAACCCTCATAAATTCTAAGCCACACACACAATATTTGGGCTATAGATCATATAGCACATTTAAAAAAATATTCACACACAACTATAGTCCTCATAATCTGAGTTATACAGAAGTTAGCCCACAGAACTAGTCACATCCATCAAGTACTTCTGGTTTGGTTTGCTGCTTCCCTGACTCATCAGCTGCTTCTGCATATAATGACTTGTGACTCACAGGCATGAAACTGGGCAGTCTGTGTAGGAGCCGTATTGCTCCAGGCCACCTTTCCCTTTCTTTTTCTTTTCACCCAGAGTGCTCTCCTCAGTTAACACTCCTCTTTCCCAAACTGCCCCCGCTGTCTCCTCTTCATTCAGTTGCACACCTGAACTTGACCACTGCCACAGCAACGTCAGGAGCCTCACTGGTGGAATGGGGAACTCTCGGGAACTGAACGTGGCCAAGGAACGCGTGCCAGGGCGTGGAGTATGGAGGAAACATGTTGAGGGGCAGAGGAACGCATCTAGGAGCCCTGTACCTATAGGCTGTGACTTGGTACTAAGCTGTGAAATAGGGACCTTGCTAGGAGAGGAAGCAGCAGGACTGGATTGGGATTTGGCACAGTCTGGAAAACCCAGGCAGCACAACCAGTTTGCTGAGGCCGGGCTTTCAGTACCAAGCTCTACTGATGTGCAAGCTTCCTACTGTCAAAGCTGTATTACGTTAAATCAAGCTGCTAGACTGCAGATCCTTCTCCAGTGCAGATCGCAGCAGTCAAGAACACAAGGGTGAAACCTTTCAAACGCCTGATCTTATAGTGTTATGCATTAAATCACACTCTCCACCTGCTTTCTTCCCTGAGGACACCTTACGTTTTTGGCATGAGCAGAGACATCATAAGACAGATAGCTAGAGCTCCAGGAGACTGGCAGAATTGCTTTAATCTCACAGCTTTCCCTATGGTCCTGAAGAAGCACCAGGACCAGAAACATATTCTTTTCTTTCGCTGATGAGCACTGCAAGCATCTCTCTGCTGCTGGGCAGACCCTCTGCATGGCCAGGGCTGAAGCCTGCATGAAATGCGTGCCCATGCTGGACTCGCTGTGGTAGAGCAGAGGAGGGCCTGGCCGAGTGGAGCCAGGAAGAGGCTCTTGGTGAGCAGGCGGGCAGGAAGGAGCAGTGAAGCTGGGGACAGAGCAGAGAAGCCAGCCCAGGCCTGGCAAGGAGTTCCTCGGCTGAGAGTCTCCCCCGGTTCCGCAGGCGCCCTGGACACCGTCTCCTAGCGACTCGGAGTCACTGAGCCCTGTCCCTCCAAACCGAGCAGCGCCGGCCTCGTGGTGGGGAGCCCTCAGGATGAGCACGGCCGTGTGGTGAGCGGGACCAAGGGAGCCAAGGATGGAACATGGGGCTACGCTCTCTTTCATTAGCCTGCTGGTCCCTCTCGCATATTCACGCTGCCCTCCAGAAGCTCCAGCTTAAAGACCATAGGCAGACAGCAAAGTCTGGCCCCATCCTGAGCCAGGCTGGCAGCCATCGGGACTAGTGGGTTTAAACCAGAGTTTTCCCCCTGTGAAATGGGTTAGTGGGCAAGCAGGCAAAGCAATCAAAGCAGCCCCCGGGCTTGTAACCTGGCTCTTGGCCTGGCTCAACCATAAACGTCACCTTCCAGCTCCCCTCTAACAGCCTGAGCCTGCGGAGCCCAAGTGCTGCTGCCTCTTTGGTCCTGGGCCTTGACACTACTCACTGAACTCAACTGCTATGTCCCGCTTTCAAAGGGGCAAACAGTAGAGCTGAAATATGAAGCCATAGTCCAGATACAGTTAGCTTTTTATTCCTGCTTTCTTAATACAAGTGAGGTAAGCCTTAAACACACTTGCTTATAATGCACATTTTCCGTACTAACTAGTGGTTTCCCCATTCAGGTACAAGGAAAAGTTGCCATCAAGATGCTTCCCAGTAGGTAGCACTAAGCAGAGGTTCTCCGACTCCCTTAACAGCCAGCGCTGGCGGTTCTTAAAAAGCGGCCTGGATGATTTCCGCACCGGCTACCCTCCTCCCTGCGGCAACATGATCACCCGGGGCACGAGGGGGCTTTCCCCCATCGTGCTGCCCCACAGATCCCACCAGAAGACAGGGAAGACATCAGCTACCCCCAGCCGCAAGCTCGTGCCACAGCAGGAGGCCCACAAGGACTTCAGTGAGGAGAGGGAGCAGAGCCGGAGCCAGTCGTTCCACTCTTACTTGAACGACAGCAGGCTGCCAAAGGTACGGACCGCTGGGGTGCTGATATTCTGCACTGAAATGAGAGTTCTTTCAGCACTGGAAATGCACAATCAGCCCAGGATTGAAAACCCCTCTTGCATTTATATAAAAATCAAAACCGCTTTCCTGCCCCGCTCCCCATATAAATAGCAAATCAGTAAAGTCTGAATGGCCATTTAACATTACATTCCTGATCTTGTTGTAGGGACGTCTCTGAGAAGCTGACAGGTTTGTCAGACACTTCACTCACATGGGCATATCAATCACACGTTATTGAACCAGTCTGACACACACTATATGACAATGGAGGGAAAGGGCTTTAACCTTGGAAATGTCTCAAAATATCCCTGAATCCTGAATGTTCCAGGAATACTAATAATCTCCCCTTCTTTAAGCAGAATAAAGGCCTGGTGTCCTGCATCACATCTGTTAACTCGGGAGCTGTCACCTGCACCACAATCACATCTCCCATCTTTAGACAGCACCTTTCCCGAGAGGAGAACACTCTTCCTTCCAGCCTCTCCCCTTACTCTGTTCCTCATTCTGCTCAGAGGTTCCCCCCCAGCTCAGTGGAAGTTGGAATAGCTGGGCCTCCCTTTCTGAACCCTCTCCTGTTTGGCCCTCAGCTCCTTCTAGACATGATTAATATCTTGGAAGCTGACATGCAAAAGAGCTTCAAGACTGCGGAGACTGGTGATAGAGAGGACCTCCTCCCTCCTCAGAGAATTCGGCATTCTTCCAAGGACAAGAAAGAAATGGAAGCAAGGCCTGGGTCGTCAGCACGGTGAGTATGGGATGTGGCAAGCTGAACTCTTCTGGAGGAAGGACTGGGCTCAGCCCAGCCTCTTTTCCAAAATGCAAGAGGGAGAAAGAGAAAAAGGGGTATATCTGCGGGTCAAATGCATATATCAGATGCATTCCACAACTTGCCACACTATATTTCCTGATTACTCTCCTTTGTCTTAAGCTGCTCAGTGGATATGGCATATTCTGGATATTCTACCTTATTCCTCCCTTCAGACATACCAAGAGGCTATGATGGCCCTGAGCCACAGCCATGGCATTCGAAGGGGACTCATTCCCTTGGCTATGGCTGAGATCTGCAAGTCTAAACATGTATTTCTGGTGGTCATGGAGCTGCCCGAAGCTCCACCAGTTCCAGAAACTTTTTTTATTTTCCCTATGGATAAGCCGGAGAGAGACATAGCTACAGCTGTCCAAATTGCACTGACCGAAACCCTGTGCTCTCCTCTATGCCATAAAGAAGCACACAGAGATCATGAGTAATCATGTCATACCTCTTTGCAGCAAGGAGGCCGGAAGAAAACACCTACACACATCACATCCCAAAGGAAAGATGGCAAAAAAAGAAAAGATGCCCGGCCTGAGCTACATCCCTCCTGTGACTATAAACAGAAACCCAGCAGCCACTGAATTTTGTGTCTGGGATGCATCTCTGGTAAGTAAGGAAAAACAGCACCTTCTCACCAAAAGCTGGTGGCAGCAGCTTACACTACTCTCTTCAGATTAGTGTTCCTGAACGTAGCTTGAGCCCCAAAAAACTGCCCTGCAGACTCCCAGCTGTGAGCAGCTGCAGCAGCCAAGGCTGCAGCTGCAGCCCTGCAAGCCTGGGCTAATCCTCAAACATTAGCAGGGAATACAAGGACCTTTTCCCAAAGAGGAAAAGCAGATAGCAAGAATTTGACTGGGCAAATCACAAGCCGTGTGGTATAAGGAATGAGGCCAATGCAATATTACTACAGCAAGCCAAATTCACCTGTGGTGATGATACATAGAAAATGCATAGACACAATGGGTCATTGGACATATAATGTAACAGAAGAAAAATAGATGTACAGACTCAGGAGCACAGATAATTTCAGAAAGTATTAATAAGGAAATTATGAATAAGGGCAGAAAGATGACCTAACTGCCCTAAGCTCAGCAGCTAATTTAGAAGAAAGGTTTGGGTATCTGACTTGTATTTGGAAACTTCTGCATGAACACTGGGCCCGAGAATGCAATCAGCATGCCAAATTCATCCTTAATTATGCTACTTGAGTATAAAATATCTTTGTAAGCTAACACAATACGATCATACTACTTGATCTAAATACTGTAAGAAGTATAGCTACACAAACTGTTATTTCTGACCTTTTGCCCATGGAAAGCTCCAGCCCATCTCTAGCCAATATATTCCAATCCTATGACTCTTACCTAGCCTGACTACAGTTGCAGCGACCTCAGCTGCCAGTAATAGTTACTGGAACAAGCCAAATTTGTCTTTTTACCCTACTTTCTCTCCACTGGTTGTCATACACTGTTTCCTATAAAACTTTTTTTTATGAAATGCCATATTCATGCCTCCTAAAATAATTTGGATTAAAAATTACACCTGGTGGGGGAGTTGAGGGCCTAAAGCCCAATTCATTCTGTAATGTTGGCAATCTACCTGTTTACCTCAGCATCTGCCTGCCTGCAAGGAGGTGACAGAGGCACTTGCTGTGTTTGTTTGTTGTGTTTTGCATGCAGTCTGACTGCGCGCAGTTTCAGCGATCCGCAGCAGTCTGGGTTTATCAAGTGGTACCAACAAAGAGTTCAATTTAAAATTGCCACTGGTTTTCCTGCCCTGTGTACTGTATCCCACGCGAACCTTACAAAGGTGAAGGATGCTCCACTGGCATGCTGCATGGCAGTGCAGCCTCGTGAAAGCAGATCTGTAACCTGTTGTACCTACACCTGCCCTTGGGGCTCCACAGTCGCCACGTTGGAGAACGCAAGAGCAATGTGACCTGCCCCGTTCACCTGGTCTCCTGCAAAATTCTGGCCTGTGGCCATGGAGGGAGCAGGTCCAGGGGTGGACTGGGCTGTGCTCCTGGAAAAGCCCCTCTCTGAACACACCTGTACTACGGAGCCTGCAGTGCTGCGTATAGGCCAGCTGCAACCCCTGCCTCCTCAGCCAGGGTAATGCAGGGAGAGGTACTTGAAGCAATCACATCACACCCTCCGTTCTGGTGTGTGACCAGAGTCTCACACCGGAGTCACTGCCTCACGTGCTGGCTCGCTAGGCCCTGATTGACGGCCCTCATCTTGCTTTATTCTCTAACACGAATGTGTGGGAAAGGGCTTTACGCTTTCTGCTGCTGTTAGGCCAAAGCAGCACATGATTAAATGACTACATAGACACCAGACATCCTCCCCCAAACACTACACCCAAAAAGAAGAACTTATGGGAACGGTTTCAGAATAGAGCACGAAGATTTCCTGTCAGCACAAAACATATTTGGAGAGACATGGAACTTTCCTGTTGCTGTCTTATTTATAACCCTGGCTTCTTGTTTCAGGGAGAAGAAATATATTACATCAATGACAATACCGGGTCTGATACCACGAACGTCAAAGTTAGGGAGATAAATGCTATACCTGCACAGCTTAGAGAATGTCTGGGAGGCTCGTTACCCAAGACAGTTATGAAGAGTCCTCACGAGGTAAGGGGAAAGGCTATTCGGAAAGAAAAGGCATGAAACTGGCAGCTTCATTTAGAATGTAACCACCCGATTTATAAAACAATCAAATGGCTTCTAGGCTTTCAGGAAAGCATTATCTTCAAAAAGGGGCAGAAACAGTCACATTTAGAAATCGTATGAAGGTTTGACATAAGTGATCTCCTGCAGGTTAAGACTGCCAAGAATAAAGAACTTGCACTCAGCAAGATATGAAGAAATGTAAAAGAGTCTAGAGGTAGGCTAGGGGGTGAGGAAATGCTTGTCAAAGGAAAGCTCACTTAGAGCTTTGGTTAGTTCATTCAGAAAAATATCAGACATTCCACTGCAAAATCCTTCATCAGCAGAGCAGATGAAATTATGTCTGGCACCTATAAATCCAAGGGAATATTTAAACCGGTGTGGAGAAGGTACTGCAACAAGCCAGGTGAAGTCATTGGTGATACGGCTGTAAAGCCTCCTTCAATTCTGATGAACAGCTCCATTTCACAGTAAATAGGACATCCGAGCTAGGCTGTGAGAATACACACAGACTGCTCCAGAGGAATAAAAAACTGTACCTGTCGAGCTTGCTGACATGGGTAGCATTCAGTAAGAGCATGTGAAATGATACTGTGCTCCACACCAGCTCCCTGTTGATACCCTCCCAGGAGCTCATCTTGCCCAGCAGTTAAAGATGGTTCTGGTATTCTCTCAACATCAACCATTTTCTCTCTCCAGCTTGGAAGATTATCTGAACAGCTACAAACATACGCATATATCTTCTTTCTTATCACAAAATTCAAGCTCATATTTACTTTTTTGGTGCTCTTCAGACTTTGAACTTGGATCATCTTCTATGTTAGAAGTTGCTTGAAAATAAGTGTTTGGATGTCTCCTACGCAGCTTTTCTCTGACAGCCAGGCAATAAAATGAATCTAGATGGAAGTCAAGGCATTATATTTCTGTCACTTTAGATAATCTTGAAGGTCTATCAACATGGATTTGTTTGGTAGAACAGTTTCATTATGGTTCAGCCTTTGAAAGTTGCTGGATACTCCAGCTCCAGTGAACCCTGGGTTGTGCTCAGGATGCTCAGTACTGAACAGAATTTGGCCAGAGTGCATTACATTGTTTTGTGCACTGTACACTGATTATCTCTCTGCCCAATTGCAGCTGCACAAATACAACATGAAGAACAAGTGGCTAGGCAGGAGAACAGTAGGAAGGAATATAAGGATTTTAGTAGATTGTAAGTGTCAGCAGCATCCTGGTTGTACAACTAAAGGAAGCATCCTATCATGAGACCAGAGAGCAATATGAGATAATGCTCTGCTCAGCTAGGGGGAATGTCTGTGTCCAGCTTTGGTCACTATTCTTCAAGAAAATTGTGAACAAGGCTTTAGTGGTGCTTACTTTTCCTCTACCATCACTCTAAGCCATATAGACACACAGGGTGCTTCATTATGAGAAACTGGCTCCCTTACATCTTTTAAGGACCAATAATGTAAAGCAGCCCTAGATCTGGTGGAGGCTGCTCTGAAGGCAGCTTAGGAGGACGGCACTACCACCAATTTTAATGGTGCTTGTTTGGTTCTGAGCTCTCCTTACCTTTTCCAGTGTGTTAGTGTAGAAAATAGCTTCTTGATCAGAAATGTGGGCCAAAAGGCGTGATAAACACTGCTATTCGAAAGTTTCTAAAAGTAACAGAGAGAAAGCATCCCTCCACTGAGCAGAAGCAGAAATGAACTTTTATTAGCAGAAATACTACTTACATGCCACCTGCTGGCTAGTGGGAAATACAGCACACAGGAGAGCATCAAGATACTTGCAGGACTACTGCGAGGGGAAAACATTGGTGGAGAAAGATGGTCAGGGCTACTGTTTCTGCCAGGAGCATGAGGCATGTCCAAGGTGCATGAATACTTTGCTATCCGGTTACGTGAGCATATAATGAAAAACAGTGAGAATTCACCACTTTAAGAAAATGTGAGGAAAATCCCCATTGTGGAAGAAAGGTTACCTAGTTCCCAGTGTGTCCCGAGTCTGAATTTGAGATTTGTACCTTGGCAAATGGCTTCTAGGGGAAGATGCTAGCCCTGTGAGCTACTGTCTAAGAGTTGCTGCTGTTTCTTTTCCTGTCTCTCTTTAGCTCTGCCTTTGGGCACATCAGACACAATGTGATAAACAAACCACTTTACTTCATGTGTTTGCACAAATCCACTTGTGCTTCTCCCTTCTAACTCCAGTCCCTGTTTACCTTCCTCCACTCTGCTGTGCATCCTCCCAATCTCCCCAAGTCTACCCCTTGGAACACAAAGAAGAAAGAACTCACTAACAAAAGGGTGGGGGGGAAGGTCAAGATGAATAATAGACAAGATGGATCTTTTATATAATATTTTTTACGTTGGAAGAATCAATGGTGATGAACATGTTTACACTTTACTGCTACTGCAAAGTGTACCTACTAAAGTATGCTTAAACAGCGTTAGTACTTGGCATCTGTTTTATCAATATGCAACATGGTAAGAGAGTTACCACTCACTATTCTTTACCTTTTAGGAACCATGCCAGCGCAAATTTAATAAGATCAGATATGGAGCCTGGTACCTTGACCCTAAAACATGGAAAAAACAAAAAGTCGGTGAACCTTTACTGGATCCAAAAGAAACAGGAAACAGAGTTAAGGATGTCAAGGCACCATCCATCACAAAGGTACGATAAACACTGTGAAATCATAGACTTTGAGTTCAGGTGAGTCAAAAACTACACAGTGCACACTAGAGGAACTTAACTGAGCATCATGTGCAATGCTGACGGGAAGCAGGCCTCCTACTATCTACCTTAATAGACAATGGCTATTTTTTCACCTTTTGACACCAAAAAGCTACAGCATAAGGCCTGGCAAAATGCAAATACAGGCAGCTTTTGCTCATCAAGACCTACTTATGAGCTGTTGTCCTACTCCTTCTCATTAGGGCTGCTAAGAAGCCCCTCTGGGCTTTCTTCCATGCTGCCTTTTTGTCCAGCAAGAGCTCTCTGCAAATGGCCGCAAACAAATCTTTTCCTGTGGAATTCCAGATGCCCCAGTAGTATAGTCAAAGCAGATAACAGGTCTACTTAACAAGTGATTTTTTCTCTACTGGTTCATGTTGCCATTTGCTCCATCACAAAAATAAAACCAGAGAAAGTACTGTGTTCATATAAGGGTTGTTTAAGAGCAGTGCTCTCCAACATCCTTAATGCAGAGCGAAAAGGAAATTATTGCATCCTTAATGCAATAATTGAAAACACCGGGGGATCAGACGGTGGAAACTGCAGAGGCTCATGAACACTCCTGAAACAACATCCCCTATTGCCGCTGTTGGAACCAGAACAGTCAGGTGGATGGACTGAATCATTTCTTACACTCTCTTATAAATTACACCTGAGATTCCCTGTCGCCACACTAGATGGCACAGCTTACAGAGTAAAACCCGGAAAGTTAATTTGAGAGACAGAATGAACCTGGGCCAGGGCTTTCTAATAACAGCCATGGCTGCAGAGTTGTCGTTTATAGAATTGTCCAAAGTAAATATGCAGCCTACTGTTCTGGTTTAGAAATGTGAGATGGTGGCAGGTTTGAGGCTCCTGCTCTTGCCCCAGCCAGTTGGCTAGTAAGTCTAAAAAGTCACATGTAGTCTTTCAAAATAAGGTCCTGCAATTGCAGCTGCCTTTGCTGAATAAACAAAGCTGCAACGACACTTCAGTGCTCACTAGCTTCCAAAACAAAGCCACATCAGAAATGATGAGAAACTAAAATATTGCATTAGTTAGAAAAAGAATTGTCCTTGAGACTCAAAAACTGCCTCCTTGTCCCTTTACTGCACTGTTGCTTTTAAAAACAAACAAACAAACAAAAAAAGTAAGATGCATTCTGCAGCCTTTCTATTCATCTGCCTTGGGAATTCTCTTAGGAGACTGTCGAGTCCCCTGGGATGCATGCATTTAAGGAATTCCTGGAGAGGAAAGGCTACCGGAAACCAAGGGTAAGTTACCAGCTGGGACGATCTGTGCGCTTGCATGGGAACAGCAACCTCTGTGCTCAGCATCCTCTAGCTCTTGAGGCGTTACTCTCCGCTTCTGTCAAGCCTCTCTCTCTCTAACAAGTGGCGAGTGATCAATGATCCAGGAATTTCCATCTTAACATTCACGGAGATATTATTCTAAGAAAAGAAAATCCAAAGTAAATTGTACACAGCCAAAAGAAGTTCCAAGGCCTAAGTTCTCTGCTACCTGGACAGGGTACCATTATTAAAACCACAGCTGAAACACTTCTCCATTCTGCTCAGCAGAATGAGCACGTCAGGAACGGGTTATAAAACTGTTCCTCCCTGCTTGGGAAGGCTCCAGAGCTGTGTGGGAAGCTTTTCTCTGGTGGCACCTAGGTCCCTGTCACTTGTCTTGACTGAGCCTTTCAAAGCCATTTCTAATAACCATGGTTATTTACCGTGCACATTTTGGTTTAGTTTCTTCTGCAGACAATGGATGAAGAGGAGGCTGAAGGAACAGACAATGAGTTTGAGAGAGAAAAAGAACCAGAGGAGAGCTTTACTCATTTCTCATTAAAGGAGCACGCTTCCTTGATGCGCTCTGTCTTTAATCTCTCCAGCTTCTAAGTCTTCAAAATAAACTGTTCCTTAAAGACTTCTGCAGCTTCTAAGCTGTGTCAGTTTGGTTTCTCCTCCTTTCTAAGCTGTTTTGTCAGACATATTGAAAGAAAGAAATGTCGGGATTAGCAGATCCAAACCCTGCCTATTCTCAAAGCTGGCGGTAACGATGTCTGCCTGATGTGTTTTGGGGAGGTGGTTAGGAATATTGAACTACAATACACAATTATTACCTAAAGGTCAACAGCCGGTAAGTACCATAACTGAAAAGCACAGCTGTGCTAAGTGCTGTATAAATACCGACCAAGAGATTGTTTCTGCTGCGAAGACTAGAAAAAAAGGTATTTAAGCAAACTACAGAATTGTAGTCTACTATTTCAGGAACATTTAACTCACTGAATTCAACTTTTCATTAGAAATAATAACTCTAAGATGCAGATACTCACACAGCAAAGCACAAAAGCACATACTTATGCTGACAAAAGCACGTATTTGTACTGACGCACAAGGTCAGCACTTTGTTGGAGCAAGGTATCTCATTTGTTAGATCTATCTTGTATGCACAGAAGAAAAATGTTTAGAATGTGGCTTTGGTGCATTCACAGAGATGGACCCGTACCACACCAATGGGGGAGCTCCACTGTGGAGCCTGCACACTTGTGCTTCTATAAATTTACTTGACATTTCATGTCCCGTTAAGCTGATATAGCGTTGATCTAAACGACACTGAAAGATTAAGGACCTTGCCTACTGCAAATAGATTTATTTGGACATCCACTTAGCCACTCTCTTTTCTAATGAGATGGCTGGCAAGATCTCATCAGGGGGTCCTTAAAACTAAATAAAGACAACACCTTCGTTTGGATAAAGGGACTGCGCTTAGGAAATCGGTGGTCAAAAATGAATGGACCTACCCCCCCTTAACATTTCTCTGTTATTAGTAGAGTTAATAGTCCTGCATTAGTTTGCTAAATATTTGTCCCTCCAGGATTCTATCAATTGGAAATACCAAATCGTAACATCTTTTACTGAATTCCAGGGGTACTTAGAGTAAGATTTATCTACAGAGTCGCTGAATTCTGAATTAAAATCGGATACCACCGCTTCGAGAGGAGCAGAACTGGGTAGGAAAATGAAGCTGTACTAAACTAATTGTCAATATGGTCTTGCACTAATGGAGTTTGCAGTCTTGCCAGTCCAAAAAAAGCCTCCCGGGCATAATACAAATGACGGAGGAGCATGACGGGGTTAAGAAATCCAATTGCCAGCATTAGCGTGTGCGGCGGTAGCGGCACCCTCATCTCTCAGGGAGACCGGAGCAGCACAGCGCAATGCTCGGCAGGACAAGCACCGAGAGCAGGAGCAAGTTAGTCGCCCTTAGCACCCGCGGGCACCGCGTTGGAGCACGTAAATCACAACGCCAGCGGCGCCGCTAAAATTAAACTCCATACGCTCCTGCCCTTGCTCTAGCTGTAAGCTCACCAAGCACGAATGCACCCTCTGTGGAAAAGAAAAGGAAGAAAATGGGGAAAAGGGGGGAGAAAAAAAAGAAAAAGGAAAAAAATAAGAAAGAGGAAGAAGAAAAAAGGAAAAGGGGGGAAAAAGGGATGGGGGAAAAAATTCTTATGTCCTCTCCTTGCTTTTGCATTACCCTTGATTTAAAGCACTTGCAAGGAGCAATGCCTCTGTGTCTGTCTTAGACAGGCTGCCCAGCTACAAGAGAAAATAATGAGAGAAGGGAGAATAAAGTAAAGTAAAGTAAAATAAAGTAAAGTAAAATAAAGTAAAATAAAGTAAAGTAAAATAAAGTAAAGTAAAATAAAGTAAAGTAAAATAAAGTAAAGTAAAATAAAGTAGAGTAAAATAAAGTAAAGTAAAATAAAGTAAAATAAAGTAAAATAAAATAAAAAAAGACAGAAAAGTCAAGGGGAGAACGAGAAACAACAGAGCTTTTTGAGCTTTCTCCCAACTTGCTCATTTTGGTCCCTGTTTGCACTCCCTAGCGGGACCTCAAACGCAGCCTATGCGGAGAGGGGACCGGGGGGAAACGCGGCTGCCACGGGAACAGCACGGCGTTCCCGGGAAGCGCTAAAACCCCCTTTCCTTCCATAAGGAGCCTCGGCAGGAGGAGGGCA
>JAWLRI010000274.1:4472515-4588511 GCA_034781795.1 Crypturellus tataupa
GCGGAGCGGCCACAGGTAGCGGGGCCGGGGCGAGCGGGGAGGGGGCGGCGCGGAGCTTGGCGGTACCGGGTCTTAACGGAGCCTTGTGCCTAGCCGAGCCGCCGGGCGGCGGCGAGCACGGCCTGCGGGAGGCCACGGCGGCTGCCCCGTCCGGGGCCGGGAAGCCGGGAGCGCATGTGGCGGCCGCGGCGAGGACGGAGCTTAACCACGTGCAGCGCGATGGAGGGGCGCGCGAGCCCGCGGAGACGGAGCCGCTGCTGGCCGAGCAGCCGAACGAGGCGCCCGGGGGCTGCGCGGGGGAGCCGCGGCCCCCGAGGGCACACGCAGGCGGCGGCTGGTGTGCGACGAGCTCGGCAGAAGCCCCCGGCGAGGCGCGTAAGGACGCGGCTGAAGAGCAGCTGGGGCGGCCGGCGGAGAGCCGCGACTTGGAGCACGAAGAGTGGGAGGTTGTTTCCGAGCAGCAGGCCTGGGGAGAGGCCGCGAGGAGCGGCAGCGCCGAAGACTGCGACAGCAAGGAATGGGAACAGGGAGACTGCGCCGACGGGGACTCGAAAGCTAAGAGGGTTGCGGCTGTGCCCCCCATGCTCCAAAATATCCACGTGACTTTCCGTGTGCACTATATCACACACTCGGATGCGCAGCTCATCGGCGTGACGGGTGACCACGAGTGTCTCGGCCAGTGGCACAGCTACGTACCGCTCAAGTACGACAAGGATGGCTTCTGGTCCGAATCCGTTACGTTGCCAGTGGACACCAGAGTGGAGTGGAAATTTATCTTGGTGGAGAATGGCAAGGTGAGGCGTTGGGAAGAATGCAGCAACAGAACCCTAGTGACTGCCCATGAAGATCAGATGGCCCACCAGTGGTGGGGGTATCATTAATTAGACCTTGGAAGCTGCTTATTTCATGGCAAACCTGCTTAGATAAATCACAGAGCCCTGAAACCCAAGCCCTCCTCAGTAGGAGATAATCTCAGCTGCAGAGCTCTGTATGTCTCTTGTCAAACGTGGCTAAACTGGACAAGCAGCAGATCCTGTTGTCTTTAGGAGATAACGTAGCGAGCTGACAAGTCAACCTCAAAGCCTTCTGCAGACGTGCAAGGTAGGCTATGAAGGCACAAGCAGTCTCAAGTAGCTGCCTGTCAGCATAATCCGGACCCTGGACTTTAGTTTGCTTTGCTTGGAGTGGGGCTGTGGGATGAATCATTGTATGAACCGTTTACGGCTTTAAAAGCATCCCCAGAGAGTGTGGCTGCCTACACTGTAATAGGAATTTAAGTATTTTAACTTATGTAATGTATAAAGAAGCAATAAAGACTTTCAGACTGATAGTCCTTTGTAACTTGGCTTGTGAACTGACTCTTAATTAAAAGTTAGATAGAACTGATATAACTGACCTGTACTTTTAGTGCAAAAAGCTCCCCAAAAGTGGCTTCACCATGGCAGTAATGAAGGCTTGAACTCTTCAGTACTTGATTTGCTACTCCCTGCTCTCAGGACCTACCTCAGCCCAACTGAAGGCTTGGCAGATGGGTCTCTTTTTAGTTAGATCATCCCGCTAAGCGGAGAGCAAAGGTCAGAAGCTACTGTCTGATGAGCTTAATAAATTACTTGGCCAGGGAGGGCCCAGGCTTTGGAAAAAACCTGGACAGCAGTGATGGCTAAGGGATGGGATTCTGTCTGAAACAGAGCATAATTTTGTACAAACTTGAAGAACTGGAGCAATTTTGTGGGAATTGTAGAGACTAGCAATTTAATGGGGAAGACCTGCTGTCAAGAACTGTCTGAAATGTTGTTCCTAGGTCTTAAGCACCAGCTGTTTCAATATACAAATGCATTCTGAGTGGGCTGCATGTAGGCATAGCCACAGAATAGCCAAGAACAGGCCATAGCCTTTTTTGAGGGGAGGTTTCCTGGTTGTTTTAAACAACCTAAAGATGCAGAGGAAGACAAGTCTAATTTCCTTAGAGACTTAGTATGCAAGAGAACACTGCATGAAAGAGTAGTGGGAAAGAGTTCAAGACTGAACTCTTTACGCTAACTTTCAAAAGGGAGAAGGAAGTGCTGTCAACTTGGGAGCAAACTGATGGATCTTGAAGGAAGAGGTCTTGCACATGTGTGCACACATATATGCTAGTCCTCAACTTCTGAGAAAACTACTACTACAGTTAGTTATTTAGTGCATTAATTTGAAAAGACTGTCACTTCCTTACAGGCATACCCTAGGCTGAAGCTGAAAATATTAACATGAAGCTCCTTGCAACAGAGGAACTATTGCTGTGCTGTAACAAGTATTCCTGCTGCTTCATTATGACCTTGCATTCTGTGTATAAACACAACACTCTAAGGTCTGTCAGTGACTGGATACACAAAACCTGTGTGGGTTTCAGTCAGCAACTCATAGCTTTAACTGAATAAGCAGAATCATATTGCAACTACTGGTCTCATTTAGTAATTACATTTTTTGTACTTGCCTTTTCTACCAATAAATGATATACCCAAGGGGTACAGTTGAAATGGGATTTTAAGAACTATTCAAACTGAAGCTAAGTACGTGATTTCAAAATGTCCTAGGTTCTTTTTGCCCATTGCTGCTATTTTTTTTCAAATAGTAAGACACTGGGAACTTAAAAAAACACTTGTTGAACTGCCTTTACCATTTGAGCAGAATTATACATGCATTGGAGGCCTGTCTGAGAAGATTAACTCTGTTATTAGATTAAGATAGTCACTAGAAAGCCACTTAACCTATACTAGAATAGATCCTCTAATGCAATCATGAACACGTTTCAGGCTAACCGAACAGTTTCAAATTATAAGCGAGGGCATTTTTTTAAATTAAACACCCTGCACTTTGATCTCACAGACAGACCATAGTCTTCATGGTTGAATCATCTTACTAAATGACCAAGAAAATTTATACAAATGATACTTCTAAAACACTACAGCATTCACATTAGTCCTGGCCTAGCAGGGCCCATGCTACATAAATGAAGTATCATTTGTATGGTGAATGTAACAAATCAGGATTTCCGTATCAAAGAAATAGTTAATGAGAATTTTCTCTGTGTTTAGGGAGGTAATTTCTCCTTACTGAACAATGCATTCATTCAAGCCTTAAGGTGGAGGTAAGCAGGTACAAACTTGCGTTCTTATATAAAGCCAGTCATCCTAGAAGGGACTGACAACTTGTCTAGGACAGTGCTCTGACTTGGAGCGCGGGTGGGAGCTATATGTGGGAAGTCACTGTTGACATTCCTATGAAGATATAGCAGCCTCGCAGGCAGCAGCTTGGGATTTCTGAAAGCAAACGACACACTGCCTTGCTCAGCTTGGCAAAGAGATAGAGAGACACTGACTTAGATTGCAGGTCTTTGGTTGCAATCTACTGTTGCCAACTCGGCTATTTTTAATGCAATCCAGTCTCATCTGCGAAGCACTTCGGTGTACAAATATCAAGTGGTAAAGTTGCTGGTTAGCTGAGCAGACAGCCTAGGGCTGGAAGGGGGACTTAGGGCAGGAATTAGTGGGACAGAAAGTTGCATTGCAACTTCCTGCTTATTTATTTTGCAGATGCCTTGGCAGAAAGCAAGCCCTTTATATGCAAGGGAAATTCAATTTATTGCTAGGAGTCTCGGTACAGGATCCACTTGAACACAGCAGGCAGGTTTTATCACTAGGGAGTTGGTTGCTATCTGCAGTGCCAAAATTTCCCTAAACAGACCTCCTAGCACCCATACCCCTGTATTTGTATGCCACAGGAAAACAAAGTGCTAGGCACACTGTGCAGTCTGGGGCAGAGATAATCTGGTCTTGGCCCTGCTAATCCACGGCCTTTTCACCTTCCCAAGCTCGTGTTTTCCTTTCTGGTAGCGGCGGAGAGGGAGCCCAGACCTATGCCCAGCTCTGCTGGGTTCCAGCACGAGATTGTCAGGCTGCTTTTCTGCTTGGCAGATCTCCTTTCTCCCTGGCTCTCTGCACCTCTCCACCTGCTCCCTTCCATTCTCCCAGGCCTTTAGAAACTAACTTGGTTGCTTGTGCACAGCTGGAAAGGCACTTGTCATTGACCTTTTTGAGTCTGCTGTGCTGCAGGCTCAATACAAGCTCTCACTCACATCACCTCTTTCTTACTAAAGCCTTAGTAAATCTAATATGTAAAACTGTGATGCAAAACCCAGCAAAACCACCACGATTCCTAGGAAGAGACATGCGCATTTACTAACAATATAACTAAAGTCTGCAACACTGTTGCAATGAAGTGGAAAAAATGAAACTGCTGGAATTAAGTGAAAGTATTGTTGCCAAGGTCAGAGAACATCTTTAAAAAAATTAATAATCTCTTCCATAACAAAACCCAAAACCAAACAAACTCAGAGATTTGGTCTACTCTGAATATAGTTCCATGTAGCTTTAAAGCCACCAAAACAAAGTTCATCACTGGATGGCTTGCGCTAGTGAAACTGCCTTGCAGAACATGTTTACAAACCACCCGGTTTGGGGAAGGCTGCAAAACTACTTTTTGGGGGACAGGGACATCTTGCCTCTTATCTCATTAGTACTGTCACTGTGTCTAGAGAGAGGCTCCCCCTGCTACCAGGCCAGCAGTTTCAGTGACCAGAGAGCTTTGCAGCACTCTGAAGGGGCAGTGCTATGTTGGCTCTTCATGAATAGTCCTCAGAGAGAAGAAAAAAAAAAAAAAAAAAAAAAGAATTGGCAAATTCTGGAAAAACAATTAATTTAGGGAGGATATAAGCTTCCCCTGCCCTTTTGTCTCCTTTCTGTGACTATCTTGGTTCCCCAAGATGCTGTGAAATTCTAAAGAGACTTTAAACATCCATTTGATTTTTGAGTGATGCTATTTCTCTTCTTGCTTTGAAATTGTTTTTAGCAGAGGATATTCTGTTAATTAGGTGCCCTATGTAATTTGTTCACTACTGCAAGCATCCTCACATGTCAGAAGTCATAGGAGTTTTAAAAATACGCCTGGGTATGCCAGATGTGCTAAACATTCTTTCCTGTTTACAACTAAATCCTAGACTAGGAGTGGCCTTTGAGAACATTATTCTTGGGCATGCATGTTAAGGGAAGGCTATGTGTTCTGGTGACTCAGCTGAGGAAGATTTTGGAGAGCAACTAGAAATAAAATGTCCAGCTATTTTAGCAAAATTGTTTTTAAAATGAGTGCTGGAGCCTGACATTTAAGTTGTACTTAGGTATTTAGAGTATTGAAGAAAAGTCAGGGTTTATGCAAAATGCCTTCTTTTGCTGTCTGACTTCTCTTTTTTTCAGTTCTGCAGAAGGCCAAGGATTGCTAAAGGTCAAAGAGTCCCAAAAAACCCAAAACCTACACACCCTCAGCCTTCTGGCTTCAAGTCATACTATGAGTTCTGTGCCTACAAAGCTAATCCCAGAGCAGGCTGTAGACTCCCCTTGACCTATGAATAAAACTTAACATGACAACAAGTAGAGAAGAAGGCAAAAAGTACCATTTGATGAGTCCATTCTGCTTGAAGGAAACATGGTATAGGATGAAATCTGTGCAGTCTTGCAGCTGTAGGCACATGGCTCAACACTCATCTATCTCAGCATTAATGAGTGCCAAGAGAGACTTCCTGATTGCATTGGAAATATTTGGTCATTCTGGAAATCCAGATGAATCATAATTTCTTAAACGAGTAACAAGAAGTATGGCTAGAAGGGTAAGGGATGGAATTTTTTTCATAAGTTAAAAAAATACTGAAACAAGATTTTCCTAAACTAACTTTCTAAAAAAAAAAAAAAAAAGAGTACCTGAAATGGTGTGCAAGACCCAGAACATATAGGGTGTACATGCTTTCTTGGAACTTGGAGCAGTCAGCAATTCCCTGTGGTCGGTGTTCCTCACAGCACGTAGCTATTCCAAACGTGTGCCGGTGAAAGAGTCTGTATTTAGATATATGTTAACTCCTCTGTACTTCCTGATCATTTAAAATAAGGACTGTAAGAAAAATGTGCCAGTTGAAGGCAGAGATTACAAAACTACAAGAATATTTATTAATCTTTAAAAGTATAATATGTTTTTAATGCAACGTACATACATGAAAGCAATTAGTAATGCATAGGATGTCTTCATTTAGCTATTCTTTTCTCCTTTTCTTTCACTTTCTCTATCTTCTTCTCCTGCGTTCTGATCATTGATGACATTGCTGAAAATAGCAGCAAGAAGAGATTATCTGAACATTGCCCAATGTTAAAATGATTGAAGTGCAGAAACCTAAAGCTCTATAAGATCCTCCCACGTGTCATACTCTACACTTAGCAAGCCCCTATAAAGGCAACTTTAAGTCGCATTAATTAAACTCCAGGCTTTTAGTAGAAAAGATAAACCTAAATACCAATGGGTATCACTTAGTCATTTTTCTGGACCAAAGGGCCACATCTGAAGCTGGAGTAAGTCACAAAAGTGCTATTGATTTGAGAATTTATCTTATGTAATGGTTTGAAATGAATACCTTTGGTGCATCACATAAATGCACATAAATGGCTTTTTTATTTTACCTCTTGAATATAGTTAACTGTTGTTATATTATACATTTCAACACAAACTACCTAAAGACATTAGCATACAGTGAAAATAACTGCCTTATACCTTAGATAAAACAATTTGACTATTTTTTACCTAAATCAGATTATTTATATATCCCTGTAGGAATCGTATGATAAGGGGAAGTAGTAATTTTCCAAATTCATGGAGGGAGACTTCAAGGCCAGCACATGGAATGTGCAATGAGCACACACACACAAAAAAGTGTATCTCATCTGGCAACCTGCTATCATGTGAATTTATGAAGGTTTTACCAGTGATTTCAAAGACAGTAAGAAGAGAACTTGAAGAGCCCTCCATGATTACTGTGGTCATCTCAGATTAAAAAAAAAACATTGAGGAGGAAGAGATGTGCTTGATGGCCACTGCTAGGAAACCACGGGTGTTTTGAACTCTTCTACTGTCAGAATATCTTTCCATTTCCTGAAAGTGTCCTCAGCTCTTTAAAATTTTCATTTAATTGGACATGACAGCACACGAGGGCACCCTGACCAGATACCATATTTGAAATGTAAAGGATCTTGAAGCTTATTAGAGTTAAGGGGCTGAGCAACAGCACATTGGGCCATTAAGCTAATTATTCTCCTAGGAGCAGGATAAAGCACAAGTGTATACTACTAAGTCAGACACATCGGAACTGATAGAATACAAAACCACAGGTAATGATATAGCTGGTACCACAAATAGTTTATGGCAAATGTGGGTATTCTAAAAACACAGTTTTTGGAAACTTTGTCACCTTGGTTTTTCATCTGTAATGTTTCCACCAGGTTTTGCAAGCTTTCCATCTTGTTCTGTAGCTTCCTAGATGTATTGTCACTAGTCTCCACAGGCTGAGAAGCTACTGCAAAAATTATTAGACAAATGTTGTCACAGACGTGAAAACAAAAAGCAATGAAAACACTACTGAATTATTCAAAGACTCCATCTGAAGTGAAGCTCCTAGAAAATGAAATTTCAAATGACAGAACTGCCAGTAACAAAACATACAACAAAGTTATCAACATTGTTTCATACTTAATAGTATTTCTATGTATATGAGAATGGAATCAAATTTTTTGATTGTCTGTGTGTTTTACAGAAAGAAGACAAAGCTTTATATTAATAAAATAATATTTGTGCCCACAACTTATAAATTGCTCTTTGCCAGCAGATCTGAAGGGATTGTACAAAGGAAAGCAGTAGCAGAATTTGCATTTTGCAAATGGGAAAATTAGAGGAATGAAAAATTTTACTAAAGCCAGGAATAAAACCAGAAATTCCAGATCCTCCAAGAGCCAGACCAGTGCAGAATTCAACAGGTACTCTGCCTCTCTGACCTCCACAAATGAATCTGAAACATAGGGCTGCAGCTGCAATGAACATCTTGGTAGCTGTCACAGTTGGGATCGCTGGATCCCCAGTGTACAGAAAGAATTTGAGATTCCACTCCAGCTACAGTTGCAGCTATATCCACACCACAAAACCAATTACTACCAATTCCTTGCCTAAAAGAGATACCATCCAGAACTGGGCCCCACTGCAGGAGAAGGTAGTATTGCTCTCTGGGTACAGAAACTTGCCTGAACCCCCATGGTCAGGTCAGCACTTTGATGGGGAAATGCCACAGACAGCTGAACTCTTCACGAGCAGGCATTTCTTGGCTGTTAAACATCCATCAGAAATAGAAATTAGCTAACAAATGTATGCTTCATCTTTGCAGCCAGGCCACAGAGGCAAAGGTTATTCAGCAATAATGTGACTGTTCTAGCCAGGATGGCTGCTCAGGCTGGTTTATATATTGCTCTGCATAAAGGACAAAGAACCACCTGATGTCTGTAAAATATAAATAAGTGATTGGAGAGAAGTTTGCATTACTGTGCTAACAACACAATATATGCATGACAATTTTAAGTTCAAACTACCAATAAATCCTACCCGAGCAGCAGGAAATAACAGTCTTTTTTTTAAAATTCTTTGGAGTCATAGTTAGATTGTTGTTTGTGCCAGAATTGGCTTAGAGTTTGGTGGGGAACATCTCAATTACACTGCTACCTGCAGTGCTCATGCACCTTCTGAAAGAAACAGAATTTTCTGTTTTTTTTTACCAATTTTTTTACTAATTGGAAGAACAGCAGATTTTTTTTTTAATGCTATTGGTAAGTCAGTATTGCTTGATAAGCTCCTCCTCTCACATACTGTACCTAATCATTTTGAGGTTTTTTTTGCATCTTACTGTAATAAAGCAGTCCTAAAAGCCTGGTTCACTGGCAAGCAACATGACCCTTCAGCAACACGGATTATATTAGCTACACATTATAAATGTACATGAACATTAAAGATAGTGCTGCGATCATATATTGCACAAGAGCTCTTTGGACTGGAAATAGGATCACACTTGCCTATCTGGGTACTTGTGGCTGTGGCCTCCGGAGAGTCTCCCTTCCGCACGGCTGCTGAAGTGCTAGGAGTGGCAGCAAGGTCATGGGCTGGAGCAGTCAGCAGCGAGTGCACTGGGGACCTCGGTTGGGCCCTCTCTTCCCGAGGGGTCTTCTTGGGGGAGGATGTGTAGCGAGGAGCTGCTAAGAAGATCGATGCTCCACCTAGGAGACCACCAAGCAAAGCCTCGTGAGCACATTCCCAAACACGCGTCCTGTTACCCGTGTGGATGCTACCCGTGCAACGTGTATGAAGTCAGGTGCCCTTCACTGCAGCCTTCAAACACTACATTTTTGCATCAATTGCAACAGATAATTTGTAAAGTAGTTTCTGCTATTAAGCTATTTCAATAAGGAACTTAAGGAGATATACTGTATTCAGATCACATTTTTCTAATATTCTAATGTTCCAGTTCCACTTCTATACAGTGCATTCATCCCGAAGCGCAGTCAGTGCACACTTACTCGTGGATGCGAAAGGCAGTGAAACATCCTGGGACTGAAGATCTGCAGTATGTAAAGGTAAAGGATCCCTGCAAGCAAAAAGACAAAAGTCACATTTGAAGTATCATGCTAAAGTTTTGCTTACACTAGTAACCTGCATAGTGAAGCTTTAATATGCAATCCACAGATCTCATACATGTATATTAAACACCAGAAATAAGTTCCAGAGTTCTTACTTAAAGGGATGAAAGAAACTCACAGCTTAGTCTGTAATTCCCAGGAAGGATTTAGCATAATGAATAAATTATGAAAAAGCTCGGGACTAATGAATTTTAAAAATGCCTTAGAAACTGCTTCTCAAATCAGTACTTTGAAAAGCAAGTAATTCAGCTAACTGAAAACACTTCTCACCAGCTGATGGTATCCTGTTCCATTCTGCTTACTGTGCCTGAGTCTCTAACTGGCGTTTCCCTGCACAGAAGGACATACTGCTGTTAAAATCACAACAAAAGCCTTGTCAATAGGATCCCTATATTTTACATTTTTAGATTAGTTTGTTTTTTAAGGATTTGCAGAAATGCTCCACTCCCACCTAGCAGCTCTGCTACTGTACTTGTGCCTTTTGATGCACCACAGTTCTTAACTAAGGCACTGGGAATAACTGCAACAAAAACCCAAACAATCTTAATCTCACTTTTCATGGGAGATGATCAACAAAGTCTCAGCTCTGCCTTTGCTAGCTAGAAGCACTTTTTCTAGCTTTCCACACAATGTGTTTCTATTCAATCGAACTCTATTCAACTACTTTCAAAATCTTTTTAATAGGAAATGTATTAATTTCTAGGGCATTCAGTAGCATCCTGGGGATGTCATTATCAATTTTTTCATTACAGAAAATGCTAAGGTACATTTCTATAGAAAGTATACCTTTTCATTATCCTTCTCAGTCACTTAACACTGGGAAACTGGCATAAAGAAACAGAAAGTTAGCATATTAAGGACCACAAGCCTGGTCAATGAATCTTACACTACTTGACTAATCCATCTCAGAACTTTGATCTGCAAGGAAATCCCAGCCTTTAGGAAAATAATTAGTATTTTCTTCAGTTTTATAAATTCCATTTTGCCAAACATCTGCCGTGGTTTCTCAAAATACCATTGGTGTCATTTTGCTGCATCCTCTTGACCAATAACTGTATCATCTAGGATCTGGGATCATCTGATCAACAGTATCATCTGGAATCTGGGATCATCTGATCACCTGTGATCTGAAAGGTGATTTCTCACCTTTTGCAAGGATCTGAACGTGGACTGAAGGCAGTAGCACATTCTCTAGTTGCACCATCTCTGTGTATACAAAAAGGCATCAGAATTAGCACAACCAACAGTACTTGAGAAAGTCATACACTTTAACAGATAACTTTATATTTTGAGGGATATTTAGGTGTAGGATTCTCCCAACCTTGCTTTAATTTTTAATGAGAAGACTATTGGAGGAGAGATAAAACACCAGAAAAAAAAATCCCCTAAAATCTTCTTTTGTCCAATCCAAAACCATATTTTATATCACATAAGCTTGCAACTATATGTAGGAAGCGACACTTTCTCTCATTGCCACTATAAAAGAAAAGGGATATTTAAATAACAAAGAAAAAGATAGCAGTCGAGGAAAAAAAAAAAAAAGAATAAAGGCAGATGGTGTAGTCACTTTTTATTTCCCTGCCAGCTAAAGCACCTGCCAGCTAAAGCAACCAGGAAAGCAACAGGAGCTGACAAAGTCCTTGGATATCTCAAGGTTATTCCTAAACCCAGTTTTCTGACAGAAAAACACCCTTTACTGCTTGTAAAGTGCATGAATGGGCAGACATTAGTTTCAGTTCAATGCAAGTACACAGCACACAACAGAATTACTCTTACACCGTGTTCCTTGTGGTCACTACAGGTGATGTTCTTGCACCATCACTGTCATTCTTGCTAAGAGCCACAGAGGGTATCTCACTGTCTGAGCTTAATTCTTGAAGAATCTTCTTTAAATCTCGAAGTGGTTCCTCCTTCAAAATGCTTAATTTGGGTGGCATCTGAAATAAAATCCTTCTGTTATAAAGTACTTTTATAATGACATGCTATTTTTTAGTTCCTATATATATTCATCCCGAGTTATGCACTTATTTTCCCTCTACTTAAAATTTGGAAACTGATAATTTTCTGGTAATTCTAGATGAAAGTTAGTGGAGACAAGATAACATTAACTTTTATTATACAAAATCCATACAGAAAAAAAAGATGTATTTTTGCAGGAAGGATTCAAGATGATGCTTTCTCTGATGAATAACCAGAACAGCACTAGCATCTAATTAAATCTAAATGTAGATACACAAAAAGAAAAGAAAGGAAGATGACATGTCTATTATTAGAACAAAACTGATGTTATTCTGTGAAAGTGAACTAAGTAAACTACTAGTAGAAAAAAAAACAAAAACAAAAGTGATGGGTCTATAACATAAGAGAAATACAGGAAAGGATCTAATCTTTGTTGGTTGGAATCTTCCCACCTGCGCTCCCATTTAGAAGTTCCGTGTATTTTTCCCGTTTGGAAGAGGCGCGTTGCCTTTCAGCGCGGCTGGCCAGCTTGGGGCAGTACTCACGTGAGGAACACCGCTGGCCAGGGGCACGCAAGGTGGCCCGCTCGGAGCGTGCTGCTGGGGCAGCGGGAGCACAGGCCGCTGCCTACCCGGAGCAGAGGCTGAGGAGTAGCCTGGACCCTGCAGCTCCTGCCGAAGAACACGAGTCACAGGCCAAGCAGGAAAATGGGATACAGGGAGCAAGACCTCTGGAATAGGACCTCGCTTTTGGTTTCAAGTTATAATACCTAGCATTCAATTCTCCAAACACTCTTTAATAATGGATGCAATAGTGGTTGTTTCATTTATTTTCAGGTGCTCATTGTATACTCTGGATCCGTGCAAGCAGAGCAAGTCTCAGCATCATTACAAACCTGAACTGTCCCACGTGTCTTGTGTGTGTTTTTCCCATTGAGGTGAGAACTGCTTTCATTAGGATGAGATTTTTCACCTTTGTCATGGTTCATATGACCTTTTTTTTTGCATCACTTACGTAAGTCTGTATTTTGAATATAACATTTCATTTCCCAATTAAAACTAAAAGTTTTGCCTCTCCAAGGCACCCACTCACCATATTTGCTTGCATATTTGCTAATATCTCAGTCTGCCTCTTAAAAATGTATGATTTTTTCCATTAAAAACTAACCACATCATCAAGACCCAATTTCATTGTTCCCAGCCTGCATATAGCTTGGAGGTTGTTGCTTCTATTTCAGGCCTGGAGCAGAATGCGTGTGCTCCAAAGCTTGTTAGCACTTTCCAGTACATACAGTGGATCTAATAAAGGGCATCAGCCATCCCTATAGATCTTGCCCCTATATTTCATTTTTTGTAATAACCTTATACATATCTCTAGTTTTAATTTGCCTGAAATTCAAGAAAAAGCTGAAATGCCACTGAAAGTTTAGTAGCTAGAGCTTGTAGGCAAATACTCTTAGAACCATTTTTTTTCTTTTTTAATGCCCTTCTAGTATACAGCACTTCAGAATAATTGTAATTTTGGACATTATAGTGTGCAGTAAGGAACTATCCCACATTAATAGATGTTTTTGAATACAGATTTTTGAGAGCACCTTGCAATAAATGGGGTTATTCCTGAAATAAGGACACAAAGTAAAGGCACTTACTTTATACTTACACTTATCCATAAGGTACTTACTTTCACATCTAAAGCATGCTGCAACCTGAAGCGCATTGCTTCTTGTTCTTGGCACTGGATTATGCACTGACACTCTGAAAACTGCATGGATGCCTGCAAGAGAGGAAATACCAGGCCTAAATTAAGCTTACCATAATTTTACTTTTTTTTTTTTTGTGTGAACGTCATTTGCTTGTGTTCTACATCTGACAGAAAAAAGTGCACACATACAGAAATATATATATATATATATAAAAATCTATTACTAGCAGTAGGGAAGATGGTTTATAGAAACACAAGATGGTCAGATGCCTTCCTTGATAGGGTTACATGGGCAGACTTGTTATATGATCCCAGGAGCAACTGGGATCTCCTTAACACTACAACACCCCAGAAGGGTGTTAATCCTGTCCTAGACCTACTGAACACTTTCAGGATTAGATATTAGATATACTCCAAAAAGATGTGGCAACATCTAATAATGTATTTTCCACATCAATTGGAGGAAAGCTCTAAGTGAAAGCAGTAAAATACACACAAAAAGCACGCTCTTAGGGAACCAGGCTGCTTTTATTAGTCTAAAAGAATTTAATCTTCAGAGTTAATATAAAACATGACTTTTTTGAGTCCCACTGATGCAAGTGTCAGCTCACCAATGCACTGTGTGTACGGCTACAAGCAGCAGCTTTTTCAAAATTTAACATACATACATTTGACCAGAATTTTTATTTCCCTTAGTTCATAAGAGTTAAATCAAGGATTCTTATAAAAATAATAGTAGTAGTTTACCATAAAATCCTTAGAAGAGTCTTAATCACAGTTTTTTTCAGGTGTGCAGCTTGCAATACATGTAAACAGAACATAACAACTACAATCTGGATAAGAGGTCAGACTTCTCTTCCTAAGAGACTGTGGAAAAGCTCCCTGCTCTCTTACTGAACGCAAAGCTACCTTGTCAAGGGCTGTCTCCATCTTGGATATTTTTTCTTTCAGACGTTTGTCTTGTGACCTCAGGATCTCCAGTTCCCCAGCCATCTTGGTATTTTCTGTGGCAATATAGCTCAATTCTTGGCTTAGTTTATTATTTTCTTCTTTGAGATAATGTTTTTCCTGAAGTCAAGGAGATGAAGGAAAGTGTGAGACAAAAGTCTGTAGCTACCTATGTTCCATACATTTTTTTTTGTGATTTTTTCATTTTTCAAAATTTTGAGTGATTCATTTCAGAAGCTTTGGCTATTATATTTTGCATAAAAACAAGTTTTGTTTTGTTAATAAGAAGATGAGATCTTATAAAGAACAAGGCAATTAGACTTTTAAATCCATTTTCAAGCTGAAATGTTAAATTCAGGAGTATATGATCTGGTCAGAGTTTCACATTACACTTTTTCATGAGCACTTTGACTTTAAGGTCCGAAGAATTTACTAGGAGTCTACTAAGAATATAAGAATATGCTGTAAGAATATGAAGAGGTCCATTGTACACGCAAAGGTGTTCATAGCCACGAAGCATCACTCCAAACGCATGCAAATCACAGAAGCCAGAAATGGTACAGAAGTTGAGGACAGGTAACAGCAAACAGATAAATATAAATTTCCATCACAGAAGATGATGGACAGACCTCAACCCACACAGAGTTCACAACCAGAACCATGAATATTGGAACTAGGAACTAAGAGCAATCTACAAAATAGTCCTCCCTTGCAAACAGCTGATTGTATTTCCACACAGACAACAATGCTTACAGAGACCATGGAACCAAGATGTTGTACTGCATAGCTCAAATGTACTAGTTGCTAAATTAAAAAAAAAAAAAAAAAAAATTAGTTGCCACTATGTAGAATGAACCCTAAACATCTCTGGATAGATTTTCCAGTTACAGAGCATTATATTGTAAAGCTATGTAGCTGGAAAACCGATATATAAAGATAATTATGTTGAGAAAATGTGGCCTGGGACACAGTTTCAGATTTGCCAGGATTAAGAGCAGAATCTAGAAGAACTATATCTAAAGAATTTACACTGAAAACATAGAATTTTCTAAAATTTCAAATACGGATTCAGATGATATAAACTGTTTTCAACAAGCCTCATCTACATTAGATGAGAAATTCACACGTTGTCTCAAGTTCACCTTTTTAAAAGATTCGAGATTAAGAGTCCAAATGTCACTGACACTTTCAGAGAAAAATACATATTTAGAACTTGGTCTGCGTCTGTGAGATTCTAACTTACGCCACGGAGACATTCCCTGATCTATCATATGCTAGCAGGAAGCAAAAGAAAGGTGCCCATTACATCAAATAATACTCCCTTTAGTACTCCTGGGGTTAGTTATGGCCCTACATCTCTCCAAAGACCGATTTCTCTTCATCTAGTTAAATACTTTTACTTGGAGTTCTTGTTACCTTAGCTGCATTTGTCATTGTCTCTTCCAAGAATTTAATCTTGCTCTGTAATGCATCTATCTGTCCTCTCTTGGCTGTGATTTGCTTCTGCATTCCCATTGCAACTTTCATAGCTGTAAAAGAACAAGGTTCGTAACTGTTAATTCTGAATAAGCAAGACTGTTTACGCATTCTGAGCTCTGATAAAAGACCCTGGAAGCCAGTTAACAACAATATGCTAAGCCAGATACACTAAACCAGCACCCTACTATCACTCATAACAGCAAACCACTGACTAGGCTCAGCAGAAGTGTTCTGAAGGTGGTGATACCAGGCCCACAACACACACAAGACAAGAGAAGAGTCCCTTGGAACCTTTAAAGATCCAAAGAGAAAATTCAGCTCACGGCCTAAGTTTTACAGTATGTAGTAAATGGTAAAATATGTTTGCATGTGCAATTTTATTTTATTGCACAGAATATTTAGAATACTTGGAATACCACTGACATAACTTTTACTTACAAATTTTATCAATACTTAAAATATCTCTTGGGAAAAAGACAAAAAGGTGGGAGGATCCCACCTTAATTACCATGACCATCAGATCCTTCCATAGTCTTTAGAGCAGCTCTGGTCTGATCCAGCTCAGCTTTGGCTGATTTCAACTGCATTTTCAGTTTCTTTGCATTATTTTCCATCTCTTCAGTTTTAGCTCGGAAATTTTTCTTTAAATCTTCATATTCCTCTGAGCATAAGTTAACATACAAATCACAATGAACAAAGGTTATCATTCTTGTAGACAAAGATTACTGACCTGCTCCCTACTTCTTTAAGGGAATATTAGATATGCAAATAGCTAAGACCTAAAGCAAGTAACAACCATTGCTAACAAATATAGAAGCTGTAGCTCAGTGCCTTGCATGTCAGCAGAAGCTTCTGTTTCACTATAAAAAAAACAGGTGTTCTTCACTTGCTCCTCAAAGCAACAGTTCAACAAGGTGAGAGAAATCCTTATTTCTGATTCCCCACTGCTATAAAGTTGTGAAAGGTAAAGTTACTGATGAGAGTAGCATTTCATCCTCATCCTATGGGCCACTGTGCTCCAACTGTACCAACAGCTTGACCCTCATTGCTCCATGGCCATTTGCTGTCATAAGCCTTTTTTAACCTCACATCTGACTAGCACCATAAAAACCTAAGAGTCAGGTCCGGGGTCAAGGTTCCAGGTCAGAGTTAAGGTCCTGGGTCCTACTTCAACATAAACTTATGTTATCTGTTTATTTCTTATAAAACTCAATAAACTTAGAAGTGTTAGAAGCTTAGAAGCTAGCATGATTTTGAAGCAGATATGCCCAGAGAGCACTTTATCCAAGCAGGGGTTGCTTAGATAACATAGGACATGAGCAGTAGCATGGGTGCAATGCAGCTGTAACAGAGAAACTCCATGAACTTTGGTGAGCTCTCTCAGGTACAGGCACTCATATTTTACCCTGAGCTTTTGTTTTTACTATTAATTTGCTCCACTTACATCTGCCATGTGTTAATTGTGAAAGTGATGGTTCAAGTTAAGACATAAGCATGTAAATAATGATCAACTGCAAACACAACAGAAAGTCAAGTTCCTCTAATTTGAGAATAGTCAGGGATCTGCTAGTGTCCTCAAAAAATCCTTATGTAAAATAGTTTATATTGTTTGCTTTATTAGCGGCGCTTCTTTGGGCCCTAGAGAAAGTCATTCAAGCAATTACTATTTTTGCACAGGGTGGAGACACTGCCATAAAGATTGCATCTCTGTCATTCTGTGCCAGAATCCCCAACCATGACTTAGCTCTCCAAAGCAACCTGACCATCACACGCTGTCAGGAAACCTTCTAAAGGACCAGCAGCCGTATTTGGATTCAGCAAGCAAGCTGCTATCCTATTTTTAACATCAGTCTCATTTAGCAGCTATCTGAGTTAAGCTGAGCTCAGGCTACCTACCTGTGAGGCCAGCTAGCTCACTGTGACTGGCTTTCAATTCCTTCATTAGCTGGTCTTTTTCCAGTTTCATATCTTTAATTGCGTGGAGCCTTTCAGTGCATGTGCTCACCAGCTTAACCTTTTCCAGTTCCAGTTCACTCAGCCTGGCCTCCAATTCAAGTATTCTGGCTTCTCTCTCCTCCTTTACAATCTATTTATACAAGAAAGAAGTGAATGTGTGCAGAAGCACCTACATTAACAATCAAGACGTGCAGAAATCATAATTACTTTAAGTCTGTTGTAAGAGAATAACTTGGGACAAGCAAGAAGAGTAGAGACAAATTACTTAAACATTGTTGATCCAGGCAAAAAAGGGTATAAAAATCTGACCTGGCCTTAGAGACCATTTTACCTTGCCAGGTATAATTTGAGAATGATTTCCATCTTTTTTTTTTGGTGGTTCACAGACCAGTATTGTTCTGTCTATCCACCAACTCTTTTCACGTGACAAGGATTCAAGGTGCATTGCTTGAGGTGCTTGAAGACCAGACAGTGCTAGTATATGAACTTAAACAAATGAACAGTCTTAAAGAGACATTAATACAATAACATTTCCTGACCTTAAGTTCTTGTGCTTCCAGTTTCCAGTCACTGATTTCTTTCATAAGCTGAGACTTCTCGACTTCCATTGCTCCAGCAGCTCGACTGTGCTGGCCCACCATCTGGGTCATGTTATCAATTTGCTTTTGGAGGATCCCAATAATCCTTTCCTTTTCTACCACCTGCAGTCTCAGCGTGTCGCACTCTGACTGCACACTCTGCAAACGGTCTCCTTCATTCTTCAGGTGCTGAAACTCCTGCATCCTACTGTCAACTTGGGCACGTAGCTTCTTGATTTCCTTATTGGTGATGTCAATGGCTCTCTCTTTCTCCTGCAGGCAGGCTGTCAGATTTGATACTGTTCTCTCAGCAGCCTCTAAATTAATCTGTTTGGCTTTAAGATCCTCCCTAACTTTACGGAGCATCTCTTTGGTTGAGTCCAGCTGGACAGTCAGAGAAGAGATTCTTTCAATGTTTTCATTTTTTTCCTTAATTGCAGCCATCTGAACAAAAGCAATGAAATATTGACTAAGAAAGTTTATTTCTGTTTTCAGAATTTCCTTTGCCCTCCCCATTTTCTCTTCTTAGCCTTAAACACCTAACAGTCTCACAGGAAAATTAACCTGGCATAGTCACATCTATAATGAACACACAATTCTTCTCTTTTTCTTTCCTCTTTCCCTGCTTATTTAAGTACTTGTTGCAAAATATGTATATTTTGAACAACAGAAAATTGAAGAAAACCGTAGAAGATGTAGAATAGCACAAGGCCAGTGGTTTGGTGGATAACAAGAGAATCAATATAACTTGATCTTTTCTCAGAATGCCAAGCAGCTAGTGGAACTGCCAGTGGTTACTTAGACATAGCTCATTCATAGACATGAATATCATTATAGTCTCATTAAACACTGCATCAAATAGGGCAAGAATGAAGATCTTTAGTTTACTCATTATTACAGAGGTGCTCACTACTGAAAATAATGCCTGGAACAGTTTTGTTACTTCTGGCAGCACAAAACTTTTTAAAAAGACTCATATTACAATCAAATATTCATTTTCTCATGTATCTTATATCATTGATAATACACAGAAAAATAATGCTGCTACTACAACAGTAGTCAACATAGAACAAGATTGGAATGGATAGATTAACAGACAGAAGATGCAAATTATGACTGTCCTGCCTTTATATATTTGACTGGAAAACTTTGACACCTGAGCTCCAGAAGCCAAGTCACAAAAACCTGAGTTGTAGCAGCTCTGAGCTACAGCCACTATGACATTTTCTCTCCAGAACACAACAAAGGTGCAGTAGATCACCAACCTGGCACTCCGTTTGTTCCTGACATTCCATCCTCATTGCCTTCACTGTGTTTTCCATGTGCTTCAATTCCATGTTCTTGGTTTCCAGTTCTCTCCTTAGATGGTCAATAGTGATGCTGTTGTCTCTATCCCGATCCCAAAATCTCTTGTTCTGCTCTTTTTCTATACTTAGTTCTATCTCTTTTTTATGTAGTTCAGTCTACAAGAAACTACAGTCATCTCCCTCCTTGAGTCATATATTTTGTTCTTTTTCTTAACTCTAGTAACATTAAATTACACAGCTGCATATCTAAATAGCAATTATTTCATGTATTTACACATAACAAGACAGAAGTATTGGCTGAACCAGTTTTTACACCTCCTACGCATGCTTTCTTACAACAAAGCAATAGCTTTCAACTTTGTGCTTTAAATATTGCTACTATAATTATACTGAAGCAAATAACATTGCCACACAGAAGTCTTTGATGTCATTTATATCCCTCAAATCAGTATAAGCTGCAAAATAAAAAGGGATGATATTGTGCCAACATTAAAGGAAAAAAAGCACTAAAACTATGCTAACGAAAGCTTCTCAGATAAATATCTCTCATTTACTACCATTAAGAATTATCCATTTGTTTGATTTCATATAATAATTTGTGATATGTTCTCCAGATCTTAAATCTTTTCTATCTCAAAGATCTTAACAATAGTACATAATTAAAATTATAATTAGAAATGTAAATAAAATTAAAAACTGACATGCATATTTCAGAGTTAATTTAAACAAAATGAATTAAACAGAATTCTGAATAGACTTTTATGCTAAATATATAACTAGATCAAAATATAGTTTAGACTATACATATATGGCTAAAGCTGACTGAACAACAAAATAAAAAGCTCAGACAACTATCAAGTGAAGGCCCAGAAACAAATGGGATCTAAAATTAAAATTCCTAGCTTTCAATTTCATAATGATTATTCTGAGTCTAAACTTCCCTACAGCTATGTGTACTCTAGAGGAAAAGACTGACTTAAGATATCCTTTATTATAATAATACCATACTGAATGAAATCATTTCAGCCTCTCTTTCAGAACACCTTGACGCTAATCAAGTAAACAGACCTAAAGAAACTACACAAACTAGTCTCCCAAAATTCAGTCCTTAAAGTATGATCTTTTGTAAAGGATAGGAAGGGTGGTGATAATGCATGGAGCTAGCAGTGATAAAACCAGCTGAGCCTGACAAAGTTTGAATATTGCACATTCAATCTGCAGGCAAAATTTATCAGTGCTTAAAACTGTTACGGAAGTCTTGGATATATCTTACAAAACATGTGTAAAAGGACCAAGGTTGCTTACAAAAGGAATCTAAACTGTGGCTGAGATGTTCAAGATGATTTGTACACTTTAGAGTACTTTAAACTTCTGACAAAGAATCTTATTCTCATCACTTGGCATTTCCAGCGGAAAGGTCCTTGGGAATTTCTTCCTCACAGATAATTCGAATTTGGAAGTAATGGTAAATCTCAAACATAATTATTAAGAGGCTGCCCTACTCTTATAACAAGCAATGTACAAGTCACAATACCAGTAGAAAGAAGAGGTTTTCAGAAGAACGATTTTTTTTTTCAATATTGTCATTTGATCTTACCAACAGCTGATGAAGCTGGTCATCCAGATTTCCAGATTCTTGGCTGTATTGATCCCGTTCTGTCTGAGCTTCTGCCATCTCAGAACGAGCTAGGTTCAACTGCTTTTCAAGATCTTCTACCTAAAATAAAAGCACAAATAAAAAGCAAATCAACATCTCAAGGCAATAATTTTCATGTGCTCTACATCAAAAATAGGTCTGCTTCTAGACCATTCCTGGATGTTCCATAGGTATAGTCAGAATTGTGTTGTCTTATTTCAGTGCTTAAGCTCAGTTTCTTTTTACAATTAACTCAGGTACATGAGTACACATTTGATTCTACTCCGACATAAACCTCATCAAAAATTCCTCATCTTCAGTGTAAATACTAAATATTATGTATCATCAGCACATTGGTGGAAAAAAAATTTAGAAAAAAAATCAAGCTCTTCTGTTTACAGGATTAGTAGCTAGAAAAGCCAAAACAGTCTAAGCAAACTGCAACTTATTGAAGTCCTTAGGAAAAAACATACTAAATCTCCTGCTATTCTAGTACTATCCTAATAATCACTTTAAGATCTGCAATCTGTTTAGGTTAGCACCAAAACCTGGACATTTTCTTTCTACTTCTTTAGGACTGTTTCTTTAGTATATGGCAAAAGTAGTAAATCTCTTCCCCTTTTTCTCCTCTGTAACTTGTGCCAGAGGCATTGTAAGAGACATGTATGAGATGGCAGGCCAGTTTACAATCCTTTCTAATAAGGAGAAAAGAATTGATATTGCCTATCCAAACAGAATATTTAGTATTCAATATTTACATTTATATTGACAAGCAAGTACCAGATTTTGACTGCTAAAGTATTTGTTATCCACAATTCACAGTGGTTTTTAATTTTCACCATTTCCCTTGAAACTTTTAGTTGGTAAGAAAGTCGGTAACTTTTACTTTCCAAGCAGAAAAGTTGCGCCTGTTGTGATAGAAACATAATTTTAAAAGCTTCATTTAGGTTCTCTCCCCTCCTTAGTAATGGTAACGATCCCACAAAGTAGCCTTACATGAAATATTTTTAATCTATCAACTTGTCTCTTACTCAAGCCTAGCACAGTAATTCAGTATACTGTACTTCCTATTTGGAAAGAAGTTTATATTGATGGACCAAATTCTATATTCTTTTGTAGACACATGAAACCAACCTTTCTTGGAGCTAGTAGACTGTCAAATAAAACCTATAATTGATTCTGTAGTTTCCAATTTTCCATCTACTACATGCTAAACATTTTGAAAAGGCAGATGTGTCAGGAATATACACTATGTTATAATTACATATGTGATATGCTCTTATGCAGTGCATTGCACATCTTACGTCAAAGACATTAGGTAAACAGACCTACATAAGAAGTACAACATCTCCTGAGAGTAAAGTATAGCAGACACTAATTCACAAACTCACAAAAGTGTGATTGTGGTGCTGTGAAAAGTCACTTTTGGAAATAAGTATTTTGATTCTTGGATATGTGCGAACCAATGGAATTGGTAAAGGTGAAAATATTTGGAAGTGAAAAAAGGCAATGCTGCTCAAGTATGGGCATAATCTTTGTCTCTCATCCCTGCCACTCCATTCCCAAATCTTTCTGGATTAGAGCACATCAGCTCTGTCATCCTCATCAGATTGTGGCCTGAACTTTCAAACAGCAGGTAGGAAAGGTTTCCTAAATCCTCATGATTTCTGATCTAAATTGTATTTGGATCTCTCAAGCATTCTGCATGAGTCAGCTCAACTACCAGAACTGGTAGTAGTTTTTAACCAAGCAGACTCTCTTGCTGTTTTTACTGAACTAAAAAACAAAAACAAAACAAAACAAAAAACAAGAAAGGGAAAGATTCTGATGGGATTGTATCAAGTTTTCTCCATTTTACTGCAGTAATTCCATGCACATTACCCAAAAAGAAAAAAAATCTTCATCTTTCAACAAATGCTAGGTTTTAAGAAACTAAAAACAAAAGAGCATCTCTGGGCATCTGAATGCTTCTCCAGACCTACCGTAATCCTTACACTCTCACAGCTTTGCACTTCCCAAGACAGTTACCAGGGAATTTTTCTTGGCACTATAACTCAAATGAAGTTTATTGTCTGACAGCTTTTTGTTGATATATTCTTCAGCAGTCGAATAGAACCATACTCACTATGTGACACTCATAATGTAGATTTTTTTTTTATGTATTTCCCAAAGACATAATTTACAGCTGGCATTCAATGTATATTGTAGAACCATTTCACGCTAGAGAAACCTTGTTCTTAAGAATACAAATTTATGGAGTTTGGGACCATGCAACTTACCTAGTTAATCCACCTAGTTTTTCTGAAGCAATGCCTTGCCCAAAGGCTTTCCTCACCTATCCAGCATACTTCACAAATGCACATATCCAGGTTAGCTAGTGCTAACCCTAACACAAGACTCCATACACACCTTGTGTTCATACATCCTCTTAGCCTCGCGTAATTCAGAACGTAGCTGAGAAACAGTAGATTCCAGCTGACTAACTTGATGCGCATGCATCGAATTTCGGCTTCTTGTTTGTTCTCTAAGAAAGATTTTAAATTAAGAAATTAGAAACACCTAAGAAATATATAAATTTGAGATATTTGTGGTTGTGTTTAGACTATAGAATACCATCACTGAAACACACTTTTATAAATATGATCACAAAAATATCTTATTGAACAGACTTGCTCAGAGTTCTCACATAAACCTAGATAAATTGAAGTAGTAATGCTAATGAGGACTCATTGATTCGGTCTCAACTATTCATGTCAGATATAATGCATATTGATCTCCAAATCCCATCTTACATCTGCAACAGTACAAAGCACATCCTGGTCTTAACTGGCAAACTAAGCTGACTTCCAAAACATTAAGTGGCTGCTAAAAATTACAGTGCTGTTTTATTCACACTCAGTTATGTGCCTTGTCAGCAGTACCAAAACATTTATATTTTCCCACAGGAAATTCACCCTTTACCATTCATTACTATCTATAACTGTATGCACACAGCACAACTGTTTACTGGTTCTTGTCTGTTTTTTCTGCTTACATTGCTGGAAATACTTTTCATATCTAAGTATCTGAAACACTTAAAAAGCAAAGGCCATGGTCCAATACAGGCACTCTAACAGTGTCCGATCACAGTCCTCAATTTATGATTAAGAATTCATTATAATTAAGGAATTCAAAAGTAACCTTGCAAGGCAGCTAAAAGCAAGCATGTATTCAAAGTTGCTAAAACTTATTTCTGTGCTGAAAAAACCTTTTTTTGCCAAAAACAAAAAATTGGAATTCCTCAACTTTTTTCCCCAAAGAGAGTGACTTTATGAAAAAAATCAATTTAAAATATTCATTTCAAAATGCTCCAGCAGAAGGATACTCTGCACAGCAATAAGACATTCTTAAAAAAAAAAAAAAAAAAAAAAAAAAAAAAAAGACAGCAGTTTTCAAGTGATTTCCTGTTTTAACCATATTCTTAACCTCACTTTGCAGGTTCAGAAAATGTGTGTGCTGCAGTGGTGTGCTGCAGCAATGCACTGATTCAGAAGGAGCACTTCAAGCTTTTTGTTTACATGGTGAAACTCCAAGTGCTGCTTCCTGAATGGAGGATGGCTGTACACACTGCAGAAACTGTTCACAATTCAGATTCCCCATTAAAAAAGCTGGTGACAAAACAATGCAGAGGACTTCAGATAGTATGAACCTCAGCTAACTTTACTTAATCACAGCAGGCAAAAAGAACTAGTTCAAAAGTCTCCTGATTCTCAGAGTTTGCTTAAAGCATGACTGTTTTCCATTTCACTAATTTAGCATAGTTTCTTTGTTTCTGTTCTTCCAATCCATAGTTCATGTAAGAACTGCTTAATGCCTAAACAAAGACCCTAGGAAACCAAGAAAACAGGGGCAGAGTATACTAGCACTGTAAACTTTCTCTCAAATTAAGGTAACTCTTAACATTTTCTATACTTTCTTAACATTTTCTATGAAGAAACATACTGAATGATCTCCATCTGGCTTTGGATACTATTTGCATGGCTCTGTGCACTGTTAGCTTTTTCAGTTAATGCTGTCACCTCCTGTTCATGTTCACTTACTAGTTGCTCAATCCTGTTTTAAAAAGAAAACACTGGTTATAGTTTTAGTCATGTCGGGTATTAACTTCTCCACTGAACACACAATATTTTTCAGTAGTCAGAAATGAAGTGATTTCGATGTTTATCATGAATGAAACAAAGCATCAAGTTATCTACCCCTTTCTTCATAATTCAGGTGCCTAGTTGGGGACATAAGGACTTCTTGAAGGAAGGACAAAATTCAGATTAAAATCAGCAAGAAAATCACTGATGGAACCATCCCAGTGATTCAATTACCTTCAATCTTTATCATTTCATAATGAAGATACTCTTCAAACAAATTCCAACCATCTCCCTGAATACAAGTGCCTCACCACTATTAAAGTAGTAACATACACTGATATTCATGACAAAGAAACATGTCAGGTAGTCATGAGGTCACACTTGGTGAGCTTAGTCTCTCTATTGCAGACAACTAAGTACTCTGACTGTAGAATAAGAGGTTTGGGGCCCCTGACCGTCATGAGAATGTCCAATCAAGCCTTGAGCTATGACTGAAAACTGTAACGCCTTAAATGACTCTGCCACTAGATAAGATGATCTTAATACTTAGTTCAGTGAATAGTATGCATGTGTGCACTCAGGAAAAAAAAATCCAGTACAACATGCTGGTACTTTTTTTTTGTCCAGATTCTTGATAAGTATTTTTTTTTTCAGGAAACAGTTCTTACTAGAAATTGTTACCATAGAAGGAGAAAGTACTACGAAGTCATGAGCAAATAAACACCCCAAATAGAACAATTAAGGCCTCCAAAACAGTGACTGTGTAGTCCCACCACTGCACAACTTAGCACCACTAAAAAACAAGAATCATTGCTTTATGAATAAATAAATGGAGAAAAGATACCTATTTTGATGTTGCTGAAGCAGAAGATCTGTTTTGGTTTGTGAGTCTTTTTTTAGTGATTCCAATTCTTCTTCCACCTATTACAGAAAGGTAACACTAAGCTCTGAAGAAAACAGTTTAAACAGGAGCTTGCAAAGCAATAACATACCTATTCCTCTGCCTTAAACAGTGAAAATTTGCAAATGTTGAATTTCAGCCATTAATCCAGATGTAGCTACGACAGTGCAGAAGCTTAGCATCCCAGCATCTGCCTTCTTAATTCTAAGAGCATATTTTTTCCTCTTCATGTGTGGCATGGATTTGATCTTACCCAGGACTTGCACATTGCGTTTAAGGAATCATGTTATACAGATACAGTAGGTCTACACTGAGTATATCTATTTTTTTGGAGGAAAAGCTGCTCTTGATTAAAATACTGGGCTTCTCAGGTAAGCAATAGTCTTGGATTATTAATATGTAATAAATAAGTTACCCCTGGACAATAGTGGAAGAGTTTTCTAGAAAAAAAAAAAAGATGACATACCTTAGCTCTGTCATCTGTTTGACAGGATAACCTCTTCTATATGAGGGGAATTTCAGCTAACTCCCATTTTGGGGATAGCCATGAATCCTTTGCCTACACCAGTGTAAATGTGAGCTTATTGAAAGCTTAGAAAAGTATGTTTCCATATAACAAAATATTGCAAAAGGAAAAGTAGGACATGCTCCACATACCTGAACAACCTTTTCTTTGAGGTTCACCACCTCCGAGTCTAAATCCCGCAGGACCTCAGTAAAGGCTGTGCTCAGGTTGTGGATGTGGAGGCTGGTACTGTTCTCCTGCTCTTGCAAGGCTTTCTTGCCTGTGCTGTCTTTGTAGTTCATTAGGATGCCACGCAGTTCCATCAGTACTTCCTCATGGTCATGGACCATCTTTTTCAGACGCTCCGTTTGGCTGTCAGCCTCTCTCAGCATCTCCTCCTGCAGGCAATTGGCTGTTTCCAGTTCTTGAATGGTAGTTTTAAGCTGCATTTTTATGCTCTCCTGGCTGTGGGACTCCCTTTGCCTGAATTTGGAAAGTGAAGAAATATTTTAAAAGATAGGAGTCACAAGAGGATTTTTATCCTGAATATCATGAATAATATTAAACTATTAGCAATAATGTTAAGTTACTAAGATTTAATAAAATAGTATTTTGACAATTTAATTGTCAAATTAAATTGCCTTCTAAACCAGGGTGCCACAGTCTCCTTTTCTTTATTCCTGAGGGCAAGTCCCACATGAGAAGACCTGATTTGCCTCTCACCACCCCCATCTAAGCAGCACATAGCATACAGCTGGCTTAACATTTGTACCTCATATCCTCAAGTGTATCTCTTTCGAGCTGCACTTCCAATAGTTTGGTCTGCAAATCAGCAATGGTCTGTTTTAAACTGATTTTTTGTTGCTCATGTAGCTCTGTGGTCTGGAAAGAAAAAAAGTCAAACCAACAAAATTAAAGAAAAATAACCTAGAAGTGGCTAAGTACACCACATGTATTAAAAGGTCCTTTAAAAATATTTCTTGGTTAACTAGCTAGTCAAGTTGCACATGGTTGAACTGAGTCAGTTTGGGTCATCAGTGGAGGGGCTGTAACAACATTATTACCTATCAACTATTTTCTGTCTGCCAAATGGCACTTGGGAATCGCAACAGCCGAGAACAATGCACAACAGCCAAGAGGCTCAAAATACTGCTAGTAAAACTGTTCATAGATCTAAAAATTACAAAAATGACAAAGGCTCAGCTATACTTATGTAGCTGCCCCAAATTTGCAACTTACTTCACTGAGCCATCTCTGCAGATCTCTGACTTTGTGAGAGTATTCTTCCTGGGTATTCTCAATGTGTTCTTTGCCAGAATAACCTCTATTTCTTTTCACGGAATCAATGTCTCTTTCATATTTTGAATAGAAAACAGTTTTGGAGGGGCTGCTACCAGCATCAGAAGAGGCTGAAGTTTCCATCACTGTGTTGAAAACGGAGGAAGCTAAAACATTTGGGTTGCTAAGAAAAGGGCTAACAGCACCTGAAAGGCAGAAAAAATTAAGTGTTGAAGTCGAGTCTTTGCAGAAGAACAGTCATCTCTTCCCAAACTGGGTATTAGTGCCACTGAGCACTGATGTCTCTCTACCTGCCTCTATGTAGGCAGGGATCATCTTTCCTAAGGACAAAAAGTCCAGGCAATTTCTGTTGTGCAGACTCTTGCCTTGGTACACAGTACACTGGAGGGGGGCACAGCTATGATCAGCAACTGGCACAGCTAAGGTCTTTCTACATTCCCCTGACATCTGGCTGCCTGATAATATTGTTGGTCTCACAACTTATCTGATTCTTTTTTTTTGGGATCCAGCATACATACGAAATTAAGTCAAGAAAAGCACACTTTTGTGCAGATCCCTCCACAGTCATCATCAATGCCTACACTTTGCTAAATCATTGCAAAAATATCTTTTCTTCTATTATTAAAAGTCAAAAGTTCCAACTTTAATGTGAAATATTAACTTTTTAGTCATATTTAAAAACATAATAGGCTGGAATATTAATAGTGATTTAGTCCTAAATCTCTCTGAAATCTGCTTAGTACTTGCCCATGCTAGGCATGTTGCCCCTTGGTAAAGTCTCCTCATGACTAACAGAACGTGTGAATGATTCCACTGAGAACCTGACGGATTCTTCCTCAAATTTCAGATCTTTTGTTTGTCTTTCCGGGGCCTCCCTGCAAAATGGTACATAAATGCATTTACTGAAGCAGCAGGTCTAAATACAAAAGCATATGCAACTACACTGTATCCCAAGTACTTGAAGAATTAATTTGGTGATACTGTTATATTCTATTGATTTACACTTACATTTAGCAACACAGTGACCGAGCAGTTGACTACAGTGAAGCTGCAGCAGCTGATAACAGTTCTGCCATTAGCACACCTAACAGATGCCCCCAAAAAAAGCACTTTACCTAACAAATAAACCGTTTTATATTATGAAAACACATTTCCTTTTATGGCCCTATTTTTCTCTCAGCTGGCCAGTAAATTCTTACCTTACTGACAAAACTTTCTCTGCAAGCTTCAGAAACTGTTTGGATCCCTAATCCCTTTGCAAACAAACTCTCAGAACTGAGAATCAGTCATTTTCAGGCTTAGGAACACCTTAGAAAACTTGTATTATTAGAGAAATGTTTGGTTAGGCAAACCGTAATTCCCCAATGAATTAAATCAGTAGAGCTTAATTTTTTTTCTTGAAATTGATCAAGCACCAACTCATTCCCACACAGTTCTAGCATTCTGCAAAATGATGAGAAGTAAATAGTAGCAGGGACAGAAAAATCTTTTGCAATATTTTTTATTGTAACTGAAGTTTTCCTGTTTTATGATCACTTTCTTGTTAGCACTTTGCTCACTATAGGAATGAAAGAACCTTCCTTTCTCTTGAGACTTCAAAGAAGTTGTTGAAAGGGACTATTTCCCCAAAAACCTGCAATAAGGGAGTTTGGAAAAAGAGCAAGTTAGACCCTTTGCTCATTTCACTGTCTAAAAGAGCAGTATTTATGCACCATGCAAACAGGCTTGCATCAGCCCTTGTCTCATAACCTTATGAAATAACAAAGATAACTCATCACAAAAAAGTTACTGCTATTCAAATATTTAATTCGCATTTTAGGGCTTGCCAGATGATGTGCTTAAATGATGTTCCTGGTTTAGACTGAAAGGCAAGACTCCCAAGTGTCAGAGGAATAAATAAATCTCACTCATTTATTTATTTATTTTAGCAGAGATAAAAATCACACATACAGAAGCAGCACAGAAGGAAATCTGCAAAACTTAACTGCAAACCATGTAAAAGAAAAGAAGGGATGGTCACAGACACTAAACCCACTGCTGACTGACTCAAGTAAGAACATTTAGGATTATCCAAATCAACAAACAGAATTTGTACTGATACAACTCTACCTAGTCCTTAGACACAAAATAGTTCTAGCCCTTAAAGAACTAAAGAAAGGGGTAACGCATAGGACAGTAAAGCTAACAAGGAACAATAATGAAGTTTCAAGGTTGTACTTGATTCTGAGTACTTTGAATGAGAACTCACACAAGACTGTTGTAAATACCATTAATTTACCAGTGATCATAGTAATCTTTTGAAGGGGTATTATTCCCTACATTGATTTATTAACTACTGAAACTGGGGAAGGCTTCTTCAAATAAGGATGATAAAATAATAATTTTAAGTCTATGCAATATATATGGAAACATTTATAAACCTAGAAAACAGACTTTGTGCCAGCAGGAATTAAGGAAGAAATAATCAAAAAATAAGCAAAACATCCTTTTAAAGAGAAAGAAATCCCACCTAAGTGAGTAAATGAACAAGATTTGACAGGTCATGTACAAGCCAAAAGAGCAGAAAACTACAAAGAAATTTGAAGAAAAATGGCCAAAAGAGAAATATAAAATTATAGAAAAAAATGAAGTGAGAAGTCCATAGAAGCCAGAGGATTATGCAGTCAGCAAGGAGAGCAGCTCAGTGCCACTTAGTGTAATTAACTGCTGTGTGTGCTTAGCAGGACTGTGACATTCAGAAATGACCCAATTTTTCTCCCTAAACAGGAAAACACTGTGTGTGTGTAGGCATACCATGCTTGCCATGCTGCCTCTCTGCATTTTTTTCAAGCCATCCTCAGAAATCTGGATTTTCATTCCTTATCTTAATAAAGTAAGGGAAAGATAAACATTTGAGCACCAAGACATATAGAGCTGCAGAATATAAGGAAAAGCATCTTGAAGAGTCTTTTACTCTGAAAGTTGTGAAAAGGGGCATCAGCTACAAGGAAAGTAAAGAGCTTCTATCAGTATAGTCACTGCAGGTTATAACCCAAAAGCATAAATGGAATCAGGACAGTGGTTAGATCAAACTTTTATTTAAGCCATTTACGTAGATCTGTAAATTAAAGCTTAGAAAAGCTAACATCTCTATACTTATTTAGTCATTACTTCTCAAACTCATTGAAGATCCACAATGCAAAAAAAATCAAATATTAGGTACACAGCTACATATAGAAATTATTCAATTTAAATATTAAATATTAAATTTAGTGGAGAAAACAATTCACTAATTTTCACAAGTATCTCTTCCTCAATGATGAGCATAATAGTAAATAAAATAGGACCCTGAAAATCCATTAGTATAGAGCCATACTATACCTAATCTTCGTTTAAAAATGACTTTGCCATTAAGTGAATATTCTTTCTATTGTGGATAGAAAACAGGTAGTCTTGGAACATAAGTCTCTAATCAGTGTAATTCATCCCTCACTTTAGAGTCTCTTGGGCACCTCTTTCCTGGTATATTATTACTAAGAAATTACACCTTCCACAGTGCATTTGCTTTGATTTTCATTGTGCGTGATGGTTACTGTGACAAGAGATTGTTGATACAGTATTTCTGAAAAGTTTCCTACCTTAATTCCTGAATATTCTTGCTCATTGTAACAGCACCTACTAAGAAGAGTAACTGTTAACACTCTAACATTTAAATATTTAACTTTGTGTCCTAAAAATTGGCTTTTTGACCCCCTTAGGTCCAAAATGTGTAAATAAATTGGAAGGATTACTGTAACTATTCTCCTTTAGGTAGCTTTATCAGTTATTTACTCTGGACTTTTAACCAACACAACTACATGTTTTCCTAAATATTTATTAGCAGCTCCTGTAAATTTTTCAAGAACCATTAAGTAAAGGAGGAACACTAGCACTCTCTCAAAATTTATTTTCAAATACATTACTAAAAAGAGTCATTAGTTGAATTTTTGTGTATTTGTCTCAGCCTCACTTAAAAATCTTGACCATCCAACACGGCTCAGGTAAAGCCATGTGGATGTTACTGCTCACAGAAATATTTTTAGGGAGCAAGATGCAGAGAAAAACACAAAACAAAGACTGAGATGAGCCTCATAATGGCTAACCTAGGCTCCTATCTTTTAAGTATCAGAGCTAAACACCAAGGGTAGCTAAAAATAATTTAAAAAAATAAATAATATCCAGCATCCTATAAGTCAGAAGGTTCATCTCTCCATGGCCTCAGAGTGTCACCCCAAGGCCTACCTCTCTCTTGCACCTCGCTACAATATTAGTAGTGCAAGGAACTAAAGTCCCTCTCAAAAGGGCTGCTAATAATTAAAAACCCCTCTCAGGTGGGGCAAGAAATACCCCAGGGAGGGGGCAGGCACAACTCAATCCACCTGCAGGACAGTTTTCCCCATCTCGCACCCACCACACCTTTTGCAGGAGAGGATGGTCACTTAATGCTTCACTTTAAGATGATGACAAGGCTGGAGCTGGGATTTTTTTTTTTTTTTCTTTCCTTTCAGGTGTCTGAAGAAGGGAGCTCTTATGAGGTATCAGGTGCTGACCTAAAATGGAGGCTTCTTAGTGCACCCCCGCTACTTCTTGATCACTGTAGCAACCGCGGGGCCGCTAAACTGAAAACGACCCTGACTTCAGAAGCTTTTTTTGCTCGAGTCAAGAGGTAAAATCCCCCGAGCAGCCGCTTTAGCGGCGTTCCCTTCGCCTTCTGAAAGGTGAGGCGCCTTCCCTCACCGCCCGTTACCTCAGCGCGGCGAGAGCGGGGCGGCTCGACGGGGCAAACGGGCGGCAAACGGGGCCGCCCGCGGCGGGAAGCAGCGGGGCCCCTGCGGCGGCTGCGCCATCTTGAGCCGGCGCAGGTGCGAGCGACGCCGCGGTTAAACCGTTTCAACCGTTTGAAATAACCGCCAGCGGCCTGTGCCGCCTTGCGGCTCTCGGGGAGCACTGGCCCAAAAAGAAACGGCCCCGGAGCGCCGGCATCTTCAGGGAGAGGTCTAAAATCGCGTGGCTGTTATTTGTATATGTGTCTAAACAACCGCAGGTAAGCAGCAAAACTTCTCATCCGAAGAAGGTATTTGCCGTTAAAACAAAGCCGTACAAATGCTGCTCAGGCTGAACCTGAGGAGAAGTAGTATAATAGGGATTGCTTCAGATCGAGGGAGAAAAGGTGAGAATTAGCCAGTGGGAAACAAAGCCCTGGTCTTTAACTTTTCTGTCACACCAAAATTGTGGTCCTTGTGCCAGTAATAAAGTATAGATGCAGGATGTAGAAATAGCTTGAGAGAAAAAGGGCTTTCTGCAGTACCAATTAGAAAAAAAGGAAGAAAAAAAAAAAGGCAGTACATGAGATTTCCTTATTTTGTTAAAAATGAAAAGGGGTGAAGGAAAGTTTATGGTTAGCTTGCTGACAAAGAAGGCATGTGCTGTTATGCCCTCCTCCTCATGCTAAACTAGGCTTTAATGCTTTCTCTCAGGTATTAATGAGGGATTAAAAACTCTCTGGAGATGTGGACTTGCACCTACCTCTGACAGGTACTGGAGACGAGTTGTTTTCCTTATATTTTGGCAGCTCTTTGTGGGCTTCTCAAGCTGATATGCTGCACTGATGTTTGTGTCCTCCTGATGTGAGGGTCACCCTCTCGGAGATGCTGTGTCCTGAGGCATTGCTTGCTGCAAGGAGGATGGAAAGGGGGTGGTGCGGTCATATATTTGTTTCTGCTTTTATTTTTTTCTTCTTTCTGTGGAGTGTGCACCCAGTTCCTGAACTGCAGGAGCCGTTGGGAGCCACCTGGGAGCCCCTGGCCCCTGTGCTGGACTCTGTAGCCTTGGGAACAGACCCCTCCTCTGAAGGGGATCATGTGTATGAGGGAGAGCCAATAAGAAAACTTGTCCAGTGCTTGATTTCTTTGCAAGGTTTCATTCAAAATGCCCTGGCTTCTGCAGGGAACTTGATAGCACAGGGGAACATTTACTCTCCTCGTAACAGGTGCTTTTATTTATTTATTTTCATCCTATACTTAATCAGAGCTTGGTCTTTGAGCACTGTGGTCTTTTTTTCTGCTGCTTTTCGCCCCACATGCCTGTCATATCCTTGGGACAGAATAACTCTTTTAACTATGTTACTCCTCCATAACTTGTCTATTATTTTGGAATGATTCTGTCAATAAAATGTAAGATTTTTCCATGTTCTTCCCAGCCAGGTGAAAAAATAATTTCCTTGAAGAAAATCTTTTGTGTGTGTGTGTATGTTCAGGGAGATAGGTCTTTAGGGAAATGCAATGGAGTTGTGCATGCCAGCTGAGGCTCTAGTTTGAAATCATCTGGGCTATACCCACCAGACACTTCAGTTTTGGGTAAAGGTGCTAGTTTTAGTGATTAAAACAGAGCTTTTGCAAAAAAATATTATGGAACAAAGAATTTTTAATAAAAGCAATATAATAAGAGCATCTGGATTATAAGAGAACATTTTTACCTCATTTTTGGTAAATGAGAAGTGCATGTACAAGGATGAAGCTGGCAGATTGTCTATACAGCTTGCTAAAGAAAAGTTAAACAAAATACTGCAGTTCCATGATGGCTTATCCAAGTCTTTTCTGCTTCCCTCCTTTTAAGAAGTGCGTGATGGAGCTTGAGCAAGTTAACCCTCCTTTAGCTATTGCATGATAATAATGGTTCAATCCAAATACTCAGAATTTATTATTAAAATGTACACTTTCTCTCCAGTGTGCCTGCTTCTGTCAGTTCTGATCAATTCTTGTGGTGAGAGCATTAAATGAACCTGTTTCTTTGGAAAGGCTTAAGACAATACATGTCAAGTCAGAAGTTTGTTACTGAAATATCATTGATGTTATTACCCTTTTAATTTCTTTGCTGTAGGTTTTGAAGGTTTTATGAAATTTTCTTCATTTCTGGTTCCTAACAAACAGATTTTTAGCAGGACTATATGTTTTTTATTACATTGCAACGGAGAGGTGAAAATGGAGACGGGAAAAACAATTCTGCAACTGTCCATTCAGATACCCCAAATTCAACTCCTTCAGCTGTGATTGCAATTTTTTTCTCTTTAGGGGAACAAATCTTTCTCACTTTCTCTGTTGCTTTTCAGTTTGCTTTGAGCAACTGAGGAATGGAGAGGTGTTCAGTGCTGAAGGCTGTATTGCATGAGAGAGTTTCTCGGTGTTCAAGTACCCAGGAGAAAGGTTCAAGACTATGGACAGAAAAATAAAAAACAGTACAAGATTTTAGCCCAGTTTTTAAGGAACCAAAGCTCGTGCATGCCCTGCATCTCTCCCCCTAGTTATGCTTTAATTCACTGGCCATTGAAGTTCTTTGCTCACCAAAGAAAATTCTTTTCAGACTTTGGAGTTAACTTACGTTTTCAGCATGAAGAGAACACAGTTTCATGATACTGTTTCTTCCTTCTGTTTCTCAGTTCTTCCTTCCTTGCATTTTTGCTCTCCTTTTTCCTCTCTGATTTTTTTTCATATTTTATCCCAGAGATAAAATATGCCTGCAAGAGTAGATTTACTCTGTTCCCTTGGAGGGGAGAAGGATTGAAATCCACAGCTTCCTCATGCAGCCTTAGGAGTGTCTTCTGCAGAAAAATATTTTGAACACTGGCACTTGAGGCACTCTTTGAATGTGTATAGAGACTTAATTTTCACTCTTTCAGATGCCAGAATGACTTTTTAGAGTTGAGTGGATATTTCATGCATGCAGCTCAATGGGACTGGAAGTAAATGTAGAAAACACCTTCCTGTTTTCTTGTTTCTAAATGTATGGATATAATAAGTCTTCTGAAGAATTATTATCCCAAGAAATAATCTTTCACTTCAGAGGTCATGGACTGATTCACTAGGGTTGTGAGTTTTGATAAACTCTTTTTTTTTTTTTTTTTTTTTCCTCTCCTTCTTGTCTTTCTACAGATATAGGTTCTTCCTTTAAGGACTTGGAGGAAGAGGATGAAACTTAGGCACATGCTGATGGCTGATTAATAGTCTCTGCTTGTTTCTGTGAAAGGTATGAAGATCCCCATTCCCTCATGTTTTGTCCATCTTGAATATTTAAAGATACATTAAATTTAGTAGTGAAAACATAATATAAATTCCATGGAGCAGAGCTGTTTGAGAGTTAGCGTCTAACTCGGTTAAAAGCAAATTTACTTTTGGGTGAATGTAATTAAAAATACCAATAGCAACTCCAAAGCGTTAGGGTCTCAGGTACACAGGTACTGGCCTGGTGGTCTTGAGTGCACTGATGCCCTTGCCCCTGCAAAAGATTCTAGAAAAGCCTGTGGGAAGAACCATCCCCATTCAATGCAAAACTTGTATTTGGTCACACAAGTCAATGCGATACCAATCCATTTTCTCTGACCATCTCTAGAGTGGTTTTCATTCACCTTTTTGCCTTTTGAGAGGGCTGGAAATGAAAATGCTCCAAAAATTTACAGAATATAATAATCAAATGTTTTATGCTTGCAAAGTGAGTGTCGGCACCTTCTTGCCTTTGCAGACTCAGTCCTGTGAGGTCAACACAGTTAAGCTGAAGTAAAACAAAAGTGTGAGGAGTGAGGCAGTTCAGAGCTGGTTCCAGAAGATGTTTTTCTGCCAAGCTTGGCCCATTGAGTAATTAAACTTTTGATCTTACATACACGTTTAAGCCATTTCAGCATGTTATTTCTTAGGAGCCTTGTCACTGCAGATGAGGTGAGCTTTATTTTTTAAGTTCTCTTTAGACTCTATTTAGAGATAAGCATGAATTTTCTTCCTCTGAATTTGGAGGATATAGTTAAAGAAAGTACATGTGAACTGATCATAATGTTTAAATCTGCAACAAAGGAAGTACCTAGAAGATTGAGATGAATTGACTTGGCTTGCATTTTATCTGATCTGATGGCTTCCCCAGGTATATTGCTGCTCTAAACAATAAAGATATAGCTTCCTTTTTTCAAAGAAAAAATAGCATAGTAGATAGTAGAACTGAAATATTTGAACTGAAATAATTAAAAACAAATTACTAAGTAAAACTTGGAAAAACCTGTGTTAGTTGGTTGCCAACAGATGGGGGCAGTATAGCTCTGATGAATGTTTTAATTTGGGAAAGAAATGAGGATTATTGGGAGGAATTTAAAGAAAAGCAGAGAAGGCAACAGTAAAGAGGCAGACAGTGTTTACTGATGAGAGGTGTAGGGTTTGACCTGCACTACTGGAAGGTGAAGTCTATGGCATTTTTTCCCCTATTAGCAATAAAATACGAGACAATTCAGAGAAAGAACTGTGGTAAGAATTTAGCCTACATTTTTCTCATATACTGAACCATTGAAAGTTTTGATTTAAATATACCACTCTGGTAGCTATATTTTCCTGAACCCAGGCCTCTTCTATTACAGCCTAACAAAGAATCATGTGTTCTGAAAGGATGTTTCAATTCTACAAGTTTCTTTCTCATAGTAAACAATGCAAAGATAATTCTGCTTGAGGATACTGCCAGAGGTAAGATTTTTTTTTTTTTTTAAACTAGTTTGTGTTTAAGACTTGAAAATATTTTTTAGATGAATAGAGGCTATTACTTTAAATGTATTCATCCCTGAAACTGATTTCTTGGAAAAATTTGATTCTAAGCTAATTCACAGCACTCACTTGTGTTATGTTAACCCCACCTTCATCAATATTTACTTTGTTATTGTGAAGTTATTTTACATTGTGGTCATGTTTGCCTTGTAGGAGTTGGAAGTAAAGTTAAATCCTGCATGTGTGTGCTGGAGCTGCTACTACCATTAATATTCCCCAAATTTTTGGTTTCTTTGAGCATCACCAAGGAAGAAGCACAAGTAGTTATTTTCGGAGGAATGTGTGTTTTAAAAGACAACTGGGAGCATCTTACACATTGTGAACTAGTGTCTGTGAAAAAAAAGTCAAGAGAAAACAGCATATTACCTGGCAACTGTTTTTGAATAATTGATGATCAAATCTTCTTCCGTAGCTGATTGGTGTTCTGATGTATCCAAGCACCTGTATGCCATCATCTCAACAGCTGGATTAGCTCTATGGAAAACTGAAAGAATTAGCAAATAAGGAAGTAGTAGGGAGATAAAACTGTTTGAAATGGCTGTAAATTTGACAGAGCTGTTAAAATGCACTAGGGCCTCTGTTAAGTAGAACTGTCCCTGTATTTCCAACAGAAGATAGTATGCTATATGCAGAATAAGAAACGTGCAGAGAGGATCTAGACTCTACAAAATGTTGCAAGAAAAATACCTCAAGCTACTAACATTAATAGATGTTAACCTGCCGCAAAAGGAGATAATACACTGGATGTACCCATATGTATGATAAGAAGCAAATATGGATGTATGAGGGATTCCTAAAAGATAATACTCTTGAATTCCCAGCCTTCAGGTTTTTGCTTGTCTTGAGCCAACAATTCAGAAAACAAATACTTGTGAATGGACAAAAAACTTGGAAACAGTCCAAGTGTAAGTTCTTGCATGTGTGATGTGAGTCAGGTGAAAGAGGCCTTTGTTTGCCTCCTTAAGGAGACTTAAGGTTTGAATTTATGGAAATGTCCAAACCAGTGGGAAATAATTCAGAAGAACTACAGGTTGCTGTATAACTTCAAAGTGGAAGTGTGCTATGAAAAGAACTGCACATATTGCCTGCAACCTAGTATCAGCAAATACTAGCAGGAATGATGCTGAGCCTAACATGGATTTAAGTGCTGAAGCAGAGGAAAAATGGTACCTCAGAAGTGATAATGACAGCTGTTAATCATCAGCCACTGGAGAAGCTTTCTTTGAAATCGTGGTTCCTAAAGATGTTAGGTGTAGTGAGCATTTCCCTATCTTGGAAATGGATTTAATCCAAAGGACCTTGGAATAGAAATAGTCTGGCATTTTCTCCCAGTGTCTTGAAATATTTGTGGTGTCTGTGCATAGCAGGAAGCTCCCTAGAGACAGTGCCCAGTCTTGCCCTGCTTACGCAGGCCTGTGGAGGGACAGAAATGAATTATTCTCTGTGATCCCTCAAAATGAGGGGGGCTGCAGTGAAACATAAACAGTGTTTGAAAGTACAGAAATCTAGTTTGCAACACTAAAAATGAATTTCGGATAAAAATAATCTGACAGATGAGGATGAGAAGTTTTTTTTAAAAAAAAAAAAAAAAAAAAAAAAAGTTCCCTGAGAGGGAAGCAGTGAGGAACAAAGTTCAGTTGGAAGACTGAGGATCTGTTGAAAATAAGGACAGATTTTCCAGTTATTCCTCTTGACTATAGAGAACAAGAGCTGTGGTACAGAGCATAGGTAGGACTATGTGGAAGGTAACCCACTGTAAGTAGAATAGGAGTGAGGTAGCATGAAGGACTGAAAAAGATGGTGATTTTTTTTAAATGCAGAACTGTGCCTCCACAACCTGATCTGAGCACTCTAGAAATGCCTGTGGGTATGTTAATGTAAGATTTTAACCACTCTAACTGCATGAAGAAACAATATTGGACATCCTGGACATTGAAATCAAAAGTGCATTTACCTTACAGGCATTAGTGTTTACTCAGCTACATATGCAAGCAGGAAAGGGAGTGGTGTGTGGGCTACTGTCTATCCTGTTTGCATGGCAGATACAAGACAGATTTTTTTTGTCAACATCTTAATGGATGTGTGCTAGGAGTAAAACCAATACCTGCTACAGCTGTGAGTCATTTGTGCTTACGTGTGCATATACAAGTATAGATGCAGGCACACTGATATGTTCTACTAAATGGTGACTCTACATTCATAAAAATATCCTAAGCTCTTATTATTTTTCTTAGTACATGTACTAGGAAATGTTTGACTTTATATGACTACTATTTGGATGAAAAATCAGTGATCCAGTCAAGTGATTAGGCTCTACACAAAGAAAAATTACTTTTAGGGAAAAATTATCTAGCAATGTTCCACTGTGCTTATTTGGAATAGGTCCATTGTGTTTTCACCAAATGGCAGTTTAAACTGCTACAATTCCTTGGCAAGTACAATAGAAAGATGGAGGTTTCTGGGATCGTTATAAAAGGGTGAGTACCAGTTTTTGCAGACTGCATTTTATAGCTGTGTGCTTGATGTGCACGATGGGGCAGTGCTGCCTTATTTGCTTTAATCCATTTCTTGCTCTCTCACTCCCTCACCCTCCCTCACAGCAGCAGTAACTGCTGCAGCTTTGGCAAATGAATGGGGAGAGTACAGAAAATGAGCTCTGTTCTTAAACCTTTTTCTTAAAGGATTAATTTCACCTTCTTCCAGTTTTCCCAGCAAACTTTCTCATAACTTTTTGAAGCCAAGAAGTGTGGATTTATATCATTTTGAACACCTAAATAATTTTAGCAATGTACTTTTGCTCTCTTCCCGAGTTTTTGACAAGTCAGAAAACTGTGAAGTAAGCGGATAGAGTGAGGGAGCGTGAGAGTGAGAAGACGCTTTCATTCTTTTAGTGCAGTGGACTGAGGCAAAAAGCCTATTGTAATGGTAAATTGCATGCAGAAAGGAAGAAAAGGCTGATAATCAATCACAAGTGAAGCATTCGTTTGGATTTTGGCCATTTGCTGGGCAATGGCTTTTAGATCTATAAACTTTTTACGACATTTAAAAATGCATGTTTGATAAACTTGAGAACGGGAAGATAAATCTTAACAGAGCTGTCAGTGACTGGGGAAAGCACAGTGCTGAAACGCTGCTAGAAAGCTGAAGTTCTGAAGAAAGAGCTTACGGAGATCGTGTTAAATATTTTCAATACATCATCTTGGACTCCAGCTCGGAAGAAAAATTTCTCTGACTTTTCTTGTTTCACCTGCTTAAGAATGATTTGTAGTTTTCTTTTAGGGAGTTTAACTTGCAAATTATTTATCCTCTGACTTCCTGAATGTGTATCTGAATGAGTATGTGATAGGACAGATGAGGATGTTAGACAATATTAACACCAGCATATCATCTTCAGAGTCCAGCATTACGCAAAAAGGAAGATATATTTACCTGGAAGCACTGCTGCAAGGAGGCGCTCCATGGGGATTCACACTGAAAGGCGGACTGGAGCATGGGGAGCCATTAATCATCTCTAAGGTATTTTTCTTTGTTTGAATAAGATGTAAACAGGTTGGGAAGGGTGCCTGATTTAAAGGGCAAGAGTAAGTATAATATCACTTAAATGTTAAATTTGGCACCGTTTGTCTTGGTTTTGAAAACTACTGAGCACTTATTAAAGTCTGGGGAGGGTTTGCTCAGGATCGCTTTTTGCCAAATAACACGGGAGAAGTCTGGGCACTGTCTAACTACCAAGGTATAGTTCTTGTCCCAGAAGAAATATCTCTGCTTTTAGAAACTGGCTCCATTTCATGAATGGAGGTAGGGAATTCTCCTTTCCATGTGGTAATATAGCTGCTTAATGTTATAAAATCATATTGTATTTGAGCATGTCCAGTAATAAATCACTAACTCTTCTGCAGTGCAAAGAGGTCAAGTGCTTTAAGTCACATGATGCAATGGTTGGCTAATTAGAAGTGTGTGTGGTAAAAGAATAATACATACTTATCCATATTTGGAATGCATGCTTTGCTATGTGAGCAAGTTTCACACCTGCATACGCTGATTTGCTATCTATAAATTGTGGTGCTGCTAGATTTATTTTTATTATTTGTGATTCTGTTTTGTCAATGGATTACTAAATAATATGGTTGTCATGATCTGAGAAATAAATAAGATAGAGCTCTTCATTCTAGAACTAGACTTTTTAAAGCATCCAGGTATCTGAAGATGTCATGCATTTTTTTCAAAGCATCAAATTGAATCTATGAATATCTAAGTACCTTTGAGCTATAGCCCTAAAAACCCTCCAAAATAAGGTTTCTATCATTCTAAAAATGTGTAGTGGCTATTAATCTTGTTGCTATTCTATAGTGTCTGTCTAGTCCTGTTTGTTTATAGTGTCAATTTATATTGTGTGCCATTAATTGCATGTGTACATAAGTCTTATTTCCCTTTTGGACCCTTGGGTATATGTGAGGCATTAAAAGCATCAGAACACATAATCTGAAAGTACACTCTGGAATGCAAAATTATTTGATTCAGATCCTGCAGCTCACTGTCCAAATATATTCATGTGAAGACTGTTAATATCACAAAGTGTTCTCATTAAATCATTTATTTTGCTTATTTACATGATGAAAGGAAAAATTGGGGCTTTTATTGAAGTATTTTTATGAAGATTTATTTTAAAACTACTTGCAGAACCTTGTTGGAGACAGCATAGCCACATGAAGCAAAACTAGCATCACTGAAATGGTGTTATGTATTTCCTTTATAAACATGAAACATATTTTGAAGTTGCTTATGACAAATTTCCCTATTTGTGATGACATCAAGATTTTCCTCTTCTGACATTCTATAATATACTCTTCCTTTAATTGGGGGCAGGGTGTCAGAGAGGGAGAGATGCCTCTGCCTGCTGAACATAAATTAATCTATGGAATTTGGTTTCCACAACAACCAGGCCCCTTAATGTCAAGCATGCCTGGAGTGTGCATGGTGCCACTGGGAGCTGTATGACTTATGCCTGCCTGCCTTCCCTGAAACAACACTTCAAAATCACTTTTTTCCCTTAACTTTTAGTTGGTTTATACTATCAATTTTAGCATTTTTTGTTCAGGCATCAGGGAAGCAGAGTTGGAGAATGGCATGCATGTGCAAGTTGTGCTTTCTGGTGTCCATGCAGCACCTGTGCCTGATTTTTAGTTTCTGATTTCAGCTAAGAAATAATCTGGTTTGCTCTTGCATTTGAATTCTTTTCTTTAAATTGACTATGTACTGTTTAGAATGGATTACACATGAGTCATTTGGCTAATTCTGTGTTCTTCATCTGATTCTACTGTGAAGTAATAAGGAACTGCGTGGAAATAAAATTGGATAATACTGCAGGTAATTTTCACTTGTGTGCTTGAACAAGAACACTTAGGCCACTCATGGAGGTAAGGCATTAGGAATAATCTAATAGCAATCTGTATCGTGCTATCTAAATAGATGTCCAATTTTGGATTATGCTTAATAAATGCAGAAGTTTTTCTGCTTCAGGTTTCTATAGGCAAATGACATCCAATATGCTTTTGCATTTGACAAAATGGTATTAAAGGTTTTTGTATAAATGAATGTAGATTTTGGTCAATATTTGTGTGAAACCTTGCAGTTGGACTTGAAATAATCTGTAAAGTGGTAAAGCAGGTAAGCTGCTCCTATGAACCGAATGAAATATAAACTTGCTTTGATTGGCATCCTCTTTGGGTTGCATTAGGAAGGGGACCAAATCATCTTAGACCACACAAAAAACTTTCTGGACTGTCCCCTTGCCTGCTACTTTATTCAGATTTGGCACAGGGTAAAGGTGTTAGGTCTGTGGATGTGCAAAGGGAACTTGCTGTGCAAAATCTTCTCTGGCATCCTGGCTCTGTGCTGCTATTCTCTGGCAATGCACAAAGCAGAGGTCTGATCCCAGATGATGAGGCCATTTGGCTGATGCAGGCTATGACTTAAAGCATCAGCTCCCTTCTCTGCAATAGTTTCAGAAAGCAAAGGAGCAGTTCCTCAGCAACCTCTCCTGTTTCTCAGGGCTCAGATTAGGTAGGGCCTCATGAGAGGCTGCTGATGCCAGCACTGGGGACAGGATCCATCTACCTTAAAGTTAGGGTATTGCCTGCTGAAAAGGCTTCTATTGTCAGCCACCTCCATTGGGCTGCCAATGGCGCTCACACAAAAAGTCTTCTGTTCACTTCTGCAGCACTGAATTGGCAATTGCAGGTTTTTACTGACTGATGTGAGCAGAGGCTTGCTAGGACAGGGCTGCTGTACCAGCTGAGACAGCAGGAGCATTTCTGACTGGCCTTTGGGGTAGTGCCAGCTGATTTGTGATTCATCATCATGAGTAGTCCATCTACTGGCAATATCTGTTTTCTGTATTAACACAGATCAACACCTCAGGGTTTGCAGGCAACTGAATGATGCCCTTTTCCTGAAAGTGCATGTAGAAGGTAATAGCCCTTGAGAAGTCATGTCCCTTTGCTGAGAAGAGGTACACTAACAGCCTTCTATGTCCAGCTGACCAGTCATGCTCATGCCAGAGATCAGCCCAAGCTGCTAAGTTTCTGCATGTTTTTCAAAACCACTGAAAGGGTGATGTAAGTATTTTCTGCTCAGGTGTTCTGTATTTTCAAAGCTTGTGTGGATCACCATCTGTTGGCAACAAAGAACATTCAAGATCAGTGTATAGCATGTCAGAAACCCTGAATGGGTCAATATCCATCAGCCTAGGGTGTAATCTCTCCTATTCTTCCTCACTTGAAAGTTTAGACAAAAAAAACTTAGGATATGAGCATTTCCTACACAATGATGGGCTTTCTGCCATCCTTCTGGCATTCTTCAGACTGCCTGGCACAGTCTTGCTCTTCCTGTCTAACTTGAGCCTTATCTTATGCATAGAAAAATGAATATCCAAGTAATAAAAGAGAAAAATATGATTTGACACCAAGACTAGCTTGTCTGCAGGAAGAATTTGACATTGTCAAGGTTCCCAATGCTTATCTGGATCAACCTTGAATCTTGGTTTTCCTCATAGGAAGTCAACAGTGTGATCTGCATTGAGTGTCAACTTCTGTGCGTATTTAACATGGCCAAGCTGCTTAGTCCATACGCGAGGATGAAACTGGAGCTTTAGGTAGTCCTGGCTACCAATGCTATCAGCACTAGAGCTATAGAAAGTTGGTTTTGGTCATCACCATGTAGAATTTAGGTGCACTAGATATTCTTCTCCTTTTACATGTGATTCCAACTCAGGTAGGCTTCCCTATCTGTGTTTTCATCTCACCTGGAGGGTTTTTGTCCCTTTCTATGTCTGTTAAGAACCCTCAGCTTGGTTCACTTAGATCCTTGTTTTTGAAGGAGACGTGGACTTGCCAAAGCTACTGTCTTGAATGAGACGGAGGTGAAAGTCTGTTGAATGCTGGGAAGCATCTTCCCCTCTGTGGAGATGTTGCCTGTGTCTAAGAATAACAGCAGTTATTCTGCAGTTATAGTGGGAAAAACTGCAGTAACAGTGGGGGGAAAAAATGTTTTGTAAATTTTTTAAGTTTACGTAGTAAGAAAGGGCTTGTCATGCACATAACAGTCCTGGAAATGAACTCCTACTCTTCTCATTTGGAGCTAGATACTGCCTTACATCTCTTTCCATAATTCAGTTACTTTGCTATGAATTTTAGAAAGCAAATGATTCCAAGTTTCTCAGACTATTGAAATTAGGATAAGTACAAGAGGAATAGACAAGCCCAGCTTATCCAGCGCACAGCTTGTTAACATCCTAAACAGTATTTAAGCATAATATTAGTTTTTCACAGTTGTGTTAAATATGTACCAAAAAAATAAAACCTGACTAAAGAATGATTCCTGCTGATAAGAAAATCACTGTGCTTAATTTCATTAATAGAATAGGCTGTGGGATACATTTCAAAGCACCGGGTGAGAAATAAGCTCCTAAATCCCATTAAGAAATAACAGGATTTATGTGCATTCTTCCCATATATTAACTTCCCCCTCTGGAAACGTCTTGTGCTGAGTTGGTGCCATTTTTCTGGCAGGTGCAGTGCTTGGCTGTTCCCACAGACCTCTCCAGATAATCTGCCAGTCTGAAAAGCAGTTCCCTTTTCTCACTCAAGAATAGGGATTTTCCAATGCACGGATGAATGACGAGTTTGGCTGACAACTGTCCTAGCTCCATTTTCTCCTGGGTTTCACATGTTCTGTAGTGATACTGAAAAGTACTTTTGGGCTCTCTTTCAGTAGATTAGATGTTGCCAGAGGTAGGTAGCATTTTGCTGTAACCCAAATTAACAGTGCGTCATGTTCCGAACACAAGTTAACATACGGATGCATAACGTGAGATGTCGAAGTCTTCAGAAAGTTGGCTTATATTATTAATGGAGTCTATTTCTATTAGCACTATCTTTTTTGGAGGGGGCTTCTCAGTGAAGCAAATTTCTGATATACCAAATATTTACCCTTGTCATGACTTAAGTTTTTCATGATTAAGGCCGTGGGTGATGGGAAAGTGTTTGATCTGCATCAAAATAGAGCTAAAATCATGTGTTTGCCAAAGAAATGGGACATGTATCTATTTCCAAGTGGGCAAAATGGAAACAGTTGTATAGAATGCAAGGAGACCACAAGGATCTCTTGGAAACCTGACAAAAATCCTTTTTGTTGCAAATAGCCATACAAGAAACTTTTTTTCAGAAGAACTGGAAGAGCAACCAATCCACTGCAAAAAATCTTAACACCTACAGGGAAGTACTGACTTTGTGCTAAAGACCATTAGTGACAGCTATTTGAATGCATTTTTTTCTTGTATGTATTTGTGTTTTTTCTTTTCAACTTTTAATCAGAACTTGTTTTTTCTATTAAGGCAGTGGCAGCAGGTCTCAGTTCAGGCCTGAGACCCCATTATGCTAGCTTCTGTTTGAATATAATAAGATCTGCTTTGGGAGCTTGAAATCTATAGGTGTGATATAGACAGGAGCGGCAAGTACAAAAATCCAGTATGGCAATGAGTGAATAATGAAGCAAGGGTGAGTCTGCAAATGTATCAATGGCTTTACTGTCTTGCTCAGAATTTGAAGTTTTTGTAAGTTGCATATGGATATGCTTATTATTCCTGAAACTTCCTGTCAATGGAAACTTGCAGTATTGTTGTGTCCGTTTTTACTTTTTTTTTTTTTTTTTTTTTTGTGGTCATATGCATTGCTTAAATCAACACTTGATTTAGCAAACTGGATCAGTCCTTAATGTCAGACATGTCATTTTTATGTGTTGATTGATGACCAATCTTGCTGGTGGGCTAAGGGAGGTCTGCCTTTCTCAAATGCAGTCTCACAGAAACTAGGAAATGAGCTGATGGAATTCAGATGAAAGACCTGGCAGTTTTCCAGGAGCAAATACATGGCAAGACATATCTCTAGTTTCAAGAGAGGCTTGAACTGCAGACAGAAATGTGAAACACTTGGAGAGAAGGGGTGGAGCTGTGGGGAGAATCTTCATTTTATGAATGATCTTCCTTTTCTCTTGTCCTGCTTAATTTCATGTTTGCTTAAAAGCAGTTGCCAGTGTTTGTTGAATAGTGTCAGTGCAGAAGGGATGCAGCTACTGACCTGACTAAAGGCAACAGCAAAAGGTTAGAAGAATTAGACTTGTACTGCAGGCTTGTATTAATAGTTGTATTGTCACGCTGTTGGCACAAAGTCTGCAATTAAATAAGTTGTTGGCGTACTTCCCTAGGTTAAATTACTACCACTGTTCCCCTGCTTGCAAGTCAATGAATACAACACTTTGGGGGATGCAAGTTAAAAACATTTTTGTTCTTGCGGGATCATGCACATGGCTAGTCTCAAGCTAAGAGGCTTCCGCAGGGTTTCCAAGCAGCCCTCCGTTGTTCTGTCTGTTCAAACTGCCTGTGCAAACTAATGCTGGAGTAACCCAGACTGGGAAGGAGGTGGCTGAGGGGGAAGATGCAATATAGGACTGATGGAGAAACAAATGCCCTAAGAAGGGTCCTGGCTTTTTCTCATGCCAGGAGCTATGGGTGTTTCTAGTATTGGGCTATTGTTGGGGAGGATTAAGCTTCCATCACAGCTTCATCACCCTTTATAGGCTTAAGAACATCAGCCACACATGTGGGAAGGGTTGAAGGGGGGTGCCCAAAAGTGGAAAGCAACCTTTCTTTACACCAAGACCCTCCTCCTCTTCAAATCAGTGGCAATTGGCTTTGGTTAATGAATACAGGGACCCTCTCCTCTGGGAGCTGCTCAGAGCAATAGACCCACTCAATCCTACTTACCGAGAGCCCAACCTTTACGATAGCTTCAGTTGTCTTGATTTTTTGCTCAATTTTCCCTGAAAACTGGATGCCTATTGAAGTGGATAGATAAGAAAAATGAGTTCCCCAGAATAAAACTCATTTATATGCAAATGAATTTAATATACCTTTTTGAAAAGAAATGAAAACTATATCAAAATAGAACTGAAACAGTAGGAGGGAAAGAAGTAGCAGGGGTCCTTTTCTGCAGATTAGAAAGGGACACAGTTCCTTCTTGTGGCCTCAAGTGGGTAGAGGAATGTGGTAACATCCCTGGTCTTTCTATTACTGCTGCTCTGTCCTTGCTCACTAAGGAGTTGATCTAGAAATCGCTCATAACCTACATGGTAGCATATGCTTAACATGGTCTTTGTGATTTCAGTAAAACTAGGGCATCAACCACAGTTATGCATGCTTTAATGACCTTCATTTTCCATGCCATTAGCTGCCTCCTGCAGCAGGGAGTACAAGTTTGTCATTCCTGCATGCAGCACCAGAGGCATGTGAAATAGCCCATCCCCTTAAAAAGGGGGGGGGAGGGGGGGAGGGGGGGGCAGAAGTATTGGCCTTTTTCTCATGTGCAGCATGATAGTCTTCCCACTCTTGAGGTTAAGATATGCTAATTGCTCATCTTTTTTAACTTTATAAATTTTATTAGTGAAGAAGGCATTTCTGCCCTAATTTGGATTTCAACAGGGATAATTGCAGGACCCTTGTACCTCCCAGTGAGTCTGAGAACTTGGGTTGTCACTCTGGGCTTTCATTAAAGGTTAAAACGTGATTTTTTTTTTTTTTTTTTTTTTTTTTTGTGTGTGTGTGTGACTGTTGGTAGCATGTGAGAGAAGAGGTAGGTCTGAGAAAGTTTTGTATGTAATAAAATGGTTTTCTGAGAGGGGAAGACTGAAATGTGATTACATGGTACCTTAATTGGTGTTTTCCTAGAGACTGCATGTGATGCTGGTCTGTCAGCACACTCATGCTTACGTGCAACATTTCTCTTAAACTGTTTTCAATTTCATACTCAAGTGCAAAGAAGGAAAGATAAGGTGTGTGGCTGGCACTTGAAAGTGGAGTCTTGTGACATTGGCCAGATCAATCTACTTCTACTGACTCTAATAATGGGACTAACATCTTTATTCTGTTTTCATTTGTTAAATGTGTAAAAGTCATGAGCCAAATTCTGGACTGATACAATTTGGAGCAAGAGGCAGCCTCTCAGCTTGGAGCAAGATGTCAGCAGTGTCTGACTGCATCTTTGTGCAGCTGTGGAAACAAAAGGCCCTGATTTTTGGCTGTGGTCTTTATAGATATTTTTTGTAATCTGTTTTGGAGTGTATCTGATATATTTCTACCTGTAGGCTTTAATAGTGTGAAGTGGCTTTGTCATGCTGAAACTTTACTGAACATTCTCAATTTTGTCCTGCTGATCCAATGCACAGGGGATCTCTGAGAAGACTGGTTCCTTCCCTTGAATTCCTTGCACCAGATGTTGTCCAAAATTTTGCTATTAACATCCAGAGGTTTCCTTGCCCACCAATTTCATATAATTTTTGTGGCTTATATCTGTGTTAAATAGTGATACAAAGTGAATCACTAGGACTTCAAAGCAACTTCACTCACTTCAAGGATGCTGGAGAGTTGGTAGAGAGGAGCAAGCAGAAGCAAAGGTCCTCTTGAGTGACTTTGCATCTTTATAGCACGTTATGTATCTTGGCTGCTTAAAAACGAGGTTCTTCTGCTGCTCAGGGTTGGAGAGAACCCATGGTGAAGGGCTGTTCTCTGATGATTCTCAGGCTGGGCTCTTGTCAGCCCTCATTAGCTTGACAGGTTGGACTGTGTCAGCCCTTGGATGGGAGACTTTGAAATGCTACAAGAAGTGACAGGAAGGGGCTTGGTCCATGGCCCTGCTCCCTCTGAGTTGATACTGAAGCACTGACCCATCAGAGATGTGGTGGAGAGGGTGTGATAGTGCTGCTCTATGGGCTGTGCTGGCTTTCCATGATGGGAGATAATAGGCCAGCCAGTGGCATATTTAGCAAGAAGAGAGGGATAATCCCCTGAGTCCAAGTCTTTCTGGGATAAATTGCATACCCAGTCCATGGCTATTCTAGTGTTTTTCTGTGCTCTAGAGCTGCTAAGGGTGGTTGGTGATGGCTGAGACACACCTGAGTTGCAAATGGCAGTGCCTGCAGTGAAATGATAATTTTGATATATATATATAGGTGTATGTCTGAATCTGCATACCAGTGTTGTGAAGTTCTGTGCAAATGTGTATTATCTTTGGTATTGTGAATAGCATTATCTAGAAAGTGGTGCTTTCAAAGGATAGAAGCTGATGCCTACTGGAATCAGGTTTGCATGTGAAAATCTACCTTTGTACCTTGGTGGCATCATCTGTTATTTTCAGACATCGCTGATAACCAAAGTAATTACAAAACGCATTATTCAACAGCAGACTAATTTCAGGGACTGGTAATGGCTATTTGCAAAGCAGAGTTATGGCAGACTTACTGTGCCAGGGTATGCATTTAGGCTATTTCCAAAAGTTTGTGGTGGTCAAAAGATGTGAATGAATCCACATTCTCCAAGTTGATGATCTGGGAGCCAGCTAAGGAAGTCCAAGTAAGGAAGACATCTTTCTGAACAGGAGAGATTGCTTGGTTCCAAATACTGCATATATTTCCCCTCAAAAAAGAGTCGGGGAAAAAAGCAAAGTGTGGTTGTCTCATAGCTGCTCAACAGGCATCTCTGAGATTCTCCTGGCAGGATCAACTGAAGCTGAATTCATCATTGTTTGCCTTGTGTCACCCAGCTGGTCGGGTCAGAGAGCTTCTCTGACCTGAGCCCTCAAGTGATGGACAGGTCTGTAGAGGGCTTTATCACAACATAATCAAAAGGAAAGAAAGGAATACCATGTGCCTTTCTTAACTTTTTTTCCTGTTTCCCAAATCCTCAGGATAATACAACATTTCTTATCTGACTCTGAATTCATTACTACTTCTTTTATGTAATAAGGTTTTCACAGCAAAATATGGCCTGTGAATAAGTAACGGAGCTCTTCCAAAGATCCACAAAGATTCTCAGACTGTTAAAGAAGCCATTAATCATGCTGAGAAATATTTCCTGATGGGTTGTATCGTGCTGTCTGGTTTCCTCTAGCCCTTAGACACTAGCAGGAGGAGGTGGTAGTTTCTGTACTAGTTTATGGTCAATAGATTTTGAAATAGAATGGAGGATCTCTAAGTTATTAGTCATTGCTCTTGCCAACACTGAAAAACACTGTTATCCTTGACTTGATGTACATCCACTCTGCAAGGCAGAGACTTGGTTAGAAAGTGTCATCTTCTCTAAGCCTTAATGGTTGCATAACTGAACAATTTGAGGGGATCTTGGCTTTTCTGTTTAGGGTCTAAGTAAGATACATATTTTCTTTTTGTATCAAGTACTTGTGGCTTGTAACTTTTCCTTAGTGCATACCCAAGATATGCAAGAGGATATCTAAAATTACTGAGCAAAACATTACTAGAAACAAAATCAGCAAATGTATTTTTGGAAATGCTGATCACTGATGGAGAGTGGGGAATAATAATAATAAAAAAAAACTTTTCACATCCTCAAAACCTACTGTCACCTAAATGCAGGTTTGATGTGCTGCCCTTGTACTCTGCTTTTTTGGCTGCTCGGTTAGTTGAATTAGGTTTAACCTCTTTCTTCCTGGTGCAGTGTGATGAATTTAGTCACACTGTTTTGATGGTCACCTTGGGGACTGTGAAGACAGTCCTTTATAGACAAACAAATTCCTGCTGCTGTGCTAAAACACTGAGCTGTAAGCAGGAGGTTGTAAAGTAGCTGGGTAAGGCCAGGCAGGACAAAATGTGTGCTGAATGCGCTTAACCTCCCACCAATGCCTCAGTTGCCAAAACCTTGTTATTTCAACTATTCCAAAGAAATAAGATTTCTCTCTAAATCTAGGATTTGTGTAGTTTTAGGCCTTGTCAGTAAAGCAGCTTTTCTTAAAGCTGGTGTATTTATACTAGCCTAGTATTTTTTTTGCCAAGGAAAGCTGCTGACTTTGCACTTGATTCACCCATATAGCACCCTGTGTTTGCAGTGGCACCTTGCAGAGGAGTGCAGACATCTCTATTCTAACAGACTGGTGCTTCTCCTGTGGCTGAGACCAAAGGAGAGACAGCTAAGCAGCCAACCACTTGCCATGCATTTGTGTTCCCTGGTTGTTCAGTGCTCAGTTTGGCATGGTCACACCTGGGTTACTTAGCTCTGTCTCTGGCTTTGCTGGACACATCACATCTGGCAGCTAAATGTGGCACCTTGTCATGACACTGGCCATCTGGGCAGAGGAAATGGCAACATGGGTGCTGGGTGCTCCCACAGACAGCCCTTGAATAGCCCACAAACATGTCAGCCTGAAGGTCCTTGGTGTTTCTGCTCAACTTCCTTCTCAGGTAAGTATTGATAGCTGCAACTCATGGCCCCCAGGTGCTGCTTCCTTCCCTGGGCCTGCCTTGGCCAGAGTTGTGGACTTGAACTGACTTGGCCAACTCCAAGGTTAGCTGGGGACAGCTGCCATGCACAGGATGCTGGCCTGCTCCACTGTGGCCTCCTGCTTCTCCTGCCCATGTGGAATGTGGGAGCAGCCAGCAGGGTATTTCAGAGGGGGCTGGGAGCACAGGCCAGGCATTTCTGAGATGTGTGCGTGTACGCTAATGAGGTCCAGAGGTGATGTGAGCCAGCAATCCCCAAGTGGAAGTTTGCACATGAGTGCACCAAGAATGCACCAGCTATTCAGCAATAATAAGTTTTTATAACCACACGTTTCTGACCATGTCAAATTTTGTACCCATTCAGCTGCTAAAACCCATGGAATTTGACACTGGGGAAACAATCACATTTGAGAGGGACTTGTACAAAGGGGAACTTGCATTGCTTCTCAACTAGAAGAAAAAGCAGCTCATTGGCTTTTCTAACACAATAATGCACATTTATTTCTAAAACAAGATTAAAATTTTAGAAGAAAGATTAGTCAGCAAGATTAAAATAGAATGCGTTCTTAGAGAGTTACAGTGACCATAGAGAAATATCTGCTCTGCACAATTGTAGAAGGAAGAACAGTTTTTTCTTCCACAGTTTTGACTGGTGGAATTCTGCAAATGCGCAGAAGGGAGCCGCTCTGTCCTCAGCTCAAAATTCCCAGTATTTTGTCTAATCCTATTGATGCAGTTCAAGTACAATGTGTGCTTAAGGGTATGGCTAAGGTGAGCAAACAGAAAAGGATATTTTTAGGGATCTTGGTATCTAAATACTAACAAGGGCAGAAAATGCTGGTGTGCCCAAGGGGAATACTCACTGAAGTGCAAGTGGACTGTGACTTCTCCTTTAGAGGCATATGCTGTAAGCTTAATTATTCCTGCTGTGGAAGACTTTCCTGAGAGCTGCACTGCTGTGAAGGAGGGACAATGCAAAGAAATGGAGCTTGGGAATGAAGGGAGACTAGGGATCAGGATGGGGTAAAAACAGAGAAAAGAAAACTAATGAATGTGTTTAGACTTCCTCATCATAGTGCAACTTCTGGTTTATTTGGCTAAAAGTTGTATACTCAAGATAGAAGCTTTTCCTGCTCAGGTAAGTTGAACAGACTGTCTCAAGTCTCAGGTGGTGTAAATCAGCATTTCATTGATGGCAGGAGGTTGGCCCTCTTGTACTTTGCTGGTACCTCTTCCTGCTGTTTAATACTGTCTTCCAAAACTATCTACTCCTTAGTTGAAGCAAAAATGGTGCTGGAGTTAAGCATTCTTGCCTTTCTGGGAAGTGACCATTGTACTAAGAGCAAGATGTCATCCTTCTCAAAGAGAAGAAAAAGCTCCTAGACTGACTCTTTTTTTTATGTGTGCATTACCTTTCTGAGCAAAGCATTAAGTACAGGAGATGAAGGCACTAAAATTGTTTCCCACACTGCTAGTCTGATATCAGTTGACCACAATAACCGCTCTCTGGGAAAATAAACATTAACCGAGAAGGCAAACTGCAAAATACAAAGAGATGAAATATTAAGGAAATGTTGAAGTCACTTGACTTGTACAGTAGCACTTAGCTTCCTCAGCCCAAAGACTCAAGTGGGGTCAACAGTTACTGAAACTCATTAACCATGAATCTATTGTTCACTTGAAGCTTTTTCTATGTGGTGGTGGATACTTTAAAACCTGCGTGGGAACTGAAGGGAGATTAGGGACAAATAAAAGTGAAATGGGTTTCAGGCCTGATCCTTTCTCTGCTGTGGCTTTATGCTCTGCTGGAAGACCCTAGGGGCTTGTGCTCAAAATCAGATTCCATCTCTGCTCCATGTTCCTCCATACTGTCTCACTTGTGCTCCTTTTCCAGCTTTCGAGGCTTGTGCTGATTATTGCTCCCCCTTGTGCAATAAAGGCTTTAAAATTAAGGATCCTGAGATGATCTGCTCTTGAAACTGTCCTGGAGTAAACCTGGAAAGAGTCAGTGAAATAATGTTTATATTTCTTCTGCTCTGCTCTGTGGCAACTGAAGCCGAATTTGGTCCTGGCTGTTTGCGTGTGAAACGTAAGAGCATCATTATCTGCTGGCGAAACTGAGATGTGGCCAAGTCATCTGAGGACAGGCCTTGGGAGTTGGCCAACATCCCAAGTCTGTGCTATGGCAGCAAAAGGCAGCATGTTTTCATCTGAGCTGCTTTTCTCCCAGCAGCGAGGGAAGTAACTCCTGTTTTACCTTTGCCTCAACTGCTCTTTGAATTAGCTGGTGGTGAGAGAGCGACATGAGAGCCGGGTCTGAGTTATGAAGAGGGGAAATTTGAAAGGATGAAGAGGTCAGCGCTTGGGAAAAGCTTGTGTCTTTGGGGTGTATGTTAAATGACCTTACTCCCTCTTTTGAGTTAAAAAGATCTGATTTGAGCTTATTTCATCACAGTCAGATTTCTGTGGAGATACTGATACAGAGCCTTGAGTGGGCTCATGGGAAACAGTCCAGGGATTGTGGTCTGGAAACAGGGAAGATACTTGAGCACTGATGTCTAGTGAAAATAAATAAATAAATAAATAAATAAAGGAGGGATTGTACGGTTAAAGTGGAATTCACTGCTACTTACAAAAAAATGGCATTTTTCTTTTGGGTCAAAAGACAAGCACATGTGAGGCTGAGTAACAACGTGACCTTATTCCTAGGTCCTGGGTCAATTTTTGTCTCTTCCTGTAAACCAGTGAAAGCTACCTGATTTACCAAATATGATATAAGTAGGAATGATTTCCAGAGGCAAATGTGTTGATCCTGGAAATACACCAGAGTCTTAGTTGAGAGATGGCCCGGTGTTACTTGCTTTCATTCCTCTTTTTCTTTGCAGGGAATAATGTGTCCTAACGGTCCAAAGCTAATTACCGCAGGCATATTGCTCTTTCAAAAAGGAAGGGCTCAGGAATTCTGGTTGATGAGGTGGTTATTGGATAGAAAGCTCAGGCATAATGTTCTACAACATTTGGGGAAAAATGCCTTAAATGGTCTTTTTAGCTAGATCTTTGGGGAAGTCTTGCAACTTGCAAAGTTGCAGTGTGGTTTTCCTTCCTTTCCCTGCTGTCTGAGTAAAGATGCCAGCAAGACCAGAGTGGGAGTTCGATATTTTTTATTGTTAGAGATATGGCTTACTGGATGGAGATTCAGCAAGGAGAAAACAGAAGTAACATCTTTGGACAGTTTCATGCACTACCTCTGCAGTGCGTTGGGAGGTAATGTGAAAAAAATGCAATGAAAATATATATATATAAAAAGAAAAGTCAGATGTCATTAAGTGAGCTCTTTGGCTACCCAAATAGTTATACAGGTTTTGTTCAGAGAGGAACCTTTCCTTCAAAAACACAAACTTGGCAAGGGTCACTTCTCATCCCAAGCAGGACGGAAGATATAGCTGTGGGCTGACATTTGCTTAAAGATCAGCCACTTCCATCTTAGCTTGTGTGTTTGGAAAGGAGCACAAAAGGGTTTGATTTAGCAACACTATGGCTATTTGCATGGTGGAAAAAATGGTCCCAAAGCTAAAAGTTTAAAGACGGCTCAATGGATGGGCTGTCTGTACTATACAACAGGTTGCTGTCATCACCACTATTAGATGAGAATTTTTTCAAGAAGCAGGATTTAATGGGCTTAGTTTCTGGTGTGTATTTAAGGAGACATGCCAGTTTGATGAAAATTTGAGCTTATGTTCTTCAACACTTGCTGTTTCTTGTGCTCCTTATTCTTAATGTTGACAGAAGGAAACTGTGATATATTTTTCCACTGTTTTTCTGCTGTATTGGTTCTGAATGCCTGACTAATAGGTGTATCTCTCACTTGGCATGTAATTTATTTGTAACAATGGGCAAGCTGAACATGTAAACCTGATGTTTGTGCGTCAGCCAGTATTCAGGGTTTGCATGCTTGTGAGGGATGCTTAACTGAGTGTATGAAATTATAATTCTAATAATAGCTCATGGAGTATACTTGATTAGCAATTGGTGTTCCTCTGCAATTCTTTCTCCTCATTGCCATAAGGTGAACTTGCAGTGTAGAGTATCAGTGTTGCCATTTATTACATCTACCGTACATCTGTGCCTGACGTGTTAAACAAAGATGTAATTACCAAATGCGTCAGCCTTCTCCTGAGGCGTTTTAATACTGGAAGGGTGACAAGGAGATGGACGGAGATAGGCTAGCTGGGGACGAGGGTTGCAGCGAGGGAAAATGGCAATGATGTGATGTTCCTCAGCACCTCCCCTTTGTTCTCAAGCATTTGTGGAAACTACTGAATAAATATCTTGGAGAAACGGAATCCAGACTCCACAAAAGGTGTTTGCAAGCTGTAATCTCACGGAGTTCAGATGATGATGTGAGGAGGAAACTGGTGGGAGCTCACACTTTCTGGTGAGAGAGTTGTTTATTGGGTAACTAAGATCCTTGGAATTGGCAAGTTCTCTTTTGGTTCTTTTTCTTAGCTTTCTATGGGTCTACTTGCTATGGGGTTTCTTTGCTGATCACAAACTCCTAAGAATTTAAAATGCTCTGGTAATGTTTGCTCTTTTGTTTTAGCCTTAATCTCTTTGAGCATGGAAAAACCTAATCTGCAGAAAGCACTTGTGATTTCTTGTTCTCTGTAATGCTGAAAATGATGATATAAAGGGAAAAGGATCTGGATGGTTATGCATAGATCTGTTTCCAGCCTAAGGATATCACACTCCAGTGATTCTCAAGTCCAGTTTACATGAGTTGGGGAGCTGGGCTCTTAAATATATTGTTTAATTTTGTGAACTTGGTGAGCCCTTTGGGCCAGTTTCTGAACTGGCATTATTCTGCTGAGGTAGTGGAGTTAAGCAATACAAGAACTGTTGGCTTTTGCATCTGGTTTGTGGACTTGATTTGCTAAGTCAATTGTTGCACTAATTGAGTTCAGTGCATTTTCTTGTTGTACTGGATGATACTGATGCATTTCTTCCTAATCAATCCAACAGTCAAACTGATTCTAGAGGTGTGTTCTTTTCCCCTTAGCACCTGATAATTCATAAGGGACTTTTTGCACATATCTTGATGCCTATTTCCAAACTGTTTTCACCTGCATGCTTTTGGGGAAGCTGGATTTTTATACTGCCTTCCTCTGTGTTTTCTGAATGAAAGTGATACTTGTGAGAATGAGAAAGATACTGTAATATTTAAAAAGGAGCTGGACATATAAATGTGGTGCTAGGATCTGGACAAAAGCCAGTGTTTTAAAAACTGTTTTAAATCAAAGCATTAGGTTAGCAAATTTAACACAGATGCATTATTTCTGCCTGATTTAAGGAAAGGCATGCTGAAGTTGCATTAAGCCTGCAGGTGGTCTGGTTGTATTTCAGTCTACCTTATCAGTCAAGCTTAGGTGTGCGCTCTCGTTCCAGAAATGCTATTATGGTGATGTATGAAATGGAAACAGGACAATTAGTGTTTCAAACATGCATTTTTTTTTGCCAAGCTGGCACGCTGACCAACTTAAACTCAAAGAGAGTAAATCTGACATTCAGTGTACATACCAGCTACAAAATAGCAATAACCCTTTATTTTTGGATCACAGTAGCTTAATAACTGCTTGTTAGTCCCAAGGTGTTTTATTTTTCCCCCCAAGTCATCTACTTTGGAAATGAAATTGATTTTGCAACTTTGCAATATATTGCAAGTGGCAGAGTAAAATTGTTCAGGGAATGTGAGGATAAGAATGGGAGAAAAGAGCCTTTTCAGTTATTAATCACTTGAGTTTACCTATGAAAGCCAACCAGCTGAGAAATAATCAATTCTGAAGTCTGAACACAGAGCACAGAACACAGTTTGTAACTTGACCCTGACATATGCATTTTACTACTTGGACTTTAGGTGGATATGCCAGGTTTAATAACTTCTTGGACAATACCAAAAAATATTTATTCTATGCGGAAGTTTATTAGATGAACTAACCAGGAGACATTTTGTGGGGCAGCTTCAGGGGAATGCTCCCAACTCGTATGCTTCATGGTTTAGGCAGGATGTGTGCAAAGCTTTTGTTAGTGGTGCTCTAGTTTTGCAAATAGAGTGGACAAATGAAATTTGCTGATGTTTGAAAGAAGGCTGATCCTGATGCTGACAAAAGTTAGTTAAGACTAGTTATTTGACCTTTGGACTTTGCTGCAAGCTCTTGCCTTTATTTTTTGTATGGCTTTGAATAAATACTAAACTAGAGATCAATGATTTTTTTAATGAAATGGAATCTTTTGAGACACGGTTAGAGAAATATTTTAAATCTTGCTCAGTCTCTCATGTAAAATTATAATTGTAATACATCTCTACATTTTCTTCTTTCACTTGAGTAAGGCACTTACTAAAGTTCTATTTCCTGTTCTTGCTTCCACAGTTCAGAATGGATCTTGTTATGCTGGAAATACTCATGTGATACTGATTCCAAGACTTTAACCTCCAGATCATTCACTTTAGTAAAAATGATGTGCAAGGCCTGAGGATTCTAGTAGCCAAGACCAGTGGAGATTTAATAGCTGGACTTTACTCTTGACAGTTGCCTAAGAATCATTTCTTTGAGAGCCAGTAGAAATTGCTGTCATGACTTTCTACAAGCTTTGAGCAGTCAGAACCTACCAGAATTGAAGAAGCAGCTTTCAAGACTGAGTTTCTTGTTGGCCCTGGAGATGGGGGGCAGCAATACACATCCTTAACTACCTTGAGAGCTCATGCTGGGGGATCATCCAATCTCCCCCAGCCTCCTGGGGGGCATGTGCCTCTGGGGAGAGGAGTCCATTTGAAACTGCATCCAAAGATGCAGTTGACAGATGCTAATCAGCTTGGGGAGAGTTGTTCCCATACCAAGGTTGCCCTTGCTGATATGTGAAGTGCAGGGACAAGGAGAGGTTTTAAAAAGTTGTTGTTCATACAGGTATGAGAACAGACCTTACTCTACCCAGACATAGAGCCTACAGAGCCATTTAGAGACTGAAAGAACCAATTGAGGATAATAGAACAAAAGGTCTAGATTGGTGTAATTAGCTAAGTACTGCCTGCTGTTTCTCTTATACCACTTAGTTAAGTAGTGGCTGAGTGACATGACATATCTCTGAGATGACTGAGTAGCAAATGCTTCTTCCTCTGACAGGCAGGCTGAGTTCATACACTGGGCAGAATCAGCTGCATTCTTCTAAAATCTTTTCTGGGCCACGGTGCTTATGTACATACTTAGGGCAATGATATCTACCTGTCAATAGGTGGATGTTTCAAGATGGTTTGTGTGAACAAATGGTGGCAATTCAGGTGGTGAGTTTAGAAGACTTGTTCTGCAAAAGCTGTTGTAGCTAGCAGAAGACCTCTCAAGTGAGGGATGTCCTGCTAGTTTGAGGTGCTCTCTGCAAAAGGCTGATAGTGCTGTAATGTTTTGACTTTAAAAGCTTCTGCAAAAGGATGAGAAAAAGGAAACCTTTCCCCAAGTGCTAAGTTAGTGAGCTTCAGGTTTGGTCTCTCTGGATGCAGTAAAAAATCTCATTTACTTGCTCAGGACTCTGACAGATGTCAGAGCTGAGCCCTGTGGGGTGCATCCTCACATACCTGGCACCCAGGTAAGCATTGCCATCAGTCACCAGCTATCTCATTACAGCATTTGTGAGCTCTTGACAGTGGGGGACAGCAAAACCTTGATGAGGGATTTCATTCCTTGTCTTCAGAGCTAGCTGAGCAAGACTGGCTAACCAAGGTTGCTAAAAGTCCCGCAAAGATATGTCAGTGGTTTGGGGAGGAATGCAAGTAAAGGAGAAGAAAGTAGCTTTATTATATCTAGCTTCAAAATTAGCAGGATTGCCTTAGGAAACTAGTCATAGATTCCAAAGGAGAGATGAGTGGAAGGTCAACCTGCAAGCTGAGCATCAGGCTAGGGCCGAGGGATGTGTTGGTTCAGTTTTGAACCAGCAGTTTCAGTTGCAGTTTTAGGCATAGAGCAAATCCCTTAATCTCCCTGTGTTTTCACTTGTAAAATGAAAATAATAAAATTCATCCCTTTGTAAATAACCTTATAAGCATTTCAACAGGGAGGCATCTGCACACACACAGCTACAGCTGTATTTTAATAAGTAGGGATCTCCGGAATCCACTACTGGGCCAACAGGAACAGTGGAGAGGCCACCCCACCACTGTCCTCTTTTCATACCATAGTGTGAAACACCATATTTTGGCTTGCTGTGTGATGAAGGTGTTAATCCTTGTCCCAGTAATGGCCAGAATGCAAGAGAACCCAACTACTAAGCCTCTTCAAATGGGGGGGGGGCTGCCTTCCCAGCAAAGGATAAGAAGCAAAAAAATCAACTGGCTCTGGTTCTCATTCAGCGTGAGGAACAGCTTTTGGGATGTCTACTGTAACTGTTGCACTGTGCAGCTTTTCAAAGAGCCAGCATTGTACATGTTTAATTATTATGTTGGCAGCGGTGAGGAGAAACAGCAGCAGTTCAGGATTAGTGATCACAAAAGTCTGTGCTGGGACAGTGAGAATTGCAGCCCTAAGGTTTATTTTAGCTTTGCTCTTCTCCTGCTGGGCCCTTGGTGTAGGGTCTGAGATTTTTAAAGATCAGCCAAGCTGTTCACGAATTGAGTAGTCTGCTTGGACACAAACTAGACGCCACCTGGTTTGGACTCTCTAGGCCTTTTGAAAGGTGGGTGCCTTTAAAAAAAGATCCTCACAGTGCGACACAGGGTAGCTGAGCTGCAGTTAGCCTTGTGAATTGCTGTCCACTGCTGCTTGGATTAGACCAGGCTTAGCACAGAGAGGGCTTGATCAGGTTGCAGATGAGTTGTGGTGTTGGACTGCAAATTTCAGGCTCAAAATGTGGGTTTGCTTTGACTTTGGGATCCTGGAGGAAGGGCAAGTGCTGGCCCATCTTTTAGAGCAGAGTTCAGGGCTCAACAGCATAGTGTTTCCTTACATGGGAAGGAGTTGCTTTATGGAAATACATTTCTAGAGGCTTTGTTGAAATCCATTAAAGGAAAAAGCTACTGCCTTTAGCTGTCCTTGGTCCCATCCCCAGTGGGATATTAGTTATACTAATTTCCAATTGTCAAAGTAATATTGTCTGTACTATTTCTGCTTTTGAATGTGTGTTTTTTCCTCTCAGAACTTTTGTGCAATCTTAGCTTTCTGCAGCTTGTTTGACTCGGAGCTGTTGTTGCAAACTTGTTTGACAGAAAGGACATTTTTGTCATTCACAGGATCTATTGTAAAATTCCTTAAAGATTCCTTAAGTGAGAATGATATCCCAGAGAACTGTACAGAGGACTATGGGTATGGGAACTGATCTCTGAAATGTTGCTGAGTGACTTGGAGCTGAAACAATTGACCACATTCACTGAAACTGCAGAGAGGCCATAGGGAAACAGTAGTTACCTACCTTGGAATTTGGCCAGCATCCCAGCTACTACTAATGCCTCTGCTCTTACAAGAATGTCCTGGGATTTCCATTAAAGTATGATTCGGCTTATAAAAACATGTGCCTGCTGCCTTAGGCTCTGGAGCTTAGGCTCTGGGCAATTAAAGAAATTAGTGCGTAAGGCTGAAGGTCAGAAAGGGGAAAGGTTTTAGAATATTCAGATAGAAAGTTTCCAGATAAGCTCATCTGTGTTCATGCATCACCTTGTGTCTGTAATCCTGGCACTTTGGGGATCCAGCACTGCAGACAGGAATAGAAGACCGTCAAAGGCCCCTTCTCGCAGTTTGAATGGGAGAATTTTTTTTTGTTTGCTATCCTAATTTAGGCATCAAATTTGACTAACCCTAGCAGTAGTCATGGAAGACAAACTTTGGTTGTCGGATTCTTTCCTAAGATCAAGGACTGTTGATGACCAGACAGGTCATTTTGCATTGCCCTTGTTAATCATACTGTTAGGCTTATCAGTTTATTTTCAGAGACGTGTGTGGAAATGGAAAAGCAGCCGACATATTGAGGCTGAACTGTGAGAAGTCAGGAGAAGACAGGGAGTGGATGAGCCTTTTAAGAGTGTTTTGAGGGGATTGCCATGGGCGTTTGTGTGGCGTATATGTCAGAACGAGGATTGAAATCATTTTTCTCAAAAGATGTTCAAATGTTGAAGGATGGTGGTTCTAAGTCCTGCATTTCAGGTGCAGATACGGGCTTCCATAAAGTTAGCAACTGTCTGGGCTGTATGTTCTGTTTTGTTGTCCACAAAAGTTTCACAAATGAGGTTAATAGCAATGGCTCTGTAGCAGGAAGGAAGCAAAAAGAGCCATGGACCTGGTGTTTTTAGAGGTATTTTTACCTTGCCAATCTCCATGGCCTCTGATAGCATCACTGCCAGTGAAATTTTGGAACTTCCCTAAAGGAGTTTGATCAGATAATTCCAAGGAGGATTTGGTTCCTTTGTGGAAATCAAACAGGCAAAGTAGTGGGTGCTCTGCAGATAAATGAACCACCCTCAGTGCTACCAGTAGAGCTGGTACAGGGCAAGACAGAGCAGAGTCTTACTGTCGGAGTTGCTAACTTGATTTCCTGGGGTGTGTTTTGGAATGCGAGGTGTGTGCTCAGCACCACTGCTAGTGATCCCTAACCTAGCTGAGTTCAAATACCACCAGTGCATCCTCAGCAGCTGCAGAGGTTTGGGAAACTCATGTCTGCTGAGAGCAACTTAGAGCTGCAGTGAGAAATGCTGCCCTCTGGAGAAGATGCAGGCTGGATTCAGAGAAACACACAGTACTGCACAAAGACTAGGAGAGGTCACCATGCTTCAGCCATGAGGGATACCTAGGGAAGAAATATTAACATCTTTTGTCTCTCCATGTGAGAAGAACTTTATAGAGTACTTGACACTCACATTGGAGGGATATTTTTTAAGGTAAGAGAGAACTGATGTGCTTCATGGTTGAAGTATGTATCTGCAGTGTAAAATTAAAAAGGTGGCTCTCAGATTGCTTTGCTGATCGGCAGCTATTGACTTAATTTGAAAACTCTTCTCTAGCTTATCCTTAAAATGTCAAGAAGCTCAGGGTGAAGATGTTTAGGGTGGTGATAAGCAAGGAACTCAGTGGCCTCTTGGGCACTGTTTGGAGAATTGACCTTTATCTGCAACAAAATGGATGTGGTTTTAAAAATGGGAGCTTTCTTATCTGATCTTTAGCAGCCCAGTGAGTTTTCAGGGCAGTTGTATCAGGCATGTGATTGAACTCCTACTTTGGAGGTCAATCTCAGCATTAGTATCAGAGCTGCAGAGTAGGGAGAACAGATCTTTGCAAGAGGAATTGCTATGATCAAAACATACCAGCTGGGCAGATTGACTGAAGAGTGAGTACCCCTTCACTCCTGTTTTGAAGTTAGACTAAGGTCTGCATGCAACATTCACTTGTGAGACTGCTTTTTCAACATCCAAATTAAGAAATAAACCAGATGATACTATTTAAGTCTATTTGCTAGTCCAAACCAAAAACTTTATTAATGTAACTGTCATTGAATCTGAGATCTTCAGCTTGCTTGAGTGTAGGAACTGCCCCATTTTCATGACATGGTAATAATTAAATGGGCTTTCAAATGAGTTTGTAGCTAGTGCACTTTTCCAGTAAATAGAAATAGAACTGGCCCATGGGCTGGAAGGGTGAAATTCAACCCTGAGCCTGGCTTTGAACTGGCAGGGTTTCCTTCTTGGCATCATTAGCACTCACTGAGGTGCTGAGCTATTTGGGCCGTGCTTATGAAAGCCTCCTGCATGGGTCAAGTCCCCTGGAGTACCTGAAATCGCACCCCTTGTTCTGGCTGCAGGCGGTGGTGGCATGGAGAAAAACTGAACTGGAGTTTGGACCTGCCGCAGGGTGGCAGCAAGGGACAAGGATAGGGGTTGCAGAGAGGATTCTGGCCTGAGCACTGAAAGCTCCGGGTCTCCCCTGCAGAGTTGATTCCTTTATCTCCCTGTTCTCAGTAAGACCTCAAAGCCCTACAATGCCTGAGCAATGCACCTGCAATGCCTGAGCAAGGACAGGCTTTGCTGCTCAGCTCCCTTTTTTCTTTTTTTATTCTGCCATTTGCATAGCCTGTTGGGGCCTGGTTTTCGAACAGTTTAGGAAAACACTTGTGAATAGCTAAGGATGTATACTTTGAGTTGGGATTTCAGTGAGTAACTTGACAAACTCTAGACTCCCACACTTCCCAAACACTGCCTGCTGTGGCACAAAGTCCAGGCATCATTTGTGTGTGTGAGTGGGTCAGCACAAATGGAGGTGGGTGGCTGTCAAGTGCACAGCTTGATCTTTAAGGTATTCATGCTTCCTGTATGAAATTGAAACTGGTTGTTCCACTTTCTCTATTGCTTTAGACCATTTCCAAGTATTTTTGATTCATTATGATTTGGAGATTATGGCTGTACCACAGAAAATGCTGCCTGAGAATCCTTTTGGTTGGTAGATGTAAGCCAAATTATTAGTAGTGCCATGAGATGTTCCCTGCAAACAGTCGTGTCTGATACACTCCTGTGTTTCACGTACAGAGGACCAACAGCAGTAAATTGTGCTACACAAATGCCTGTTTTTTGAAAATAGCTGTTACACTTGCATCTTGGGCTGGCTGTCTCAGCAGGACCTCAGTGTTTAGGAGCTCAGAAATCGGCTTCCTTTTGTCTCTAAGAGGCTTTTCCTTCAGGAGAGAGCTGAAACCTGCAGGAGAGGCACTGGGGAGAAGGGGCAGGGAGGCGGGGTGGCAAGCAGATCTGTAGGCAAGGAAAAGGAATCTCCAGGGCTGTGAGCCTGGCATCTTTCATGGGCACTAAATTTTCTTGAGAAGACTTTTTAATAATTATGGAAGGCAGAAGGAATAAAGGAGAGGGTTTGCCAAGTGTGATGTGATGACAATGGCTGGGAGCGTGAAATTCCTCTTTTGTACCGTCACCGTCGCTTTGAGCCGTGCGCTGTTGCCATTATCTGGTCCGAGGGGAGTTCTTGCTGCGTTATTGTGGAGTGTGTGTGAGCTGGCAGCGAGTCAAAAAGCATCACGCCGTCGTGCTGGGATGAACTCGCAGAGCTGCTTTCAGAGAATCCCTTAGCATTTCCTTCCCGTGACCAAGGGGTGCCAGCAGCACTGTCGTGCCCTGAGGGATGCGTGTTGCTTAATACTGAGCTGTGGTTTAGTTGCTGTCAGCTGCTCTCAACTTCAGCCTGCAAAGTGTCCCTAAAACTTTCGATGTGTTTTGATGTGTGATTTGAAGAGTGAGACCTGAACCCCTAAGGCAGCTATCAAATGTCTTGCTAGAGCTCCAGTCAATTCGTAAAGCGTGGCTTCTAGGATCATTCTACAGATCATTCTGTGTTACATCGAGGGATAAAAGTGATGGAGGGAATGTGGGCAAAGGAGCAAAAAGAAAAAAGGTAAGAGGACAACCAGAACAAATAAGAAAAAAGCCAAGGAGATGAGCAAGGCTAGAGATGGAAATGATATCCAGGAGCAGTTCTACTTTGCTGTGAGGGAAACTGGCTCAAAGCTGCACATGGTGGTAGTGGTAAAGGGGGAGAGTCTTATTTGGCCTCAGTAAAGCCTGACCTGGCAGTGCGAGTAGAGAGCTGGAGATGGCAACACCAGTGCTAATGTGTGACTCCTTCTGTGACCCTGAAAAAGTTACATAAACACTGCTTCTGTTTTTATTTCTCTCTAATTTAAGAACAATACTTCCTGCTGTCTTCCCATGGTGCTGAAAGGTCAAACCAGCTAATGCAATGGAAGTTGCTGGAGCAGCATTATTACTCTTGCTGCTGCTTGTAATAGGTGTAACAGCAGTGCTAGTACTGGGGGAAGAATAACTAGGCTTGCTGGGATCCAAGGAGGTAGACTTTTACAACACTAGGGCTATAGCAGCTGGAAAATGCCTGAGTTTTAAGCTTTCCTGATTTATGGGATTACCTCATCTCAGGGCAGACTTCCATGGAGCCCTTCTTCATCAAGCCCCCATCTACATTGCAATGGACTCTCATTGCCATATGAACTGGGGTTTTAATTATTGAAACCTTGTTAGGTTGTGAGGAATGTGAGAAAGCACAATGAAGCTGGGGGCATGGTAGCTAAGCAGCAGAAACCTTGGGGTACTTGGGGCAGAACAGACTGACAAGCAGCTGTTTTTAACTCCTATATTGTAAGGCAAGTGTTACCTCTGAGATATGTGCGATCGCTGACTTTGTATAGGGAAAAGGGGCATCAAATATAACAGTAACAGCAGTGACTCCTCATAGCTGTCAGAGATACTATCACCCTGATAATCACTTTAGGCCAAACAAGATCAAGCCAGGCTGCTCCAGGCTCTGTTCCTGGCATCACTTGGTAAAATAGCCTGTGGCATGTGTGGAATTGTTTGTAAAAACCCAAATAATGAACAAAAAGAGAAGGCTCCTTGGGCTCCTGTGTGCACCGCAGCATGCACTACAGGCAGCCCCTCTTGGGGTAAAATCTGACCTCTCATGAGGGGCAGAGAAGCAGCAGGAGTTGGAGGTATTTGTTCTCTAGGTGCCCTGACATGGAGCAGCAGGTAAGAGCCAGGAGAGAGAATCTTTATCTCTAGGTTTGGTCCAAAAGTCACCATGTAGCTGGGAGCAGACTTGGCTGTCTCTGCTGTTGACTCAACTTTTCCACAACTCCTTCCCTTCTCTCCTAACCTGTCCATTTATACTGTAAGCCTTGGGGCGGGAGCTGCCTATTGTTTTGTTTGTACCCTACCTGCTATGAGAGGGACCTGATATGACTCCAGGTGTTACCACAGAGTAAATACAGATTAGGTCTTTGTTTTCTATGTATGGAAAGGAGTGGAGAAAACTTATTTTTAGTTTCCCTGCTAGCCCCCTGTCAGTAACTTGCAGCTATCTTGCATGGATCAGTGCCACATCTGCCACTAGACTGCTGTCTCCTGTACCACCCTGGGCTGGTCCCCTCACTCATTTATATGGGGAAAGGACTTGGTGCTTCTTGGAGGCTCTGAGGCAGGGGCCCTTACCCTCCTGTGTTCTTGGGGTAGTGGGGATGTGGATGGCTGCTGCTGAGTCAGAGCAGAGCTGGTTTCTGTCTGGATCTGTAGCATTTGGAGGGGAACAGGCAGTACTTTGCTGCTGCTGCATGTGTGTTAATTGGGCTTTAGGAATACCCGTAAAGTGTGAGGTCCTGGTCTCTCTGTATTAGAGACTGTACCATTTTCAGGCAGCATTCTGAGCAGATTGCAGCTCAAATACACCCTGCTTACCTGAAATTCCCCCTCTTAACAGAACAGTGTAGTTTCTTCTCATGGCAGTTTGCTTCAGGGCTGACTTTAGCCAGGCACACAGATGAAATAGCAACTGCTTCAGAAAACAGAAGGCAAGGGCAGGAAAGGAGCAGAGTCATGGGCATGGAATTTGGCCGCTCAACACAGACTATTATGTAGGTCCTTAGAGTCTGAAGGGATCATTTCAGCAGAGGGACAGGACTCATTTTGTCAAAGTCTTGACAGATGGGCATAAAACAAGTCTGTCCCTAAACACATGCGCGGACACTGTGAAGAGTTCCTGAGCTCAGTGTGAGAGTCTGGTGCAGGACTTAGCTAGTGACTTTCCAGCATATGGGGCCAAATACCACTGATGTTCTCTGATGCTGGTCAAATTGCTCAAATCAGAGCCAGTGACTGTCACTGTGAACATGGTGAGATAAGAAGTCCTGTTAAGTTTGCACTTATGCACCTCTGGTGGGTTTGTTAGATTGAACAGTGGAGAGGTCAGTGAAGGATCCCAGTCTTGAGTGCTGGGTGATTCAGGCTGGTCAATGAAAAGCAATTAAAAACTGGAGTGTTGACTTAGAAAATACACCTGTACCACTTTCTATATCTACTCCCAAATGTAGGACTGCTTGAACCCTTTCACTGGGCCAGAGTAAGTGACCGAGTGAGGGATGGGGCAGAGAAGCCCCAAAAGCATTGGAAATGCTTGGCAAGAATGGAACTGGTTGCAGCCAATTCTTTGGAATTATCACAAGTGCTTTAGCAGAGCAGACATAGACATGAAAATGGATCTGTGACAGGCACGCTCTGCAAAGGGACACGATCAAGGGGTGTGAAGTAGGGAATGTATTTGTGTAATACTTTACCTGGGCGAGTCAGGGACTCCTCTTACCAGTGAAGGCTCTATCCCTCCATTCCTGTGTGGAACAACATTTCTTCATCTTACAGCTTTCAATAAACCTATTTTCTGCAGCTTGGGAGTTCTGGACCGCTGTCTCCCTCATCTTGCCTATGATGCTTCCCTTCCCCACCATGATCATACCTGAAACACAAAGGGCAGTAGCTTGTCACTGCAATTGCTGCTGCTTCTGTCAACACCCAGCTAAGCTGCTTTTTTTTTTTTCCAGAGCATCTCCCAGTGTTAGCCAGCAGCTGTACTAACCTGCAGTGTGGCACCACTCTGCTTTGCCTACCTGCATACAGTCTGCATACATATTTGCTTGCTTGCTTCTTCCTTCTTTATTTTCCAAAGTAACTTCAGTAAATAAGTTTACACTTTAGAAATCACATTCATAACATAAAAGGACACAAAGCTGGAACAATCCATCTTAAAAGGTACAGAGATTTTGTTACAAAAGCTCCTCAAAGAAAGGGAAGAGGACTAAATAGAGAAAACCACTTTAAAATAATCAAGAAAGGATCTCAGTGTGACAGCATTCTCTGAACCTACAGTAACCATAGCAAACCAAACAAAAGACAGAAGTAGTAAGTCTCATGTATCCTTGGTGATCTGCTTAAGCAACTTCTTGCTTTTACAGTAAGCCAAAAAGGAGGAGAACAGATGGGTTCAAAGCATGTTGCCTGATCTATTGAATGACTAGAAGCCTCCTTTAATGCAAGAAAATGGACTAGAGTGCTAATGCAAAGCAGGCCAGAAGAGACCTTTGGGCTTTTCAGGAAAAGGCAGTAGGCATAGTGGGCTGTGCTGCAGTGAAGATGTCTGAAAGGACTTAGCTTGTGTCAACCAGAGGAGGCTGCAACGTGTTTAGAAGTGGATGTATTGCAGAAAGGATTTCTTTTTGTCCTTTTGAAAGAGCCTGAGTGAATTGTCTAGATCTAGTTGAAGAAAGCAGAAGGAAGTTTATGTGGTGGGGGGACGTTAGAATTACAGCCTTTACCAAAGGGTGTGATTTGTTTTTTCACAGGAATTAGCAACTCTCATAGTTTGGTGGAGCATCCTTTAAAAGGGATGTATTCCTGGTGCATGATAGAGAAAGCACAGAAAAATCTCACCAGTTTTTGCTCTTTAGAGAAAGTCAAAAGATCTGTTGACTTAGAGAAAAACAGGGAAGGAAAGTACTTTGTTCTGTCTGTCAAGAGAAGTGGAGTGTCAAGGTGAAATGATCTAGCAGTCATACAATCTGAAAACATTAATTAGAAAGTCTGCATGGTCCTGTGGTCCCTGGGAGTTTCAGGAAGAACTTTCCTAAAGGTATTTCTAAAGAAAGCAAGAGCCCGGCAATCTGGTTTCCTGAGGAAAGGTACTGTGCCTGACCTTGGAGTGAGGACAACCACATAGTTATGCTGGTGCTGTTACCTCCCATTTGCTAATGTTTTTGCTCCAATTTGCAGAAAGGGGAGCCTGGACATGTTAAACATCTATTCAGTAAAGCATTCAAGCATCAGCTTGTGCAAGCATTTGTTTTAAGTGCTTCATTGATTACAGTCAGATTTTTAACAAAGCACCTTTTTAAGTATTTTGCTTCATTAAAGATTGAGAAGCGTGTGTAACTTGACAGACATGATCAATGCCAAGGCAAAAAGTTACTGTGATGGGAATCCTGATTCTGAATGCTGGAGCTGGCCATGCAGTCACTGGAGCTCCCAGAGCTGCAATAAACTGCAGCAGATGAGCGCTAGTGTTAGCCCAGTGGTAGCAACTTAGGTGACTAACCGCTCTGGAAAGACAGGCAAGCAGGAAAAACCCTGTGTTAGCCTCTTAGTTGCCAGGGCACACAGTGTCAGGCTGTGCCAGGCATGGCTCCTCCCAAAGGGGCCAGGGGTTGGTGGGCAGGAAGGACCTGGAGGCAGCAGCCAAGTTCAGCCAGGAGTCCAGCCCATCAGGTGAGACTGGGGCGAAGAGACAGCTTCAAAAAAAAGCCAGGGCTGCAGGTCAGCATCGGGTCCAGCGATGACAACACAGCTCAGTGGTCACCACGTGGGACCAGAGTGACAAGGCAAGTCTGACATCAAAGTAGGGAGCTGTTGAGCATCTTTGAGCCTCCCTCCTTTCTCTTCCTTTTTGCCTGGTGAGGGCAGGATATGGACAGCAGTCAGTGTCATTTCTAAGATCACACTGCTGCCAAATGAATCATCCTGCCTTTCCTTGCACTCTGTCCATGCTCAGCATGTCTGTGTCCCTTATCTTGCATTTGCCGTAGTGACCATGCAGCCCCTGTGTCTATGGAGCCAGCTTGCCAAGTCAAATAAAGCTGGAGATGTATACACACACCAGCATATATATTCTGCAGGCTAGTTTTTATTCAGGTTGCTAAGTTCAGACATAGAGTGATGGGAGAGGCTCATACCCAAGTAAGAAGATGGCAGGGTGTTTTGTCTTGGTTTCCATGCTTACCTGCGCAAAGCACAGATTCTCATCAACTACTAGATGCACAACCTGTATTAAATTAATATTTATTTTAAAATACTGAAAATTGAGAGCTTGGAAAGAAGGACGTTAACTGGAATAAAAAGACATAAATGGGAATATACCCAGAAGAAAGATTTTTGTTTTAGAGCCAGGGTTACTATCATTAGAGTTCTAACCAGAAGCACTGAGGTATTTAGTATTTCCATAAAGTCTGAAACTTAAGGCTATTTGCAACTTTGGTTGTGGAAGAATACCACCAACCCATTTTCACTAAGCAAGAGGCAGAAAAACAAATTTCTAGACCATGTAGTTACAGAGAGAATCTTAAAAAGTGATCTTGTGGAATAATAATAAAAGTAAATTAAAAGGTAAATAAAAATGGAGTATTAAACATATTAAACTTTTTCAGGATGATTTTTTTTCAAAGCAAAAGTTAATACAATTGCTTCTGATGAGTATCTTTTCCTTTGAAGTAGCTGGTATTTGTTACAAATAGTTACTGGTCCAGGAACGTCTTTTCTCCATTATATGTGATAAAACAAAACAAGAACAAACCCAAAAATTCCTTCTGTTACTGTATGGCAGGTTGATCTACCCATGATATCTCACTCTATTGTATTTGGCCTAAATGGTACCCACCTGCTTTTCTTTGACAGCAACAAACTGGAGCAATATTGTGTTTTTAGTTTGCTATTTATTTCTGTTGGCAGCAAGGTCTAATGTTTCATCTCTACCTCTTCCTGGTAATTGTGATACAAGGTTCTTCATATGAAATGGCATTCCTGTGGTTTCATCCAGTTCTTAAGAAGAAAAGCCCCATTCTTCAGTGGATTGACTTCCTTGTAGAAGGAATGACACAGTGATTTTTACCTGCCTTTGGAAGGGACTAAGACAATTGATTAGCTAATGTTTGTTGAAGTTATATTTTGAGTGCTGTAAGATGCATGGGCTCAAGTGCTATTGTTTAGAAGAACAGGATACCTATACCTATGAAAAATTGCCATTTGACACTGAAAGTAATGTACTGGTAAAGAATCAAGGTAATGTGTCTACGTGTGCTGAATCACATGTCTGAGTTATGGCTCAATTACCCTTTGTCCAACATGAGTTAAAATAAGAATAGTGACTTCTCAAAGTGTGTATGCAATTTCAGTGCTCAGAAAATGGCATCCCTGCAAATACTCAGCCTTTCCACTGACTGATTCATTCTTAATCTTATTCAGGTGTATCTCTTTGCTTCTGTATATCAAGAGTGTATGGGCACGTAATGGTTGGGAAGGTGAAAGACTGAAGGGAGAGATGGTACCGCTGATGCGCCCCATGTTGTTATACTTGAGCACGGGCAACATGCTGGTTGCTAACACAGGCAATTTCTGTTGAGCGTGGGCTGCCAAGTGCTTTGAGCATCAGATTTTTGTGGTGGCAAGTTTTATAATAAGAGCAATCTGGGTTGTACTTTGTTGCTAATATTCAGTATGACTGTACTCGTGTGTCTTTGAAGGGTAACGTGCCAGTGCAGAAGCATGGAAGTTAGAAACCCAGGTCCTGATTTTCTTGTCTTGTGCTGGCACCCTTATGGGAAATCAGTCTGCATGAAGGAACATGCAGGGGGCACGATGCACTCTTGCAAACAGAAGAAAACACCCTGAGGTTCTCTTGGTCATTTTTCTACTTCTAAACCTTTGGTAAGCTGCTCATCTTCTCATAAAATTCATTTTCTCCTTTTATACCTATGTGCATCTGTTCTACTGCTAACGTGTAAGCAATGAGCCGTTAACCAGCTAGCTAGATCATGAAGAGGAACCTAAACAAAATCATACTATGCTTTCCAATCCAGGCTTTATACTTGGGCTTGTGCCCAAGTGCCCTTACCAGGAGATGTTCCATCACTGGTTTGCTGGAGTTTACTGCTTCCAAATACCAATGACTTGGTAGGCTTATTCAAAACAAAGCTTCTTGGCAGAATGTGTTTGGCTGTCAAGTCCCAGTTTCTATCCATATGAAATGTAGATGTTTGGGGAAGTGATTATTTGGAGAGCTGACTTTTGACCTAGCAGACCCAGTTTCTTGACCAGAAATGTATGTTCAGTTCTGCACATAACCAAGCTGTCGCAGACATACCTCACCATTTCTTTCTCTCCTGTGTAGATCGAAGCAGGAGGTAAAGCCGATTCCTTGCCTTCCAAGCTGCATCCTGGTGATGAGGTGGTGAACATCAATGAAGTGGAACTGAGCAGCTCCAGAAGAGAGGCCATTTCCCTGGTTAAAGGGTCCTACAAGAAACTGAAGCTAGTTGTCCGCAGGTAGGCAACACACAGAACTTCCTGGCTCCCTCTTACTCTACAGAGTGCCACAGCCTCCCCCTTCACATATCCTTCTGAAAGCCTATGAGTTGGCATCCTCTAATGTTGGCAAGTAGCCTTGTTTTAAGCACACAAGCAGGAGTCCAAGGGCAAAGGTTTGTTCCTTTCAACCAACACTTCAATGATTCTTTTGTCCTCCAAGGTCCAAGCATGGGAAATATTTATCTGATTCTTTTTCACTGCTCCCCTGCTGTATGACAAGCCAGAACTCATATTCAGTGATTTACAAGCAGTGCCTTCTTCCTTATAAGTGTTTGAGGCTCTCTGAGAGTGTTGCAAATCTATGCATTGCACCTACCTCACTGCTGGGTATAATCAATGTTGTTCTCACAGCAGAAGGTTGCCCACTGGCCTCAGCAGGGTTTGGAGCCAATTTGTGCTCTGTAGTTGAGTGACAGAGTGGCTGTGCAGACAAAGTAGTTGACCAGTGCTGGGGTTCGTGCACAATCTTGGGGAAGAGTAGCCACTTCACCTACATCTCTAGAGCACCAGTCTCCATGCTGACACCGAGTGTAATGGGTGGTACATTTGATGCATCCCCACACCAAGGTGCTCACAAGCCCTTCAGGCACGTTTGCAGCTCAGCAGAAATGTGCCTTGTAAATGGCAGTGAGGAGTAATGCCAGCACACGGGATCTCGGGCAGTGTGCTGAGCTCAGCTCAGCTATGCTAATGGTGACAGTCTCTTTTGGAGACATGCAAGGCAAAGAAAAATGTCTTAGGGTCAGTGCACTTGATCTTAAACCTTAATGCACATTTGGAATCAGTTTTCTTTAAGACCTTAGCAGAGATATGTCCTGTTTATTTTCTGTGCTGGTTATGTCCAAATACTTTCCTGTGCTGGTTAGATGATAGCTAGTATCACCTTATAGAGGGCCATGTCCTCAATTTGCACATTGAGGCAGAGAGGAATCTGGGTCAAGATCAGCATAGCTGAGGAGCTTCCATTAGCCAAGCAAATGGCACCAGGTTGGGTCCTTAAGTTGGAACAACTGGCTAACTTGTGAGTAAGGATGTCCAAGTTGGGCTGGCATAAACAGCTCTGGCACTGTGCTCCTTTCTGAAGCGCATGTTGTGCTCCTGCTGCCTGCATGGTGATGCCTACCTCAAGCATCATTAGGCGCTGCAATGACCTTAGGATAGATTTTTGTATATTCATATACAGATTTGGTAGTTTGTGTAGCCAGTGGGAGGATACTTGGCAAAAGCAATTTGGAGTAGTTTCTGAAATCAGTGAAACGTATTCCAAAAATAAATCCTTTTTATTTAAGGCTTACCTAAATCATTGCCTTACTCTACTGATGGAATAAAATGTTGAATTCAACTTAAAATAGCCAAATTATGAAAATACAATCCTTGATCACATTTTAATTTTCCAAGATGAACTAGTGAAATACCTGGCTTTGGCATAAAGAGAAAAATGTCTTCACCCTTGGTCTATCTACCTAAGAGAGAAAAGAAAAGCAAAAAAAAATGGCAAGACAAGAAAAATGAAGTATGCAAAGCCTGAAGTCCTATTGCAGTAACTTCATCCCCAGACTTTTCTGTCTTCTCCACTTAGGTGTTTTCATTAACAATCCTTTGCAGGGGTCTGAAAACTGTCTTTGTGGTGGAAAATCCTTTAGCATCCTAGAGACTAGAACAAGTACACTGGGCAAATTGGGCCTTGTACATCTCAAATGAATGCAGTGGTGGATGAATGTTCTCCCTCTCTTTATACATGACATACATGTAAACATACACACACCTATGGATGTAAGTGTATATTTAAATGTCTGCTTGCAGGCAGAAGTAACTTAAGGTTGGTAAAACTCAACAGTTCCTAATATTTCCCTGAGATGCTTCAATTGCTGGGCTACATGTGCCAAATTTTTGAGACTTGTTTTTACAGGTTAAAAGAGAAAATAAGGGACTTTGTCCAAACTTGGCTATTTTTCACATACAGTAGGAATGAAAGTGATCCAAATGCACATTGATCACATTTTTCTGATGGAATTTGATTAATTATTGGAAGTGGAGGCAATCCAGCTCTGAAAAAGTTAGCCACCATGTCCTGTATTTCCATAATTACACTTTAGAGGGTAACATAATAGTATCTGTCCCATTATTTTTAAGTTCCCAAGATCCTTTTTACCCTTTCTTCTCCTTTTTAATGGGCATGAAAGGGAATTTCATGTTTTCCTGGGTGGGGAGGCAATTTTGAACTTGAAGAAAATTGCTTCAGAGCCTGTCATGATTTCATTTCATTAGCGGTAGAAGATTAAACACGCTAACTCTAATAGGTGTTTGGTTCGCTTAACTCCTTGCTAAGGTCCTCAAGGCCCTTGGTGCACCTTGAAAGCTATGTGACAATCCATGCACTTAGAGCTGAAAGACTGCACAGATGCGCTGAGAGCCCAACCCTCAGTCCAGGTAACTTGACACAGTCCCAGCTGACATGGCAGTGCTGGCGCCAGCTGCGCAAGTAGCAACGGAACAGCAATGTGAAGTCCTAGCTGCTCTGGGAGCAGCGGCCAGAAATTGTCCCAATTCTTGCAGTCCCCAAAGGCAGCATGACTTGGCTCTCTGGCCAGCTGATGGCAAGGTATAAAATAAAGATTTTGTCTCCAGTGCAAGGAAGAAAGATGGGAGGAGGAGTTAAAGGAAGGATCTCAGAGCACAGTGATGGGAAAGATGAAAGCAGTGGAAGGAAATCGAGTTTCTATGTTAAAAAAAAAAAAAAAAGCTTCCAAAAATATGGAGTGAAATGCAGTCAGATTAAAAAAAAAAAAAAAAAAAAAAAAAAAACATACTAATTGAGGGAAACAAATCAGTACAAAACCTGAGCTACCTGGAGCTGTCTTCTCAGGTAAGGCCATGCTGCTGGTGTCTATATGATAAAATACAAGCAAACGTTTGCAAGCCAAATTCTTAGATAAAGCTACAGTACTGACAATATGCAGATTGTCTTAACCCCACCTAATGAGTTTAGCCATTAAGCCTGACATGAAAGCACTTGGTGTGCTTCCCAGCTGTGGTTGTTCTTTATGTTACATGGGCAAGAAGATTATGTTTTGCAGTACTCCATCAGCTGAAAGTAAAATGTTTTTGGAGTGCCAAATGAGTTGATTGTTATAAATTGATCATAATGAGTTAATTGAAGTGGATTGAGGGTTATTTGCTACAAACACCAGTGGTCTGAAAACTGCCTAAACAGTCCTTTATATTTCAGAAATTTTTCTAGTGATTTCAGTGTTCATTAAAGCTTTTGTCTGGGAAGGGATGAAAACTCAGTACTATGGACTTTAACCTTTAAAAGCCACATGCAAATAATAACAAAATCTGCTTCGTGCGTGCAGTTTTGGTTTGTCCCAATACGTGTTCAAGGTCAGCATGTTTTTCAAGGTTTGTGTTTATATTAAAAACTCAGGACATATCAATTTCTGATGTCATCATCATACTTAATTGCATATATAGAACTCAGCTATTTTATTCAGTTTTTTACAAAGAATATCAGCTAGAGGGTTTATAGATTTTATTTGATTGCATATAGTTGCATGCCTCCCATCTGAGCATACTCAGATTTGTTTCATCTCAGCTTTTATATCAGGACAAAGGTAAGTTTCTAGTACCAACAGCAGTAGAGCAGGTAAGTCTGAGCTGATGAAAAATGAGTTGATATTTTATGGATTGAAAAATCAATTAGAGAAGTGAGTAATGTAAATGCATAGATATTTGTGACTCACAAAAGGGATGTGGAAAGGGCAGCTAAAGTCTGACACTCAACTATAAAGGGGGACAGAAAAAAGCCTTTGCATTGCATAGCAATTAAATGCAATTATGCTGCAGTTACGTGATCTGGGAAATCAGTTGTGGCAAAACCCTATTGATTAGGCTCCCTTACACATCCTTGTGTCGATATGTGTTAGCAGGAGGCTACTGGGTCTCTTAAATGAAAGCCTGAGCACCCAGCACTGCCAGCTGTAGTTTTTCCGGTGTATAACACTGCTTGTTCTGGCTTCCAGTATGTCAGTTGTTTACAGTGTTGTCATGAGTTATATGGTCAACAAATGTGTGGGCTGCCAGAGCTGGGCTATGGTTGATACCTTTTTGAGTAAATTTGGTTCTTGGACAGTTATGAAAATTATTATTTTTGTTTTTATACAGTTTTGTAATGTAAAGGTTAACAGAGTAGCAGGTGTGTATTGGCATATGCTGGAGGAAACTTAATTACATAGAATAATTACATTTCAGGTGAGCTGCATCTCTTGCTGTGAGCTGGGAAGGAGTCTTTTGTGCCAGTCCCTTTGCAGGTGGCAGTTCCTCATCTGGAGAGTTAAACTCTTAAAGGCCAGAGGAGGTATCATGGTCCTGTGTGGAGATGGGGACCTAAGGCAGAGAATGACCAAATGATTTTCCTGGGACTCCAAGTCTCTGCAGGATTGGGAATGTTTCCTTGTGATAGATGTTGGGCCTCGTTATTTTGAAGGCAGTGGCCTCGGATGTCTGTGTGTTTCTTCATTTCTGCAGACCTCAAGCCTGTGGTGGGTATGCCAAAGGCAGCGTTCCTGATCCCTTGCTCTTCAGTGGGCTGTAGCCAGCGTAAGAGCCACTCTGTGTGTCAGGGCATTTCAGAGCTTTGAGCGTGTCACAGGGTGCTTAGCGCACTGCCAACTCGAGTCATTTCCTGCCTCGTGCCGGCTACCAGTATCACTTGTGTGCTTGTGTCTGTCCGTAGTGGACTTGCTTTGGTCTAGTCTACACTTTTTCCTGGTGCCTACTTCTTGAAACGCTTGGCATTGCACAAATAAATTACTACCTTTCTCTTTCTCCTTCCTGACTTTTTAATGCAGGCCTTTGCAGGGCTTTTAGTTTTGTAGAAGGAGGATTTTCCAGCTTGGTTTCTTCCATCACTGCTTCTGCGGCTATGCTATTTGGCTAGAGCACAGTTAAAAGACCCAGACTTTTTGTCATTTCAGTTGAATCCAATTGTGTTGCCCATGCTTAAATGGGCTGAAGGTAAGGCTAAAAATGCATGTGTTGCCATGTCCGCATTGCTGCGACCACAGTGGCCTACAGCAGTTGCCAAAAATAGACTTTTTCACAGGTCACTAAACAAGAATGGCTGCCAGAGCGTCACACTGTTTACACAGTTTTACATTCAACACGTTCATAACAGCAGCAATTAGATCGCTGAGGCATGATGGCAAATGTAGCTGTTGGGGGAATATCAGGCTGAGGGCAACCAGAATCACAGGGACAACAGCTCCAGGCAGCCTTTCTGGCACGACCACTGTTTGAACTAAGGCCTCTTCCAAGCTATTCCTGGCAGCTGCCCTGGTGTTGGCTGTTGCTTGGCATGGGGAGGGAAGAGTTTTTGAGATGTCCGGACGTAGTGAAAGGAGCTTTCCGTGGGCAGCTTGGTCCACAGTGTTGGTGTGGGTGTAAAGTAGCACAGCTTCTTTGACTGGAATGGGCTTCAGATGAGTTACTCTAGGTCTGAATTTGGCCATTAGATTCTTTATTCTTGGATCTAGCATCAGTCTTGGTTAGTGAGTGAAAAGCTGTATTAGAAGTGTGGTGGAACAGCAAGGCTTATGTGAGGAGAACTGCCCATGTTTTAGGGCCTTGCTCTGTTTGCTGTGATGTGCAGGCATCCCGCAGAGCCGGGAGGGTTGTGCTCTTAGTGTGCAGGCTCTGACGAGGAAGGTGAGTGGCTGGTGGTGACGTTTCTGTTTGCAGGGCTGGCTTTGCATGAAATATCGATCTCAAGAGCAGCATCTTGAAGCACAACCTATGGATGATTTTGCAAGGTGTGCATGCAGCACATGTGTCTCTTGGCATGTATCCTGTCACAGGAATAGGAGCTACCATAGGGAGCCTGTTTGGGTTTTACATATGTAGTGTATATAATATTATAGAAAAGATGAAATGCATTGAGTTCTTGAGCCTCTTAACAGCTTTGCCTGCCCCCAAGGGCTTGTGTCTGTCTAGTTCTCATAGTCTGCTTTATTAGAGTGAAAGACCTTGGACTGCATCATCTCTTGTTTTCTGGGGCAGCTCTCCAGCAAGATGTAAGCAAATGCAGACATTGTCATCATTGATGGTAAGGAGCTTGTTTCTGTCCCAAACTCAGTGGTGCCTGCAATTATGCTGAGAAGGGCTCCTGCAATATGTGACCAGCTGCGGGGAGTAAAAGCTCTGCTTAGCTGTCCTGAGAGGCGGTTTTCTGAAGCCTCTATGTGTTTAAGATGCCTGTCATGAGCATGTTAATTGTTGATGCCTTTCCTGCAGATTATACTGGAATTCCAATCCGTCCTCTGTCTAGAGGGAAAACACATTTTACGGACTGATTCAGACTTTGCTCAGCTATTGAGTTTCTCTCATTTCAAACTCAAAAGAAATTTCGTCAGAGAAATTTTAAACACTGAAACTGATGCAAATTATCCTTTAATTTCAGCTAAGTGATGACAGTTTACCCTAACTGGAAATCTGTCCTGTGAAGCTGGTGGAAGGTTAACCCAGAATGTCAGTGTAATCCAAAGCATATGGCCCATGGTTATCAAATGGATTCTATATACCAAGTCATACCTACATGTATTAAATCTAGAACGCCTGTGTGTTTGGCACATAGAGTTGGTGTTACTGGAGTTAGTGTTATTTCACTGCATCATAGGAGCACACACAGGTCAGGGTAACATTAGGCTAGGACCTGCAACTTCTCGGAACCAAAAGATGCTCGAAATCTGAAGGACTCAAACAGTTTCAAGTAGCCTTAGATACTAGAAAGTAAAGCAATACTGTTTCAAGGCAAGTATTCCTTTCTGATACAGGGAGAATAAAGAATATGTATAGATATGTTTGTCTACATGCATAATTTTACTACCTTATGCTTTTCTGCATCTTTTATATTTAGCTTCAAAGTGGTTTTGAAGAACTTATAAGATCACAGTCTCCCTTTTTCTGTCCAGCTACTTTGTTTTCAGTTCTCTGGAGTCATTTGCTGTGCTTTTTCCTAGCTTATAATGCTCAGTGTGTTTTCTTTTATGGCCTAATGGGAGGAAATAAACTCTAGCTTATGAAGTCACTGAGCAGAGTAATATGAGGGCTGTGGTGCTTGGCTGATTGCTTGTTTAGTAGCAGCAGCAGTCAGCTCATTTGTTCTCCTCTTCTGGCATATCATAAATGTGAGCACAGTTCATCTGCTGTAGTTAATAAGTGCTGAAAAAGGTAATTGTTAATGATGTGCTGAGAAGGGGGGAGCACAGGAACCGAAATTCACGTGTTCTTCTAAAAGTGATACTTGATGTTTTTGAAAGGAATTATATTACCTGGAGGTAAAAGCTTCCTCCTCTATATTTCTTTCTTAGTTGGTGTCAGTGTTACATTTACTGCCCCAGTGTTTCAGTAGGCTGCTGCCTGGAGAGGACTGTAGGTGTGTGTATATTCAGTGGGAAGCTGTTTGTGCCTCCAAGAGCCTTGAGACCCAACCGTATGAATCAGATAAAGGAGAGGGGTGGGGATAGAAATCGCTATTCTTTCCTCTTGGGCTGAAAACTCTGCAAAAGGGAAAGACCAACTTGATCCTTGATTGTAACTTTATGAATTGTATGTTCATTTTTGGATTTCATTACAGATTCTCCATGCAACCTGGGTCACAGGTCTTATTTCTTTGACATACCCTAAGATTGCTCTAAGACTGCTGCAGCCAAGTCAGGAGTTAAGCCCAAACATCCTGAATAGCTGGTACCCTAGTTACAAAGTCGTTTTTCTTTTAATAAGCAATTGCTATAGCTCAGGATTTAAAACAAGGTGTGTGGGGGACAAGTCTTTCACTCTGCCCGATAAATGACTCCACGAAAGTGTGGGAGGACGACGTCAGGGAGGCCCCTTCGTAGCGCTGATTCAAGCCCTCGGAAGTGGCTGCAAATATTCCCACGAGCTCCAAAAGACTTTGGCTCTGAGCCTCACGGAGCAGCAATTTCCCTCATTGACCAGGAGAAAATGAGCTGTTCCTAGAGAGAGGGGAGGCTGCTGGCGTTTTTACAAAAAGCCAAGTGCCAGTGCAATTCCTCAAAGAACTCTCTGGACTAATCCTTTCCTCTTATGACACTCATGTAATTTCATGTGCCAAAAAATTACCTCAATTCCAAATTTGTGAATGAAATTAGAATAGGGCTTGCCTCCCTACCCCCTCTGTAGCAATGCAGTAGCATGTTTCCAGAGAGGGGCTCTCCAGGCTGGGGATTTTTTTCTTAATGGTGAAGCCTGAAGAAGTGTAGAAAGGAAAGGCTGGTGCACATGGAAATTTTAAGACCACCTGCTTGAGGGACTCAAGGTGCAGTACCAGCTGTGGGTGGCCTTGTGGTGAGCACTGTCGTAGCCTGTGGACTCCATAGCTTTGTCCTGGTCACCTTGTCTCTCTGTCTGCCAGATGTCATGGATGCTTTGCTGCAGGATCTTTGTGCACGAAAGGTGGATTCTTTTAATATGCTTCTTTATAACATCCCAACAGAACTAATGGTGATTTGGAGTCTTACATGATTGATAAAAATAATAACATCCTCAGTGGATGTAAATAGGTCTGGCTGTGCTGAACTCGGCGTCCTGACATGTTGTTTGTGCAGCTTCTCTGGGATCTGTCAGGCATATTGCTTGGCAATGCTCTAAAATTTGTTTATGTGCAAGATCAAATTTGCAAGTCTCTATCTCTAGCGTCAGTGTTTTCACTATTGATGTGTTCGATGTAGTCACAGAAAGGGTTGAAATTCCTGTCTCATTAGCAAAGACCAGTAATAAACAGAAAATGCAAAAAGCAAACAGCCAAGGGAAGAACTAAAAATACTTTGGAAATCCCTAAGAACAGTTGCCGGCCACCACAATGTGTTAGCCTCTATTGGGCATAGAAACCCCACCACCACCCTTGCAGGACTGGCATTACAAACACAACAATTTCTGGTCACTGCCACCTTGCATGAGCTGCCTGGGGCCACCAAGTACTTCTGCATTAGTTTCCTGCCTTCAGGCAGGAATCAAGCTGTTAAATGCGGGAGAAGCTGGGACATCTCCATGAGTGCTGTGTAAAGTGCTCTTTATGGTGTTAATCTGCTCTTGAGATGTCCTGGGGGTTAAGTTGGAGCTGGGTCATGGTTCAGGACGAAAACTCGAACGAAGCAGCTGCTCCATGTGTCACGTTGACTCCTGGGGCTGTGTCTGGACTGACCCTTAGTCTGAAGGGCAAAGTCTGGGCTTGAGTGAGGTGCCCATTACCTGTGCAGGTGTAAAGGGCTGCAGGGTGACAGCTCAAAAGTGCACTGCAGGAGGAGTACTGGAAATAACTGGGTTTTATCAGCTTTGTTGTGATGATGCTTCAGTTGCATTGTTTCTGTTTCAAGAGCTGACTATAAATACAAATACAAAGGGCTTTTTGGTTACATGACACTGATTTAGGCTGATGTACACATGCTTAGCTAGCTATTTATTTTGCTCAGCTATTCTAATTACCTGTGAATGTAAAACACCTTCTCAAATACTTTTGCATTACTACTTGCTGGAGGTTTCCTTGGGAAGAGAGATGAGGTCAGAAAAGGCTAATGAAAGCTAAATTGTAGATTTGCTTCAGTAAAATAGCTGTTGCCATGTAATGGTCACTGCATGTGCTTTTCTTCATGAAGGTGCTTGCATGGGTCATCCATATCCCACGATGTTATTTCTCCCTTGTGGCTGCATAAATGCAATATCTCAGTCCAAAAAAAAATGAACAGAATGTGCACAGACAGTACTGAGAGAATTTTGATATGCGTGGGGCTTCCTCTGGGGGACCAAAGGCAGCCTAACTTGCTTGTGCAGATGCAGGGGCTAGCAAGCAGCCAAAACACATGGTCCTGCTACCCCTCTCTTCCATCATGAGTCTATATCCCCTGTCTTCACTCCCACTTAGCTTTGCCAAATAAAATTGGGGGAGTGAATTTCAATCAGTGAACTGAGTGAATCTGTAAACTGAGCAAATCAGTAAATAAATTGGGTAACTGAAAGCACTTATAAAATACCTTTCCCCACCACCACCTCTCCCCTAAGCCTAGTATGAATTCAGCCAGAGGACCAGCCACTCGTATGCTGCAGCAGGACTACGGGAGAGTTGGGACAGAGGCGACTGGCACTTTCATTCAGCAATTCCCCTTTTTCTCGCGGTTCCGGTGCCTGCTCCTGTCCGTCAGGCCTGCTGACGCCTGCTTGGTAGGAGGGCAGTAATCTGAGCCGCCTGCACTGAGCAAACCTCCTGCTTTCTGCTGCTGCACTAGTGCACTGAGGTGCCTCCGCGTGCAGCACCTGTCTCTGCGATTCGTTCCCTTTATCACCGCTCTCCTGTTGCTCCGCTTTCCGCAGCAGTGCCGTCACTCCCTTGGCCGGGGACCACGCTCACCAAATGGCAGGCTGCCCCCGCCGCGAGGACGGGAACACCTGAGCCGTGCTCCAGGATCCCACCAGGAAGGTAGGCAGCCTCTCTGGCTGTAGCCCAGCAAGCCACAGCTTTGTGCCTGCAGTGGCAGGCGGACCTCATGGCAGCGCTTTGTGAGGGGGGAAGTAAGTGCTATGTGGAGGGAGCTGGATGGTCCAGTGGTGTGGGCCCTTCTGAGCTCGAGGGGGCCTGGGAGAAGCCATGAGAAGTTCTTTGGTGTTGTGTGGGAGCTTGCAGCAGGCGGGGAGCCGTTGCGGTGTTGCTCGGGTTCTGTTGCTGAGAAAGGTCAGAATTTAGTATAAAAACAGCTAGTTATTGGACTTTCAGCTCAAGGAGCCCCAGCAGCTATGGGGCAGCATGAATGTGCAAGAGCCTCTGGGGTTTAAAGCATTTCCTTTCCTGATGCCAATAGCAGCAAATAACACCATACACTTAGGATGCTCAACCTCATGAACAGTGAGTCTGACTTAAATGCACACAGTGATGGATAGGGTGCATCTTGCCATTTTGCAGCCTGGAATAAGTATTATTTTGCTTCTTTATCTTTTCTTAGCTCATCGAGAGTTGTTCAAGTGTCAAATCAGGCCATCGCTTACATCTGTTTTGTGCAGGTGGGCAAGCCATGCAGACTAAAATGCTTACTGTTTGCTTGATACAGGAACAGTATGGGTAGTAGGGAGAGGCTGAGGGAGACAGCATCCCCCTCGATAGCAATCAGTGTAGCTCTTGTACGGGCGTGCACCAGTTTGTGCGAGTTGGAGACCTGTTGTCTGTTATATACCTCTCCACCCTCTTAGGTTGTTTGGCAAATCATGAAGCTCAGTTCGTTGAACTTTGATTTTAATGATTTTCTGATCTATTAGCTCCCTTAGCAAACCAATTAACTGGCCTTTAAACTCATTACCTGGTTGTCACTGCTGGTGTATCTTTAACTTTGGGTTTGTTTGTTTTGGTAAATAGGGGCCGGATCTCTTTGCCCGGCACTTCCCACTTCCGTTGCAGTCGCTGCTTTCTCGCCCGCTGGCGGATGATGCAGCCTTCCCAGGCAGGGTTGGTGGCGCCTGTAAGAACAAGGCCAAGTGGTGCTAGCAACGTAACAGCCTCTGCCTTCCCTGGCACTGTAGGAAGGGCTGCTGTCTGCTGCGGGCTACCTGCTGCAGAGAATCGCCTTGAAACACTCTGTCAGTACCCAAAGACTCGGAGTTCACGAGCGCCCCATGCTCTGCTTTGTCCTACACATGCTCATTCCTGCTAATAGGCAAGGAACTGTTGGCAATAAAATGGGAAATGCTTGCAGCAGCAAATGCCCCTTACTCGAGATAAGCGCTTGCCTTGAGTGGTGGGATCCCGTCACGTACATTGGGCCTGAGAATTGAAGAGCTGATTTGTCCAAGTGTGACGAGAACTAGAGACAGAGTGCCCGCTTCCTTTAAAATAAGTGGAAAAAACACCTAGGGATGATACTACTGTTTAAAGTGATAGATTCTATATTATCTTAGAGAAACTTGCCTGAAGCCTTCAGAGAGTTAAAAGCATTATATCGTGACAAAGCAAGTAGCTGAACGAATACCAGATATCAACATTTACTGCAGCTGCCAAAGCATTTGGCAATAATGGTAGCAACTTGGCTGCTGGAGGACAGCTGGTGTGCACTGGCCCTTGCTGCTCCGCCTGCATCCACGTTGACAGGGGACAGAGCAGCAGCTCTTGGGTGAAAGACTGATAGAAAAGAGGGAGAGAGAGCGAGTAATGGAGGAAAGATTCAAGAAAGAGCCACTTGGAAATGCTATCTCCCCTTCATTTCTAGCTTAACCTCATAAATACCAAATGTAAACCACTGTGCATGTGTGTGAAACGGTAATTTGCCTACCTGCACAGAGGACCATGCCCTCTGTCCCACAGACCCAAGTCAAGCCCAAATACTCTTTCCTCAAACTTGATGTTTGTTCTTTGTCCGCATTGGGCAAAGAGTGAGGAGGCGGCACCATCCTGGGTGCTTGGCTTGGCGGGGATTAGGAGGGCGATGCACAAGGCACAGCGGCAGATTTGGGCTGGACCTGCTGGCAAGCAGAGTTTGGATTTTGGATGCCAGAACGGGCGCAGCGTGTGCATGGGAGCGACAACGGTTAGCCCTGTTGGGCCAAGGCTGGGGGAGGCGGCAGAGATGGCAGCAGGTTTCACTGTGGGGTCCCACATGGTTTGGGTGCTGGTGCAGAGCTCCTGGCCCCAGCGCAGGCTGGTGAAGCCACAAGCACCGCGCCAGGCCGGCGCAGCCGCTGCGGAAGCCGAGGCGCGCGGCGGCGCCGGCGCAGCGTGGAGGGGGACGCACGGCGGCCCGGCCGGAGCTATGCGAGGAATGCGAGCGGCATGCTCGAGTGGACGGCTTCAGAGCCCGCGCCACCATCTGTTGGGAAGCCAGCGGGCCCATGGCAACAGCGTCTCAGGAATGGGCTGCCGTGGCCTTTTTTGTGAAGAAATTCTTGCCGGTCCTCTTCCCCGCTCATGAATAAGCAGTGTCGGGGCTCGGGTTCCTGCTACGGCGACGCGTGCAAGAGGAGAGGGGCTCTGCGAGCTCAACTCGCTTTGGGTTTGGGGAGGCAGTTTTCCTTCGGAGTCGTGACATCCAGGGAACTTGAATGGATGTGTTGGCAACTGCAAAAATGTCGTTTTGTTTAAATCACTAGTAGGTCTGTATTTCCTAGGAGATATCTTCAGAAAAGTCTTCAATAGAGATATATATTGCCACATGGTTTTTCTTAGTCAAGTAGAGACATCTGCCCTGCTTTTGCACATGTTATAGCTGGACTATAACTTCTCTAGCTAACCCCCATTTATTCATTTATGGTACCTGACGTTTTCCTCAGGTCCTGCAAAAGTCACGTTGTACCTGAGGGAACTGCTGTAACATCCAATGATGGGGCAAAGTCTGGTGACTCTCAGAGGCTTTATAGCCTCCACTAGTGTCACACAGGCTCTTATGCCAGGAGAACTTTTGTCACACAAGAACTGTGTCTCTTAACAGGGTTTTGGTGGGTTAATGCTGCAGGAGCCTTGGGGCGGCAGCAGGAACAGGCTCTGGGGCTGTGCAAAAGGTTCTACCTCTTCCCTTCCTCTGCAAAATCACCCTTCAAATGCAGACTTTTTTTTTCTCTCATATCTGAACTTCTTTCCTGCTGTCAAATAATTGTGGCCTCGTTCCTGTAAATTGCTCAACCTCCTGCCCTGACTCAGTACAACAGATTTTTTTTTTTAAGTATTTTGATTCCTGTAAGATAGGGAATTACTTGTAATTTTATGTAAGATTTTGACGAGGTGTGAGGTGAGGCTTAACTTAAGGGCTACTTAACTTTTCCAAACAGCAGTATATTGACTTTTTTAGCAGTACCTACTTCCACATTTCTTTGCCCAGCAGCCTGTAATAAATACAGAAATGTGTAGAGAAATCCCCTAGACAGCAGGGTGGGAGACCTGGCAGACTGAAACCAGTCTCAGATGTGTTATGCGACTCCGGAAGGTCTTTTGCATGGGGAGAGGGAAGAAAAGCATCAAAAAAACTCCTCCTTCACTAGGTTGTGTTTGAAGTGAGGCAGGCAGCTGCAGTGGCTTGGTCGTGGGGAGGAGAGTTTAATTTCAGTGAAAGCTGATAGGTATGTGGTGGGGGTGAATGTCTCCCTACAGGTATTTATTATCAGTTAACAACTGTCATTTTCCAATAGGTGTCTTGCCTTTCTGACAGCCCTCTGAGAACTAGGTATATTTGCCTAAGGTTGTGGAAAAAGGTAGAAATCCCGCTTTCAAGTGCAGTATCATTTAACCCTGATAAGGAGGCAAGTAAAGCATTTCTGCTGCAAGACAGCGGTGGAGAACAGGGAAGTAAAGTCTCGCTAGACCTGCTGAGATGGGAAAAACAAGTCATTAAAATCTGATACCTACCGGCCTTTAATGAGAGAAAGGTTGCTCTAAGAAATAATCCCAGCCCTATCATGGCAGAACTATCTTGAGGAGCCATTAGCCTTTCACCTGCTCAGGTTTTGCTTTTGTTTTTGATCTCACTCAGACAAAATGGCTATGCTTCTGCAACGTGAGATTTAGCTGCAGTCGGGGGCTTAGTGAGAGCTGCCTTCTGCATCTCTTGCCTTCAAGGAAAGGCTCTGTCAAAGAACTAGGGGTAAGACAGGAAAAGCATTAATAGCAGGAGGTGAAAAGTGTGTGACCTTCACACACTTCACATACACTTCAGTATTCCCAGCCAAGCAGCGAGACATGGATGATCTCTGGACGGACCAAAGGATTCAGCAGAAAAACTTCCTTTACCCTTATTTGCTCTCCCTTTAGCCGTGTTGGTTTGAACGAGGAGTGCTGTCCTAGTACCGCTACCTGCTGCAGGTTTTCTAAGGATCCTACAACACTCACTTCATCTTTAGTCTCTCCCCACAAACTCTTTTTTTTTCCCCTGGCAGTTGGGACCTCGGTCTCCTAGATACAAGCTTGAACTGTGAGCAGAGCTGCTGAACAAGCACGAGGCTGCTAATATTTCTGGCCTCACCAGAAAAAGCGAGGAACAAAAGCAAGCTACAAATGGATGTTTTGAGGTGCGTTGAGCAGAAACAAAATCCAGCCTAATTTAGAGTAAACTGCCAATGTTACCTATACCTTAATATCTAGTTATCCCTTTGATCTCTGTGGGTTTCTTCATTCTCTGTTCAAAGGCTGTTGTAAAATCAGATCCTTCATCCATGCATGGGCACTCCCATAATCCCTGCTGAAAGTACAAATGGTGTTGGGTTGTTTTATTTTTCCACAGTGCGATCAGTAACGGAAGTAGGGAGATGATTAAGCTCTGTTACGGTTCAGTTTTGTTCTCTCTCCTCACTTTTTATTGCAGTTTTGCACTTTGCTCCCTCCTGAGTATTTTAAAAACAAACCAGAGAAGAAGGCTGGGTTCTTTACTTAGAGCACATTGCCCGCTCATGTGACAGATAATACTTGTTTTAAAGCTCTGGATCTGGAGTCATCAGATCTGTGAAGCTATTGACTTTGATCAGCTTCAAGTTTCCAGCCCTCCTGATTCAAAGCCTGGAAGACAAGCCATGCCTTCCATATACTACTTGTGAGAAGTGTCTTTTTATCCACACATCTGATTTGGTAAAGGTGATTTGCTTCCATCAGTGCTCCTAGAGCTACTCTATCCCAGAAAATCCAGCCCATGGCATAAAGAGAGCCTCCCCTCATGTTGGTTTCATGTGAGGCTGCTTCAGCTGAAATCTGTTTGTGACAGTACAGTGTCATTTATCGTTAGGTTCCAGTAACTCCTTTGGGGATGAGGGAGGAAGGAGAATGAATTACTTCCTTTGGCATCATTTTGGTGCACTGCTCCACCCTGCAAAGCATTAAAATTTCAGGAGTGAAGTCTGCATCAGAATAACCATCTAGGGAAACCTGTTGACTCACTACTGCAGGCCTCTAAAATGCCTCCTTTGGGCTATTTTCCACCTCAGCCCCTGCATGCAACATTAGATGAGCTTTGATGGTGATTCTTTTGTGCATTTGTTTAACTGAAAATGGGTTCTGTTTCAAATCCAACACAGCTGAATTTTAAAAGTTCTCCCTCTCCCAAGTGTGGGGAAAATTCTTTCCTAGAGATGGATAGAGAAAGGATGGGAGAAATAAAGCCTATGCGACCCACGCCGGCATGTTTAATCCAGTATGCCAGTTATCCCTGTCTCCCTCTCTTTCTTCCTTTTGTCTGTGGCTATCAAAAAGCAAAAAAATGCCAGGAATGCTGCGTCCTATTGAGGTTATGCTGACACTATATTCAAAGCAATGCACAGCAACAGCTGTAGTGCCTGTATATCTTCAAGCAGAAAATTGTACATGGCCCGGGACAATGCATCACACTGCGGCTCGGCACAAAGGCCACATTGCAGTCCCGGTGGGAACCATCACGCGAGCCCTCTGCGGTGTTGGTGTGCGCAAGAATCACGCTTATGATGCTGCTGCAACGTAGCACTTTGCATCTCATTTAAGCAATACTGTGGCTTTTGTTGGTCTCGCAAGGTTTAACGTAAAGACAAAAGACAGCGTCTGGCCTGAACTTTATGAGATGTTACCAGACGTTCATGTTCACAGATCCACACTCTGTCAGAGGAATTTATGGCCATTACCATGTTCTTTAATGAGCACAAAATGAGACCGTTACATCTTCACTTAATTAGTTTGACAGATTTTCATTTAAATATAAAAAGGCTTCTAGTCTTTATGGAACAAAAGGAGGGCCTCGTTTCCCTGTGCAGTTTTTGACTCTGCTTTGGTGGAGCAGGAGACTGAGGGTGACAACTGAAGGGAGATGATTTAGTGCGAATAGTTCTCATCTTTTGGTTTCGTGTTGCCATTTCATTGCTATTCTTTCCCTTTCCCTGGAGCACCTAGAGGAGTGCAGAGGGATGTCGCTCTTTCATTTATGGCCAAGTGCTCCCAGTGAGCATTTTCTCAAAGTGTGATGGATGCTTTGAGATTTGGGGGAGGGAGCAATATCAGGGAGCTGATGTGGGCCTGCTAGCCCCTTCTCGCCATCTGTCTAGTCCTTCGGCCTAACTTACATGGTCTGCTATCTACGTAGGAGGCTCCTGCTTTTATAGGTGTTAGGGACTGGCATTGTAAGCATGATTGTGACTTCATTATGTCCGTTTAACATGGGAATGTTAAATAGACATAATGGCAAAGGGTTCGGAGGATGGTGTGAGCCACGATATGCAGCATACAAGTAATGATGCACCCTGGTTGATGTGGGTACCTGTTTACTTCCACTCCTAAGTTGGAAATGCCTCTCAATGCCTGCTCTTGGAGATTGACTACGAGCCCTGTAAACTCAACACCTCTCATAAACTCAATGCTGTGGAGGAGCCTTTAGCATCTTTACCTCTGTGTCTAGACATTTCATGGGCAGGATCGAACAGCACATTGGCCAAATATGCGACTGTCTGAGGGTGTGTAAGCGATACAGTGTTGCACCTGGAGATACCCACATGCCACAAGAGCAGGAAGCATTTAAAGAAAATGAGCTGCAAATACAGCTGCTTTCATTGTGGAGAAATGTTGATGTCTCAGCCGGGATCTCATTTTAACCTGCTCTGGGAAATGGATGTGTATTTTATTTATAGTTATTGTTAAAACAAGGCCATGGTTTGTAGACTAAGCAATGCTACATTTTCCTTTTTCTCTCTGCCCTTTTCCTTCACCGCTGCCCTTTAACTCTATAGAGCCTGACTGCACACGAGCCAGCACATTGCAGCTGTGAGAGCAGGTATCTCCAGGCACCTGTTTCCTCTGCTGCAGAGGAAAACTGCTTCTGAACTTGGCATCCAAAGTGTTTCCCCTTTGTGCTAGGGACTTGCAGATTTCCCCCTCATCTTTTACTTACTTGAAGGCATGAAAGCAAAGAGAGAAAAGGCAGATAGCTGCTCTGGCACACCCAGCTTTATGCGTTTTATGGTGTTCCTTAAACAGGTCAGCACTGAGAGCTGAGAATCTGCTGGGAGCAAAACCCCTTTGATCCTATGACTCGGCAGATTTCCGTAGGCTGAGTGAGTAAGTTCTGGCCGCCCCACAGAAACTGCTCACAGCAACGTCTGGTCGAATTTCAAAGATAGGGGAGGTGCCAAGGAGCATATCTGAGCCTCTCCTGGTGTGATTGTATTCCTCAAGACTTTTCTTACTTCACAAGGATCACCAGGACCACGTTCATGTAAGGAGCAGTCAGTGGGGTAAGGCACACACTTGGGTTTCCCCTTGTAGCCTGTTTCTTGCAGAGGAGGCATGTTTGGGGCAGAGAGAAAAGGACGTGATGTGGGCATGCAACATATGAGTGAGAGCCCGAAGGTGGTTCACAGAGGTTGCTGTCCAGGCACTTTCCTGTCTCCAGTACAGCAGGGAAAACAGCAGCAGGGAAACTACTCTCTCCAGATGCAGGGACCACACTAGAGCCCGTCCCATGCTGCCCCTTAGTGTGCTCCATGCAGGTAATGGGCACCTAGGGCACCTTCTCCACCAAGGAACCCTTCCTAGGCGAGCCCAGAGCTGCACTTGGCACCACCGCACCAGAGGGGCAGGTTTTGTGCTACGTCGGGTGTTATCACGGAGTGCCTTAAGCCAGCACTTAGTGCCTCCTTTCCCAGGTCCCTTCCCACCTTTGTTTCTTCCCGGCACTGCAGCTGGTTAATCTTAAACAACCTGGGGCTGGGCCGAGCTCTGAAAAATGTCCTCGCTCAATTTACATGACAGAGACTGACCAAAGCACAAACCTTTCTGTAGGTTAATAGTATTTTAGCAACATATGAATGACCCTTTCTAAAAAGATCAGTATTCCCTTTAACCTAGTATTTTGTCTCTAGCATCAGTTAACAAAGGGAGCCTCAGAGAATGTGTAATTGCTTCTTCTCTGTCCTGTACCTGGCAAGCTCTGCACTTGGGAAACTGATTCTTCCAGCCTTTTTTCAGCCTCATGTTTTTACGATTTTTTTTCCCTTGATAGCATCCTGCAGCAGCAAGTTCTTTTTCTCAGATGCTTCAAGATCAAGGGAAAGTTTGTTTCATTTTTAATTTTAACAATTTTTCCTTGAAAATGTCAGCAACCTCTATCAGACTGCTCTCTCACCTTTTCTTTACACATTTTTGTCACATTTTTCCTTTCTCAAGTTATTTGTCCTCCAGTTTATTCATGTTTTCTATTCTATATGCTTGGATTTCACTTCAGCTGTATTTTTTGTTCTAAATTGTTGTCTTATGCATTTTTTTTCTGTGACTCATAAGGGAATACTTGCTTTACTTTGCTCATGCTTTTAGAGACTACACATTGGCTCAGTCATATTTACATGGAGAGCAGTAAACATGCCTTAGAGTTCATCCCCTCCAAAGATGCCCGTGTGCATCCTCAGCCACTCTTGCACCACGGGCTGCCCCTGCCTTGGCCTTCCTAGGAGGGGGCTGGGTTGGCGGCCGCCACTTGGCAGGTAGGAGCTGACCTTCTTCCTGAGCAAACACAAACCTTTGGACAGAGGCAGCGCTTGGCATGATCCGCTCCGGAGCAGAGTGCCTTTATTCGGTGGTGTTTAGCTCCATCCCCTTTGCCTGGCAAAGACTTTTTAAATGATCTAATGAGAAGAGGTTTTACCCCCATGATGAGTTAGTACTAGTGGAATTTGAAGTCTTCCTGTGTTTTTTCTTTTCTTTCCTTTTTTTTTTTTTTTTTTTTTTTTTTTTTTTTTTTTTTTTTTAAGTTATTCTCATCAGATGGTTCATGTTTCTGGAAGATGAACAGAAGCTGGTTCTTACAGCAAAGCTGAGAAAGCAGGAAATGTAGGGCCAAGCCCTTGACAAAATATCATAACTGAACATTTACTTTGAGCCACAATGGGAGAGACCCAGACTCATATTTCAACCCATTAAGCCCTCAGACATAGATTTTTGGAACTTCCTCAGCATTCTTTCCCTGCTGTTGATAAGAAGTCTTTCAAGGGCATTAGCTCCTTGATGCTATTAAGGACAAGAGCAAGTGATACTGCCTGGAGTGGAGGGAGGGAGTTGCCCTCCCCCATCCATTCCTCTTCCCCGCAGCAACCTGGAAGGAGACGCTGCGATTTCATAAAATTACCTCCTCTGGGAGATCTGACCTTCCTCGCTTGATGACTGTTTTCTAGGAGGGATACTTTGCAGGGAGACAGCCGCTCTTTGTGTGGATGTTCAAGTGTAAATACAGACTGTCAGCACTCAACATCATTTAAATGTGGGAGTGAGACAGCTAAGTGTTTTTCTGCACTGTTTGCCCAGCATTAATTCCCTGGGAAGCATAAGAAAAAAAGGCAATTAGGCAGTATCTACTTAAAAAAAGAAATGAACACCATACCTCTTTCCCAATGTGAAGCATTAAAATAAAAGCCCATAGTTATCTTGTGTAAGGTGTGATTACGGGGTTAGATGGCTCTAATGATGGGGAGCTGCGTGCTCGTGGGGCGCTCCTATGCGTTGAGGTGCTGGGCTTAGCACAGCCTGGGGCTGGGAGCAAAGAGGCTGCGCAGAGGTGGCTCCGCAACCCAATCATGTGCCACTGGGCAGGTCTCCTGCTAACACGTAAAGGGAACGGACATACTATGACCTTGGCAAAGCGACACCCACTTATCCCACAGGAAAATACTGGGTGGCATTTTCCCTCTCTCCCACAGTTTTAATTGGAATTATCTAGGAACACAGAGCTCGGGGAGAGCACTAACTGCTCATTAGTGCTAACCTGCAAGACAGAGACTTCTGTCTTTCCAAGAGTGTGAGAAGCTGCCATGGGAGAAATATAAGTGCTGGTTCCTCGAGTAAAAGGAAGGTCTGTAAAAATGCCATCATTCCTCAGTCACCTTCCATTGCTCTAAACTGAAATCTATTGTTCAAAGCAGCACTTGCTTAGTACATGAACACGCTTATGAGGTTGAATAGGCCGTCGAGTCATAGAGGGATGTGTATGTTACGAGCAACTGAGAGTCGCTTTCTCCTTGCTGAACCTCTTCTGCGTTGGTCCGGGTTTTTTAACAGTGTTTTCCTGATTTCCCTCTGTTTGCACTGGAGCAGCCGTGGAGCTGAGGAGGCAACCTGGTGTCTGTGGCCGCTGCACAGAGTAGGACCCAGGTTAGGGGGCCTGGATGCCTTGGGTCTGTTTCTGACTGTGCCGCAGGGTCCCTGTGAGATGTGGGTGAGGTGTTTACCTTTGTGTGTTTGCATTTCTCCCTCTGCACAGCACCTATGACTGTCCTTGCTACAGCTAAGGGATGTTATGAGGCTTAATTACGGTGTGAAGTGCTTAACAAAACATACTGTACTGCTGAAGGTATGAAATGGAAATTAAAAAGAAAGGAAATAAGACCTTTCTTTCTAATTTTCAGAGGAATGTCTTTGTACTTTGACCTCATTGCTGTAACTGCAGCCCAGAAGCTTTTCCTTCTAAATGGGTGGTTAGAAAACCTGCTTCCTGGTGAAAGCAAAAATGCCACCTTCCTCAGTCTCAGTGACCTAAAACAAGTCTTTTGCGGCTCAAACCAGAAGCAGCTGCTCCATCTCCTTCCCTCCCATCCGTGCTCCACAAGGCCGGCATTGCCAAATCCCTGCAGCTTCTGCAGGGCTTCCAGTCTCCCGAGGTGCCAGTAATGGAGCAGCCAGGGCGCAGCTGGGGAGGAGGCTGACACGAACGCCCTGCTCCTTGCAGGCGAGGAGGGCTCTGAGGAGCATGAGCTGCTGCTTCCTCTGTCTTCAGTTGTCTCAACACACCAGAGAGTGGCCTGACTCAGTGTCGTGCAGGCTCAGCAGGACTGGACAGCCTGAGCTGCAGAGGGGTTGTATGGGTTGTAGCCCTGAGTTGGGACAGCTCATAAAAACAGGCTGTCTGGGATCATTTTTGTTACTGCCAGCCTCTCCTAAGGGTGTTCCTGTGTCTTTACAACCACTGTGTGCACAACCATGGTACCTGGCCACGTCCCTGTAATGACACTGATGTGCAGCACCTCCACCTTGCGATGCGGGGTGGCCAACAGGAAGCTGCCCGCAGTCCTTCCCGAGCGCTTCTGCCGTATGGAGCAGGGAAAATCCTAGTCTTGGCACAGTTTCCATTGCTAAGGCCTCTTCTCCTCCTCCTGCGGGTTTGCACGGGTACCCCCTCCCGTCATGACCACAGCGGAACCAATGGGAGAGCCGGGTCACGTGGTGCTGGTCTGGTGTGCTGCTTCCCCGGCTGCCGGCGAGCTGGGCACAGGGCTGCTCGTGCGGAGCCCTGACGTTGTCAGCTGCGCTCCCAGCTGTCCCGTGGCCTTCTGACCACCAACATGCGCTGGGGTGAGAGGGCACGTCCTTTGTGCACAGTTTGTGTGACCTCTAAGGAACGGGTGGCCCAAGAAGCTCCCGGACAGTGGGGAGAGATCCAGCAGCAGCAGCTTGGCTTGACCTTACGGACCGATCCTGAACTTCTTTGCAGTGTTTAGCAGGGTGGAACAGCTTCTACATCATTTCCTGTGTCTCTTTAATTTACCTCTGTATCAACTTCAGGACCTAGTTCCTATCCAAAGGATGCTTTGGATTGAGTGCAGCCATGCAGCGTGTTGTTGAAAGTGGGTAGCCAAAATGAAGACACTAAGACAAACATTTTTGGGGTAACCACACAATCCCTTCCACGTGACCCAGAGGCAGCAAGGTGCCCTGGGTGCAGCGCTGGCCTCGGCACCAGAGCACTGTCTGGTAGTTCCCATGGGTCGGCCTCTGCACTGGTGCCTCTGCTAGGAGCCCTGCTCGTGGTTAGGAACCTGCGGGACTTGCTGCTATAAAAGCAGAGCAAAGGCAGCCTCTGGCCCCAAGGCAGTGGAAATCTCCAGGCAAGCCCTGAGGTATCGAGTAGTCCCCATCAGCCCGAAGGGCGTTATAGCTATCTCTGTGGCTCACAGCTATCAGATCTGATGCAACCGGTCACATTCATCTGCGGTAGAAGCGCGCTGCCCATGAGGTCACAGTGCTGAGTTATTTGGCCCAAATATGTTTGTTTTCCAATTGATGTGTGCTGTGAAATGTTTGTTTTTGTTGTTTGAAAAGCCTAGACTGGCATAAACGATGCTAGAGCTGTTTTGAAAGAGGCTGTTGCAGTCGTGAGTGTTTCAAGAGATTTGTCTTTGAAACAGGTGAGCTATTCCACATTTTTCATCTCTGTAAGACTCCTTTCCCGACATTTCTTTTTTGTAGAAAGGAGCAAATGTGATATTCCAATGATTTTTGTCTCCATCACATTTTTCATGCTATTTGTTCCAAAGAAGTAATTCACAAATAAAGATACGTCACTTTAACAACCACATCAAGTAAAGTAGCAGCTCTTTTCTGAATGCCTGATAGCCCTTGTGCCTATTACACGTGAGGTTAGTTCTCAAAGCACTGTGCAATAGCAGACCGCCCTGCTAATATTAATGATAATAATAATAATTATTATTATTCACCTTTCCACTGCGTTGGGACATGTGAGACTTCTCCCTACTCTCAGCTCTGCTGCTTATCTCCTGAGTGGCAGCAGATGAGTCCTTTTTCCCCTGTATCTCAGCTTCTCTGTCTGCAAAATTGTGTTAGCCATGCTTTACCTCTTGGTAAAGAAAAGACCAGTCTAGGAACCAAGCATTGTTTTTTGTGGTTAAAGTGTAAGAAGATCTCATTTTAATTTTAGAAGTCATTAAAATGTCCTCTGTCCTGGTACTTGCAGGCAGATTTGTTTCCTCTGGTTTGCTCCTCTGTGTGTGATGGTGAAAGCTGGTAGCAAGCGGCTCTCTTAATATCTCTAAGGGACCATAGTTACCATAAGTTGCCTGAGAGCTCAGACGAGTCTCAGCGTTTTAGTGGCAAATTCTCATCTGTAAACTTGCACCAGCCTGGGGCTCACGCTGCCGAGTTTCAGGTGCTGAGCTCACATCTGTGCTCAGGGAGTAGTGCTTGAAGATGGCTTGCTGGCTCTGCAAAGCAAACCTGGGCCGTGCTGCTGGGAGACGGCGCCTCGCTTCATGTTTCTGTAGGGCAGGAACGAGTAAAGTTTACAGCAGTGCTGGAGGAAACGCTGTCACCAGATACCTGCAGGGAGGTTTCACGGCGACAGGGTGCAACCGTACGGCCCTTCCTCGCTCCTGCCTTGTGCCACTGGCTGCAGCGACTCTCCCTAGGGACCGATCTCCCAGAGCAGGAGGTGTCGGTCACCCGCCTTTCTCACCTGATACTTGGGCAGGACAGGGCAAAGTCTGTTCCATGAAAGCAGGGGCAGGATTTGTTGCTGCGGTCAAGGGACCTGCATGCCTCTTGCCAGGTTGGAAGCACCACCTTTCCAACCAGTTTGTCAGCTCAATTATTTAGCAACCTGCTTTGTTTATGCTATAAAACTTGGTTCTTGCGTTGTGTGTGGCTTGCCAGAGGGCACAGGAACAACAGGGCAAGTTGCTTTAAGTCCTGTAAATAAAGTACATGGAGCTTTAGACATGTAAAGGAAAGGCATTCCTGTGACCCTGGTGGAGGAAATGTGCAGAGCAAATAGGGTGGAAGGCTTCTCATGGGATTTCATTAAAGTAGCTGGAGCTCCAGTGTGGAAACAGACCGCACTGCCCTTGTGGGGATTCAGGTTGTGCTCACGAGCAATTCCCTGCAGCTCTTTCCCCTCATGTTGTCTTTGAACCTATTTGGCCCCTAAAAGAAATGAAGGAGAATGAGAGCATTTCCTTGCAACCCAAGCTGAGGACTCCTGGGGGTGCTGATGCTCTCTCACCAGGGGCTCAGAGCTGCTCGGTAGGGTCAGTGTGAGCTGCTGCAGGCCTGGAGCTCGTGTGGGTTGTCTTCTAAAGCATCGACATAGAGGCAGGCCAAAAACAAGTGGTTTACAGCCCAGTCTGGGTTTGACTTGTCCCGGGGTTTGGAAGTTACTCCACTCGTGATTTCACTGCATTTGTTGCTAACTGCAGGCTGAGGATGTGTGTTGGGCTGCTCACGCGTAAGGGCATGGTGCGCGCAGGGAGGCGTTTGTACTGCAGTGCCAAGCGCAAGCAGAGCAGCGCAGAAATGCCCTTTGCCTGCAGCGGTGCTGGGCACGTGGCCAGGAGACCCGGACCCCAGGCTCGCAAAAAGAAATGGATCTCGAGTGCCTCAGGCCCTTGCAGTGCCAAATGGTCTGGTTTGATCCAGCAGAGCTTTTAAGATCACGATAGGCTTGAAGAACGTGAGTGGTTGCACCACAGTGATGTGGATTATCCCCACGCTGGCTCGGGGACAGCACGTTTAGCCCCGCAGGATCCAGCCCTCGGACAGAGAGGCCCTGTCCAGCTGCAAATGAGAGAGGAGGCCGCCCGTGCTCCTGTCACGGAGTAGCACCCTGGAATTCAGGGCAAAAACACATTGCACTTCTTTGTTTAATGCCTCGCGTCCCCCAACTGTGCAAACTGAGATCAACAAAGGGGGCTAAAGCCCTCGAGCACGGGCTCCGCGTATTTGCTGACAGCAGCATCGGTCACCAAAGCAAATCCTTTGTAAGCGCCAGGTAAGTCCAAGTCGGCAGAGTGCCCCAGAAGGGAATTCTTGAGGATTTATGTTCCATCAGCGAGACGAGCGATAATTAAAGCCTGAACATTTCTGCTAAGCCGGGAAACAAAAAAAGCCTCTCTTAATTCCTTAAATTCCTCGTAGCAGCCTGTAAAGAATATTCCATTCATGCCTGTGTCTCGCTGCTTGTTCTCTGTGCGTCCCTTTCTTTAGCTCTCAGCCACCTGTTTGTCAGCAGCGTCGGGCAGCATCTCGGGGAGGCTTTCTTCCCTGCTCCCTCTGCCCTTGCGCTTGTTGCTCTGACACTGAGGCCTTGTTGTCTGCGAGAGACGGTGCATTAGAGCTGCCCGGCTTGCCCGGCTGCCTGCCTCGCTCCCATAACTTCATTCTTGGAAAGTTTCTGAGTTTCCCGGGTGATAAAACACGAGCAACATTTGCTCTGACCTGAATCATTTCTGAAGGCATTCAGCCCTGTTTTGTTATGAAGGTTACTCAGGGTGGGTGGTGGGGCATGAGAATTCCCCGTGATGGCGATTCCTGAAAAGTGTCAGAAAGTCACTGCTCGCACCTTCGGCGCTGTGGGATTGTCTCCATTAGGGCTTTTTTTTCGGGGTGTGCTGAAAAAGTAAGTTCAACAGGCTGGAGGGTAAGAGACAGCAGCAGAACAAATGGGCATGTTGCAAGACTGAGTGTCTCTGCCTTCCCTCAGCTCTCACCAAAAGAAAAACAAAAAAGAAAGAAGAAAAAAGGAAAAAAATCTAGGCCCAGCTCTAAATATACAGCAGCTGTGAACTAATCAGAGATTGCTACTAGTATATCTCAAGTGAGAATGGTAGAGTAGAGGAGGCTTTGCTAGACTTGTAAAAACCTCATGTTATTCCTCTGAGATAACGCTAATGACTGAAGCAGGACAGTGTTTAGAGCAGTTTAAAAATAATAATAAATAGAATGGCCAAAAAATACAGTAAATAACTGTGGAATGTGGTGGGCTGCTTGCATGATTCTTTTTCTTTCCCGCTCTATTATTTATCCCTTTAAATAAATATCATAAGCGTGATGGGTGGCTTGGGGCTTTACAGTGACCTACATAGAAAGTTTACTAACAGCTCTCAAGCAGTAACTTTGGAGCCTGATTCTAGTGACATTTATTTTGAAGTAAGTGGGAATAATTGCTGTATGCATTGCGTGCATATTTTCCTTAGAAGTGTTCACTAGAAAACAGTAAGACCTTGAATGGCCATCCTTTGAAAAAGCCTCAAGTTTGGTTCCAAAGATCTTGGCCCCTCCAAATACTTGCCTGTTGATTTTTGAGCTATTTTTAATTATTATTTATTTATTTATTACATTTTTATGCAGAAAGAGAGATTCTGCTGGCATCAACTGGTTGACTTCAGTGATAACAGGTTGATTTTCTGCCCTGAATCCCAACTCATAAGGCCATCATCATTTCCAGTAGAAATGAATAAGCTTCACATAGCAACCTCCGTTTTGAACTTTGGAAATAGTTCAGTCCAGAGGCCCAAACTTTGCAAACAGCCTATTTCTTTAATGATCTGTACTTTATTTCTGGAAAACCCCAATCTTGGAAGTGGGCTGTTTTGCTTGATAATGCTCTGAGAACTTGCATTTTCACATATTTTTACTTAAGTATATGTTATGTACCTAGAACAAACAGTAAATCTATAGTAATCAGCAAAACCTGATACTGGCTGATCAGGTAGTCCAGAACCCACCAGCAAAACAAGGTTCAGCATCTGGATCTCTGTTGCAGTTCTAGTGAAAACTGTGCCTCTAAATATTTTGTTAAAACGTTAAAAAAAAAAAAAAGGCTAAAGACACAGAATTTTGAAGGAAAAAAAAATATTTTCATTCTGAGTGACTCACCATCCTATACTCTTTTGAAGCCTGATTCTTATGGTATGTTGCTTGTTCACCACGGTTTATCTGTCTGATGAGAAGGGCAGGACATGAGGAGTGATGGCAGCTTGTGCGTGAGTGTGCAGTAACTGAGGAGCGATCCTCCCAAGGCAGCTGGGTTGTTTCCCAGCCCCAGGAGCATGGGCTTTTCAATGAAAATAAGCATCATTTTCTGTTCAAAACAAAATGTTTATTTTTAAGCCTCCTTTCCTGTGGGAAACCCTGGAGCAGGATCATGCAGCAGCTATGCGCCCCCTGCACCCACGTTGCCTTTGCCTTCCATGGACCTTCCCAGCGTATTGAGCGCTCCTGCCAGCACGGCTGGAGCTGAGGGTGCTGCTGCGGTGGCCTTACCAGCAGCAAACGGGAAGGTTTATTGCTCTGGTGCCGAGGGAAGAGCCCGCGTTTTCATGCCAAATCAGCTTGCACAAAGAATCATAATTCTGTCTTAGGCAAAACTCTTGAGCTTGTAGGTCAGGATAAGCATAAACGCTTTGTTTGCCTCATTTTTCCCTCTAAGGTTGTTTCAAAAATAAAAGAAGAATAACTTACGGCTGTGATGGGAAGCTTAGAAGCTTTTCCTGCATTTGCTGAAATGTCATTAAGGGCAAAAACAAGAAACCCACCAAAAGAAGCTTAGCAGGAGTGGCTAATAACCACTTTCAGGGCAGAGTTTTCTGAATGTCGCTGTTCTAATATCAGTGTAATTATGATAACCCTTGCTTACTCTTGTCACAAAGCAAACCCTGACTTCAGTTCTGTACCAACATGTCTTATTCCTTGTGTGTGTACCTGTCTCTTGTATGTGTGTTGGAAGGGTTTGACTGAGTTGAGCATGAATGAGAGGAAGAAAAGTAAATGACTTTCAACTAGTGAAGGCAGAAAAAGAGAGAATGAAGGGAAATTCAGAGGCAGGAACTTTGTTAGTGAAGCTTCATATTTCCTGAACTTGCAGAGATCTGTCAGTGTTCTTAAATAAAAAGCATCATCGAGATAGAGTGTTCTGCAGGAGTGAGGTTTGTGTGAGGTCTAGTGATGGGAGAGCTCTGGGTTTGGTCTTCTGAAAGAACCAGCTGCTGGCCACTGGGATGTTCTCATTCCAGAAATCATTTTACCTCCAAAAGTGTCAGGGTTTTATTTGCCACTGATGGAAGGAGGGAATGTAAGATGGGAACCTCTGTGCTCTCTCAGCAAAAATTTGCTTTTCTTTTAGAAGGCAATGCATGGTTTTCCAGCTGCTTATGATTCATGGGGCTGCCAGACTGAGTTTGCTGAGCAAATTCCTCCTTCGCAGTCTGTACAAGTAGCTTTGGAGCATGGTCTAGTTCAGTGTCTCATCAGCGAGCCACCTCCACCGCCTGCATTCGAGGAAGCATGTAAGCCTTTCCCCCCCGAGCCTGCTGATTCCCCTCCACTGTTGGAGTGCTTTTGTCTCATTCATTGCTGTATTTAATTCCTTGGAGTGAAGCAATGCATTTCCCTGTCATGTCGTGCGTGAGATCTGACCGAGATCTGAACTTCATTTTCAAAATCATGATTAACTTCACAGCCACTTCTTACTTGACATCACAAGGGCTTTTCTGCCATAATGGAAATGATGGTTCATTGACTCTAAAGAGCAGCGTGTGCTCAAAAATGCCCACTATTAGCGTCACGCTGCCCACTTCCCTGAGCTGGAGCCAGTTGCAGAGGCAGATCCTGCCTTTCTGCCCTCACTTTATATGAGCTTGCAAACTCTGCCCCACGGAGCAGCAATTAGAGCACATTTCACTTTGCTTTCTGGAGTCTTGTTGACAAGGTTTGTGCACAAGCTATGAGTTGTGAACAAATACCCCCTCCTTTCTGCCCTGTCATGTTTTGTTTTTAATTGGACTGTGACGTGGAGTCCTTCAGCAGGGTTTATCAACTGTGTGGGTGGATGATATTAATCCAAGTGGGGCAAATCCTAAAACAAAATCTATAATTCCCCCAGAATTTTAGGAGAAGCAAGCCAGCAAGCCATCGTGTTGTGAACCTTTAGCACAGCCGTAGTTGGCATCCACAGTGGTCTTTAATCCATGCATAGCTGCTCCTAGCATTAACAGCTTCACAGATATAAATGATGAAGAGGGAGGCACCATACTTGGATAATTTGACAGAGCATTTGGGGATGTGGCAGTCTAGCAATCAAATGTAATTAAAAACATTCCTGTCTCCAGCATGAGGCTGGTGCATCTGGCCCGCCTGTCTGTAATTACAGCTGTCAAGTGGGCATATTAGTTTTTGAGTGGGATTATTGGCACCTTGCTTGCATCTGGTCCTCCTGTCTTTTGGTAGCCTCTTTTTGCGGTGCGCGGAGGAGTTGAGCATCAGCAGGGAGCAGGGCAGGAGCAGAGCAGGAAGCGGCGTGAGCAGCTTGAGGATCAAAGGTGGGCACTGCCCTGCTGGCTGGTGGACGCTTTAAGGAAAGTGTTTTGAATTTCAACACCTCATTAATTAAGCTCGGGCTGGCCTGCTCTCCTGTTGCTGATCCGCTGGGAAGACACAGTCCATTTGCAGGAAGAGAGGCAGGAGGAGTCATAAATTCAGCCACCCCGCAGTGCAGCAGGACGGGAGCAGGACCGGAGTGGGTGGCTTCCTCCGGAGCACCCCCTGGAGCGCGCAGGCCTGCGGATGGGAGCGAGCACGATGCGCCAAAATGCGCCGGCACCTTCGTGCTGCTCTGCCCTCCCAGCCCAGGCCTGACCCCCAGGCCAGACCGTCCATAAAAAGCCCTCCTTGCTTCTCCCTGCTGCGCGGAGCCGGGCTCTTTGAAGTCCGCGGGGTCTGCAGAGTGCTCTGCACTTTTGAAACCCAGGTGATGTATTTAGGCATCCAGGGCTTTTTAAGAGCTTTATCTTAATTTGGGAATGGTTCAGCTCACCCATCTGTAAGATGAGTCCCATAACTTGTGCTTCCTTCAGGAGGTGGAACAGGAGGGGTGGGGTGAAAACGTTCTGTAACCCTGGCCACTTCACAGGGAAGTCTTATTTAACTTCATATGGATGGGTACATGATGGACCTGTCTGATGGACCAGTAACCTTCAGAATATAATAAAAAAAATGCTTTCCATAAATATTTATAATACCCCCTATGAGAAACTTTTCAATTAAAAATGATAGGATGGCATAAAATATGTGCAGAAAGGTTATCATACATGATTCAATAAGGTGACCTTTCCTCATAAAGATTCCCTTGTCTGCCCTTCTCTGTGTTTCTTATTCTCTGTGGTTTCTCTGGCATTTGTTTTTGGCTTCCCTTATTAATTTCTGTATGCAGCGTGCCCGAGTGACCCTGCTTGAGCTGAGGGTCAGACTTGATGAACTGCAGAGTCTGACTCTTGGGGCTGCAGCTGTTCTGCGATTCGGTGACGCCGCTCGCTGCCTTCATCAGCCCTTTCCCTTCCCTTGCTGGGCAGGTGAGAAGCAGCCGCCGAGGAGGAGCGCGGGGACCTGCCTTGCAGCAGTCTGCACCTCGCTGTCCTTGTGCGCAAGGAGGCAAAGGGCTTGCGCAGGCCTGGCTCCCACTGCTGGGTGAGAAAAGGCCGCGGCTAAGAAGGAAGCAGTAAGAGCTGCTTATTACCCAAGCGTGGCCTCTAGTTCCCAATGCCAGGGCTGGGCTGAGAGCACCTTTAGGTGTGGCTGTGAAACCGGCAGTAAAGCTGGCGTCTGATCTCTCTCTGTGAGTGCTGGAGATCCCACCGGGTGCCTGATGAGAGAGGAGGGGAGAGCTGCAGGTCTTGCCTCGCTGGCTTTTTCTCACCATTTCCTGAGGAGTCCTGACTCCACTATGAAACTGCAGTAGGAGCTTTTAGGAAGGAGTTGCTAAGAAGAAGAAAGTTTTAGACCTTGCGGAAAGTGTGAGCCTGGGACAGGGCTAAATCACTCTTCCCTTGTGCAAGTTGGTGGGACCGTCCTGATCTGAGTACCAGGCAGCCCAGGATCACTCAAGCACGAGGGTCTGCCATTCGCTCCACAGAGCAGTTGCCTTCTCCTTTGTAGTCCCAACCACCCCGCTCTTCCCTGCACTTGTCTCCTGAGCTCGCTGCCTGCAGCAGTGGCAATTAGGGCGATGCGAGCGCGCGGCAGGCGACGGCCGGCGGCGAGCACCCGCGCTCTGTCATTATTAGCGGGTGCCTGTTAAAAGGGAGCACGAAGCCAGCTCCCGTGCTCTCTGTGCCTGCCCCAGCGCAGCCGCGCAGCCCCTGCGCAGCGTGGCACGGCACAGAGCGGCGCGGCACAGCGTGGCGCCCTCCCCGCAGAGCGCACCATGCACCCCAGCGTGCCGGCGGCTAAGAAGATTCTGGCCTTCTGGAGCACGCCGCGACGGTGCGTAGATCGGCCCTGCGCCGCTCTCAGGAGCAAGTCTTACAGCCTCTCTGGAATTTGATGCCCGCTTGGGTGCTGGGCACACCACGTATTGCAGCCTCCTCCTCTGTGCCAGAAAGCTTTGGCTCCCTTGCGAGTGCGGTGAAAACAGCTCACTGCTGCATCTGTCCTCTCTTTCTTGGCTTGGTGGGGATGGGACTTGCAGAGGCATAGCGAGCTGAGCCTCTGCGTTCTGCTGCCACTTTTCCTTCTGCTGCCTATTTTTCACTTCTTCCTTTAATTGTGAGCCTGTACGGATCAGTGCAGGATACTCTGAGACACCTGGCTGTGCGTGGGAAGGGCATTTTTCCCTTCCAGCCTACACCAGCTCCACTACCTGCAACATGTAACTGGTCTTGTCACTGCGCTGCTTTGCCTTCTTCCTCTTCTCCCTATACAAAGACTGTATATGGCCTCCATAACTCAACTATATGTGTTTCTATTGTAAGATTTATTCTTAGAGTTGAGAAGATGATCAGAACAGCGGCATATCGCCCTGGGAGTTTACTCTCAGGTTGGCATTGCAGCATTCAGGCAAGTCCTGTGCTCACTTGCTTTAAATGTTTGATCAGCTGGCTGTAATACACTGTGTAATGTTTGCTCCCTTCCTGTTGGTATTAGTCAGCGGCAGGGCACGAGGTTCAACAGTGTGCTGAAGTACTAGAAACTGAGGAACAATCTCTTTTCCAGACCTAGTGCTGTATTTGCAGTCTTTTGGTTCAACTCTAGGAAATGATCTGCTTTGCCTTTTCCCAGGTGCAGAAATGTCAGAGGAAGCACTGAATATTTCTGCCCCAAAGGAGCTAGGACCTAATACTACCAGGTGGGGGGCAGCTTGGCTTCCTGGCAACACCACAGTTTATAATTTCATCTCAAATATTCACCTTATAAAATGACAGGGCACCTGCCGTTTCTGTCAGGCCAGTTTGCCAGTGTCACCGCACTTAGTGCAAATTGCACGGTGGTATTTTGCAGCATGGACACATTTTTCTGGGGAGTGGACTGAGGGCATGGGCTCACTTTCAGTGGATACCGAGCTGCCATTACATGTCCACTCTTTGGATGCTGTGTTGTCTTGTAATCTCGAATTACTTTGTTATTCCTGGAGGCATGCGACAGTTTCCATTAGTCTGTTCAAATATATTAATTTCCCATGATCCAAGAATTTAGGAATTAAATGGCAACTGGCCTAACTTTTCAGGAATACTTGGTATCTACAGCAGCAATCCCAAGGAAATCATCAGAGTTGCAGCTTAGGAGTAACCAGGCACTGTTATTTAGATGTCTGACGTTTTAGATACTTCACCTGACTCTGGATTAAGTTATTTTCTACCACTTACTGATCCAAGTGTTTCTTTTATGCTGTTTGCTTTAATGTTAAGTGTGAATTCCTCCGCTAGGCCCTTCCAATGCAAATAAACTGCACTTTCTTTCAGCGATGGGAGCTAACGGGAGGTTAATTGCATGACAGCACGGGGTGGCTGTCGTCACAGGGGCTGGTGGCATGAGCGCTGGCTGCCGAGCTGCTCCCCAGGCTTTGCCGCTGTCCAGCTGCAGGCCTGAGGGATGGAGGTGTCGCTTGGCAAGGCAGGGTCTCGCTGTGGCCTTGCACAACGTCTGGCAGAATCAGTCCACGCAGAGCAGACTGCATGTCTCTTAGAGGTTGATGTTAAAGGAAACCTTTTCTTGCACCACCTGGGACACTGCTAGGAGGAATAAAAAAGGTTCCCAGAGTAACGCCAAGCAAATTCGGAGCAGGAGCAGATCGCCAAATACCTGTGTTGCACGGGACATTTGGCACAACAGGAGATCCCTCTGCCTGGAGATGTAGCAAATTCCCTTCTCCGTGATTTTAGGAGCTGTGAAAGCCATGCTACTCCAGAATGTATGTATGTGCAAGGAGATTTACACTCGTGGCTGCATTCAGAAGCAGAGGAGGTGTTTTTAGATGTATTAGCTTGCAAACAGGGCCAGGTTGATGCAGGAAAAGCAAAACCTTCTCCAGTTGAAAAGGGAAGGCAGGGACTTGAAATTTTAGTCTGGCCGTTTTGAGACTTAAAAATGCAGGTTAACTTAAGTGTGCCTTTACTTAAGGTATGGTAAGTGTGGTTCTGCTGCCAGAAGTAATTGGTAACGTCTCGCAGAGGACTAATAGCAGGGCAGAGAGGAGAGAGTCACCGTCCTGTGAAACAGCTTTGGGTCCTCGGAGCCCGCCTAAACAGTGACTGGCAGCAGTGGATGACACAGACGTTACCGAAGGCTGTTCCTGTTTACTAGAAATGGGACAAGCCGCAGTATTCCTGTTTTGGGGGACAGTGGAAAGGGCTCAGCCTATTCTGCGATGGAGCAAGAAAGGATTGTGTAGTACAGCAGAGGGCTACAAATCTCCAAGGTTATAATCTGCTGCTGTGGTTATAATCTGCTGCTGTCCCCAACACTATGTCACTCAGGGTCCCCAGCCATGGCTCCGCAGCCAAATTCTTGGGGTGTCTGCCCCATGCTGCTGAAAGGAGCTGTCTGCCCCAGTGCTCTGCCCTCTTCTAGGCTGTCTGCAGTGTGTGTGAGCTGAATCAGGGGAATAAACTCCTCCTTGGCATCCTCTTTCAGCAACAACACGAGTTTATTAGAGATTAAAGTGTTCACGAAACTGCAGCCTCAGTTTCTCCACCTGTAAGTTGGAGATAATTATAATACTGATCTCTGTAAAGACCATTAGCAGCCTTGATTAAAAATGCTATATAAATTTAAAGAGCTGTTTTGAGCGTCCATCAGAGTTGTGCAAACTATATTTAATTGCAAATTACACGGTGATGGGGGTCAGTGCTTCTTGCTTGGTCTTAAGTTAGGTGTTTCTTAGGATGCCTGACGGAGAGGGTGGGAGAGAGGGCAGCAGACAGAAACATGCTTATAAAGTATGAAGTAGAGCAGCTCTCCGGCAGAGAGAGATTAAAATCTCCCAAGTTTTGGCCTGCAGGACGCAAAACCGCAGGCTTGCAGAGAGGATGGAAGAGGCACCTTGCCTTGTCTCAGACTGCTGGCTGCAAAAGGTCCTTTTGCTTCTTAAACCTTGATAAAACCGTTAAAGTAGAAGTGACCACTGACCTAGAAAGGAGGCAGCTGCATCTCTGGCAATCACAAAAATAGCCTCTCCGTGACCTAGTTTCTTCTCACAGGGATTCGCGCTGCACAAGCATGAATCGTCCCTAGTAAACTAATCGGGGAATGCTTCCTGCCGCCGAGTTTTAGGAGAGGTTGCAAATGAAGCGGTAAAATGATCATTATGACTGGGAAAATCTGGCTTTAGATAAGCCTTAAAGGGAAGAGCTGTTCCGCTGCAAGTGAAACTTTTCAAAAACCTCTGCAGATCAGAAAGAGCAAGTGCCAGTTTTCAGCCAGAGCCCGAATGACACAGGAGCCCTAAAACTCGCAAACGCCAGAGCTGCCGGATGTTTGGGGAAGCGTGACCTTGCACCCGGAGAGCTTGGCCAGCCTTACAGATGATGCAAGGCAGTGAGTACCGTGGGTGTGCAGGATGCAGCATCCAAACACCAAACTAACCTCCCAGGCAATTCCCGCGCGTCTCCTCCCGCCCCTGCTGCAGCGGGCGGAGGCGCCGGAGCGCGGAGGAGAGCGGCGCTGCCCTCGCTGCCTGCGCGCGGCTGCCGCTTGCAGCGCCGCTAACCAGCTCCCGCGCGGCCCCAGGCGTTCGGCTCGCCGCGTGCCCGTGGTCAGCCCCGGAGACACCCACGGAGCCCCTGCGGAAGCCACGCAACGTAACGAGCGGAGCGGGCTGCAGGAAACGCTGCACGTAAGCCCCTGGGAACTCTCCCTCTCTCTCGTTAGGTGTTTCTGTTTTCACTCTCTTCTTGTTTTCCATTCCGGTTTACGTAGAGCAACACTGACATCCATTGGCCTCTAAAGCTGTTCAGGTGTACTGTACACACCATATGTGTTTACCCAAGGTGGAGGGCTATAGAGGAGGCCTCCAGCACTACCATTTCCCATGTAAATACCAGCTGCCTGCTCTCCAGAGCAGCACCCTTTCTCTTCATAAAGCAGCTGCTTACCTCTTAGTGACTCTTCATTCCTATCGGGATGCTCAAACTTCATTGTAAAACTAATCTTTCAAACGACTATTCTGAGAGGCCCTGAGGCATGCAGAGATAAAAGCAGAGCTGTCCTGGAAGCAGAAATGTGGCCGCTTGGGGCTGGTGCTGCCACCTCCCTGCGTGTACCTTGCTCTTAAGTGAGTCTGTAGCGCAAGCTGCTTTAATACTTTCCAGAAGTGCAGAAGTCGCACAGGCAGAAAAGAGTAAATGCTTTCTTTGTTTCAGCTTATTTATCTACAACAATATTTGTTAACTTTAGATTAAAAAAAAAAAAATGAAGTCATTTCAAGCCCTGCATCCTTCCTGGCAGACAAGAGGACTCAGGAGCAGCACAGAAAAGTTAGGAGAGACAGGAATGTGCAGTGGCATAGCGGGTAGCTGACAGCAGCAGGGTTGCTTAAGAAAAAGACAAATAAAAGTCTCAAAGCCTGAAGTAGTCAGAGGATTTGGTGACAAAAAAAAAAAAACAACTATTCAGCTAAGAGTGAGAACTGGAGGAGTCTGATTTCATTGCAAAAGAAACCTGAAGAAAATTCAATTTATTTTTAACCATCTAAGTAAATCAGTAGGTGTTTCCTGCAGACATTTCATTGAACTGAACAAGTGGCTGCTGTCAATTTTTGACCAGCTACAGTCACAAACCTCTTGAGTCAAACAACGGGCGGCTGCAGCGGAGCCCATTTGCAAAGCAGGATGGAAGCGATGAGCCTGGGGCCGTCCTCGTTGCCCCTCAGCACAGCGCAGGGGCTGCAGCCTCATCCTCACGGCTGCAGCTGCTCCAGCCTTGCCCAGCCAGGGCAGCGCCGGGAATTTCCCTTCCCGCAGCACCAGCGAGCGAGTCGGAGTGAATCTGCAGTGCTCGGTGCAGGCAGGTTTTTAGCCACGTTGGTACCTCTTGGTTAGAAAGGAAATTGCACATGTGAGTGCTGTGGTTCTTCCTGGGCACGTTCCTTTCAGCCAAGCACAGTCCTCAGCTCTTCATCTCCCTGCATAGCCGGCTGCAGACGGTCTGTTCCCTTCAGTACCCTCTCTTCTCCCTGCCTTTGGGGGCTTTGCTGAGGAGATTTTCTGATATATTCCTTGCTTCCTCACCCCTCTCGGGGGTGTTTTTATGCCTTTGCATGGAAACAAGGGTCAGGAGCTATTGCCAGCACCTTTTTGAGACTCTTTCACAGGCTAAAAGGGGCGGGTGTCATTTATTTTATCCACCCTTACTCCTTCCTGGTCCGATTTCTGCCCCTCACACCCCTGCTTCGCAGATGAGCCACGGCCCGAGTTGGGGTTTGCAGGAGCCCTCTCCACACGGCGGCACCGCTCTGGGCGCTGACTTTCTGCTGTCTGCCGAGTTCCTTTTTCTCCTTCCCACAGTATGTGGTTTCACAGGGAGCGGCTGACTCCTGGCTCAGGTTTCTTTGCCTATGCTTTGTATACATTTTCCACCACCGGGAACCAAGACCAAGGGCAGATAAAAAATCCCACCAGTGGCGGAAAACAGCGGATAGCATTGTTGTGCTAAGAGGCACATTTGCATGGGGGATATGAAAACAAGCCCATTCATAGCGCGCTGCGGCAGCGCGGGGACCACTACAACCGCCTTGAAATCTGAGGTTGATGCTCCGTTGCGGCAGGCAGCTGCCACTTCCAGCGCCCCGCGCGGGCTGCAGGTGCCCGGGCTTTTCCCGACCACGCGGAGCCTGCTGGATCGGGTAGCCCGCCGAGCGCTGCCGCCTCTGCATTGGTCCTGCCCTGCGTTTGTCTAGCTGTATGGCACGTCCGTGTCCTGCCGTAGCAGAGAGCAAGAAAGAAAACCAAGGGCTGCTCTACTGCTGAATTTTGTGCAGAGTCGGGCTGCAGGGCAGGCAGAGCCGTGGGAGCCATATGGCTGTGGTAGTGCTGTGGGCAACAGAGGATAAAATTAAGAGTTACCTGGGATCTTTTTTTTTAAAAAAAAGAATTGCTAGAAAACAACAATTTGTGGAATTACAGATTTTTCACAGAAACTCTGTTGATTTCAGCAAGGGTTTTGTCGGAGCAGGGGTTCTTTTTGCCCATGCTGGAATTCCTGGTCAGAGATGAGCCAGATTCAGAGCAGGGAGTGCTTTTTCCAGGTGTACCCCACAGGCTGCACCACCTCCTCTCTTGTCAGCAGCTATTTTAAGGCTTTTGCGGATGCCTAACGCGGCATAGCAGGGCACTGCTAGGGACCCGTCCTGCCGCAGGCTCCCCGGGGCCCGGCTGGAGCAGAGCAGAGCGGGCAGGAGAGCCGGGGCAGCGTTTCCGTGCCCTCACACCCTGGAGCTGTTTGCGTGTTTTCAGCAAACAAAACTTTATTAGTGTCCTGGTGAAAGGAGGAAGGCAAAATTAAGAAAGAAATAGAGAGATATAGAGAGAACATCTTGTGAACCTGCTGTTCTCTGATCTCCTCCGATAAAGACGGTTGCAAGTGCGTGAGAAGTTTCCTCCTCGGAGATTTATGTACTTCTCAAAGAAAAGCCACCTTCATCTCATTATTTTATTTTCAATACAGGTTTTAATTTGGTGAGAAAATATCTTCCCCATAAAGAACCTATTCTGCCTCATTAACTCCTATAAAAAGCATCCCCCACAAGCTGGAAATGTTAAAAGAAGCATAAATTAAGGCTAAGTTTGTTGCTTTGCCACTGTGGTCAACAAACAACCTTAAAAAGCAGCCACAAAGGGTTCTGTAAATGAAATGTATCAGTGAGCACGGATGCAGGCCTTCAGCTGCAGCTCCCTCCCCTCCCAGCCCCCGGATTTGGGGGGTTTCGGAGTGACCGGTCGTGTTCACAGCATCCCTCTGTCCTGGGCAGGTGCTGGTGGTGCCCGGATGCCTGTCAGACTTTTGTGATGCAGCTGAACTGAAGTGACTGGGGACAGAATCTGAAATCTTCACAAGTCCCCCCCTTTTTTCTTGCCACATGAAAATGCCCCTTTTCATTCCTCTTTTCCCTAAATCTGCTTGTAAGTAGCTCAGGAGGAAAGAACATCTTTTGCCGAGGGAGAGAAAACCGCCGTTCCGCCTGCCTTATTTTCCCCTCTCCAGGATGCTCAGGAGAAAAGCTAGACGCACGTCTCCTCTTTTCCCCTTTCCTTGCCCTGGGTATGTTCAAGAAGCCCTCCTCTGTCTCCTCTCCATGCTGTTATTTCCATCATTCATCCCTTTGGGATATCTCCCCTCACCCAGAGAGGTGTTAGCCAAGTTGGGTGCCCACAGTGAGTGTTGTGCAAAGATCCTCACAGAAGATTACATCCCTAACCGGGAAGTTTCAGTAAGGAGGATAGAACAGTTGGACAAAAAAAAAGTTCAGAATTAGCTTTCCAGAGCCATGTGAAAATACAATTTCTTTTCAAATTCCCCTTCACATAACTACTGACTTCCTTACCAACCTCTGGCATTCAGATCCTTTCAAACTTAAATAGGTTTCTCAGTGTTTATACTCTGGGAGAGGAGTCCCTGAGAAAACTTAATGATAGATCCTTTTCCCTTTGCTGCTTTGGACCTCTCAGCTCTTAATTCTTTTCACAGCTATCTTATTTTGACTCTGAGATATGCAGTGCAAGTAGAGGTCCAAGACACATAACTTCTGTGCACTGGAAAAAAAGGGCCCCGTTCCCTTAGAGAGCAGTCTCTGACATTTATCCGAACACCTCTTCACCTTCCAGGAGTTAATTTGAATTGGAGAGGAGCCAGAAGAGGGAGTTTCTCTGAACTCCCCCAAGCTTTATGGGCTTGGATTCAAACGGCTTTAGCTCCAAATGACTTTTGGTTCAGGTTTGCAAAATCCAAAGGCGACTGGGCAAGTTTTGCACAACCTGAGCCTCCCCCGGGCTTTTGCTCTCCGCTGATTGATAGCCCTGGCTCTGGCCCCCTCCTCGCTCCCACTCTTCATGGTCTGTGGAGAAGACAGGATTGCAAACGGCTCCTCCAAGGACATCATACCTCTTAAATGCAGCCCATGTCTGATTTCAAAAACCAATTTCCTCCCGTCCCTCCCGCTCCTTTCTTTTCTCCCCTGACAGACGTGACGCAGGTCTCGCCTTTCACTGCAGCTGCCGAGCAAATGCATGAACTGGCCCAAATGGAGTGTAGCCCGCCCGGCATCTGCGCTGACCAGAAAGCTCCTGACATAAATTACAGGCACAAGACAGTTTCCTTTGGGGGCGTTTGGCATTGTGCTTTCATCCTTCAGCTAAAATCTTTTTTTTTCCCCCATTTATGTGAACTAACTGTAAGCCAGGTCTGTGCCCAGCAGCTTGTGTTGGGAGAAGGGGGCGGCAGGAGTCGGGGCCTGCGTGTCCTTGCAGCAGCTGCTGCTCCCAGCGCTGTCCCATTTCTGCTCCTCTTCATTGAGACGGGAGGGAGGAGGTTGTCTCAGTCGCCACCTCCCAGAGCCTGGCAGCACCTGGCAGCACCCAGGTGGCAGCAGCCTGGGGCCGGGGACCCGTCGGGGAGCGCCCGAGAGATGCGAGAATGGGGCGGTTGGCGGTATCAGGGCGACTGCAGCTTTGGGCTCTGGGCATGGGTGTTCTCCAGCACCCGGGCTTTCTCACTGGGCTGGAGATCCTGTGTTGTTCTTTGTTACTGAGCTTCTGGCAAGCTCTTCTGATGCTTGTTTCCCTTCGGAGTCTTTGCTTTTGAATTGGGGCTTTGCATTTCTGAGGTAGCTTGGGGTTTTTGGAGGGCAGTAGAAAAAAGCTAAAGAGGGGAAACTCCCAAATGTCCGAGTCCTTTGTCCCCGCCTCCACGATCATTGCTGTCTTCTCTGGTGAAATACATGGGAAAGGGGGCATATGGGGGGTTATTCATGACATGAAATTGAAGAGTGTGCCTGATTACTTTGCAGGTCTAGGGCCATTGTATGCACTTACTGTCATGCATGCATTGATCCTGCTAATGCTCAGCAGCCTCAGCTCAAGGAAACACACGGTATCAATTCCTGTGTCTCCATTACAAAGTCCCTCAGTGGCACAAACTGAAGTGCTAGTAGCTTGAAAGCCCCTCCGAAATGGCCCTAGTGACTATTTGATAAATGGTGCAGTGTAGGATGGGCGACCTGCTGCCCCAAATACTAGATTTTATTTCAAAGCGGCCCCTGATGGTGCACAAATTGCGGGCAGCCAAGTGGGCAGCTCTGCAGCCACGGTGGGCATGGGTCAACGCTCCTCTCGCCGTCCCAGCCCCGGTTCTCATGGCTCCTGAGACGAGTTCCCAGCACTACCAGCCAGGTTGGTGCAAACACAGCCTGAGGGCCTCTCCCTCTGTTCCCGAAGGCAAACACGGCGAACGCCCGTCCAGGTGGTGTGTGCACAGGCTCTTCTCAGCCTGGCTCTCCCTGCTGCAGGCCCAGCTGGCGGGCTGCAGCGCTGAGGGCCACGGCGTCTGCCCAGCTGTTCCCAATGACGTGGGAAGGAAGGAGGAGACCGTGGGCCTGCTCTCCATCTCGCAGAGATACCTGGCGCCTAAGCAAATACTCCTGGTTATGGGAAGCCTCGCGGTTCTGACGTCGAGGCTACTCTTTTTGTTGTTTTTATCACAGAAGGACAAATGTTTGCGAGGTTTTATGGTTACATCCCCAAAAAGGACTTTGCTTCATGGCCAGGTGAACAGCTGGGGCGCTGTTTGCCACTCAATATCTGTGAGAATTGCTGGCCAGATTGCAGAGTGTATTTGAAGTGTTAAAACTCTCCATAAAACCATTTGGGATCGTTTAATGGGGCTGAGCAGGTGGCACCGGCCATGTGCATTGGCGTGGAAAAACAGAGCGCTCCGCACGGCTTTCCTGCCAGGAGCGGGATCGCGTGCAGGGTGGAAGCGCAGCCGGAGCAGCGCGGCTGTCCCCGCCACCTCCGCGCATCGCCTTTGCCACGGGGCCCTCCTGCGTCACCGGCAGCGCTTCGTCCCCCGCCCGGTCCTGCCTTGTCATCGGCCCCGTGGGTTATGCGTCACGTTGAGCACTGGGCGCCGTGGGCCTGTGGCCTCCCGAAGGAGACCAAGGAGGGGGCGTCTGTGAGCGTGAGCACTGGTCACCACGGTCTAGGCCAGCACGGAGGCCCCTGGGGGAAAGGCCAGCACAGCAGTTTGAGGATGGGATGTTTTGATTCAGGAGCGAGAGGAACCATTTACAGCTAAGCCAAAATAAGTTACCTATGAACTGAAATACAACTATCCAAGTAGCCTTTTATAGCAGCTTAATGGCAGGTGAATACATGCTCGTGAATCCAGGGGCAGTTTCTTAGGAAGAGCCCGTCAAGGCCTGGGACCCCTTAGGGGCTCTTCCACGGACGCGCTGTGCGAGTGAGGGGCTCGTCCCCACAGGATTTTTTTTCTCCCTCTGTGAAATAGAGACACTTGGGCTAAAGATCCATTCCAGAGCAGCTACGTGGAGGATGAAGGAGAGCCTGGGGTATTTCTTTGGCGAACGTGCCTCGCTGCCGGCTGCGTCCTTGCTGCCTTCCTCGCGTCCTGCATCCCCGGGGCCCACGCAGCCAGGGCAGGCCAGGGCGCCTTGGCGGAGGTGCCGAGGGCGAAGGGAGAGGTGGGCAGCGGGCGGCCGGGGAGGGGTGACCCGCGGCAGCGAGGCCGATGCCGCTGCCCGCAGAGCCGGCGGCGCAGGGCGCGGGCTCGGCGGAGC
>JAWLRI010000274.1:4588993-4599211 GCA_034781795.1 Crypturellus tataupa
CCCGCGCGCCGTGAGTGCGGCCCGGCCGCGGGGCGGGCGGCGGGGGGAGCTGGGGGAGTGGGCGCGGGGCGGCGGCGACCTGGGTGCACCGAGGAGCGGGGTGCAACGCTACAACAAGGGGGACCTGAATGCAGCGGGGCTCGGTGCAACGGGGCACCGTGCAACAGGGATCTGGGTGCCGTCGGTCTTGGTGCAGTGGGGATCTGGGTGCAGGGGTGCTTGGAGCAATGCAGATCTGGGTGCGGTGGGGATCTGGGTGCAATGAGGCTTGATGCGCTGGGGATCTGGGTGCAGTGGGGCTGAGTGCAGGGGGCAGTAGCGGGGAGCACGCTGGGCACTGCCAGGATTGGTGCCCGACAGCTGCGGAGGAGCCGTAGGGTCCTCTCAGGCTGCCTTCTGCTGAGGCAGCCCCACACGAGCTGAGGCTCGTGCCACGTGCCCAAGCAGCGTCGCGCGCCTCCCCGCCGTGGTACTCACCTGCGGGCACACTGTGCCGGGGCCGTCAGCCTTTGTGAGCAGCTTGCAGCTAGGCCCCCAGCGTTAGCAGGCAACCTCTCTCCTCCCGCGCAGGTGCAGGGAATGCGACACACGGACCTTGCTTTGCTGTGTGGCATCACTCTGGCTTTGCTTTCATGTGACAGCTGAGGTTGCATCTTTGTTCTTTCTCCTCATTCCCACTTTTTGCTCAACCCCCTTTTTCCCATCTCCACATTACACCTCTAGCATCTCTCCTGCCGCTCCTACCCGGAAGGTCAGAGGTCCCTTTTCCTCATTCACTGGCATAACGTCTTTTTAACAGGCACCTCTGTGTTCTCCTGCCCGTGCCCCACACTGAGTTTCCTGTTGGCCCTGTGCCCCCAGCCTGCACGGTGGCACCAGTGGCGCCTGCCCAAACCGGTGTCCTTTGCTCCATACCTCCGCCGCCCACCCCCAGCCCCACGTGCCCAGACACTCGTCCAAGCGGGTCTCCAGTCTGTGGTGGGTGCCTGCTCACCTGTGTTTGCCCAGTGCTGCGTGCGGTCTCCTTTTGCCAAGGAAAGGTTTGGGTGAGTCCTCCCAGCCCGGTGTGTTTGCTTGCTGCTGAAGACCTCACTTGGTTTCTGCGCTGGATTTTCTCTGATTCCAGCAGGAGCAATGTTGGGAAGTTGTGGCCCTGACCCTCGTGAAGCCCAGGCCTGATGATGCCAGCAGATCCATAACATGAGAGGCTAGAGGAGTGAGGGAGCGTCGCTTGGTCCGCGGTTTGGGTGAGACAGACAGTCGGTCTGCACGCAGACCCGCAGTGGCCTCGATGGTGCGACACCAGCACAGCGGCTGCTCGGAGCTCCGGGAAGGAAATCTGTTATCAGCGTGGAAGTGGAGCGGGGCCAGTTTGTGCTGGCTACAGGCTTGGCCCCAAAGCCGTGACAGGCTGGACATGTGAAATAAGTATTAATTGCCTGTTACAAATGCTTATTCATGAATGTCCCCAAGTGGAAGCTTATTTCCGCTCTGGATTCCCGTAGCAGTGCGGTCGAAGACTTGTGTCGCGGCAAACAAAGCCTACCTTTATGTCTGCCCCGTGGGGGGAAAGCGACTGCCCTGAATTAACAGCACGTAGAGCTCAGCGGAGCCGCTGTGAGCCAGGGCACAGGCAGCCTCGCCGTCCCCCTCCTTCCGCTGCCGCTTTCGGACAGGGACTGACTCCACTCAAAGGGAGGTTCCTGCCTTTTCAGCCCTCTTCGACAGCATCCACAGAGCTGTGGAGTGGGATTGCTCTATACACGAGACCCAGAGTTGTAAGATATTATAGATACTTACAAAATCTGTGATACTCAAATGAAAAGACGCTTGAGAAGAGAGTGTCTGTTTGATTTCAGGGCCTTGTTCCCAGGTGTAACCTAAGTGAAAAGCCTGGCTAACCGCGATGCGTCTTGACCTCATGTGACAGCGACTTCTCTAATCCTTTATGTACTAGTTGCACTGGTGTCTCATTTGGTGGCATAGCCCTTGGCTTTAAAGAAGTGTGGAGAATTTTGTTCACCAGTTGTTTTTGCAGGTTTTTATGCTGTAGCAGCAACTGCTGCATGTGGCTCAGTCCCAGTGGCGGGGGAAGGATCAGAAAGGTAAATTTATGCAGTTGAGAGAGGAATCTGATGCAAATGGAACCAGCCCCCTTCACCCTGATTAGATTTCATCATGTTGGGACTTCAGAATGCCTTCAGCGTGGTGGCAGCAAGGGGAGAGATTTGAGATATGTCTGAAAGATTAAGGGACGCAATTCCTATGCATTATTGGTGTATCTTTAAAAAAGAAAAATAAAGAATAAAGCAGGAAAAAAAAAACCCTCATCTTTAGTGATCTTTGAGCAGCTTAGAGGATGTCAAAGAAAAGTATTCAGGCAGACAATAAAAATAGCCAGGGCAAGTGCTCTCCAGCAGTGACCTGATCCTGTCTGGTGTGTGAGGGAGGGCACAGATTCCTTTGCAGTTACAAGCAGGCTCCAGGCTGGAGACAGGCTCCATTTCAGACTAATTTAAGCAAAGTACGAGTGATACTGGTGGCCAGCGTGCAGGAGAGCTCGAAGGGGGACGGGGCCCCACGTACAATGTGGCTGGGTCCTAGGAGTGCTGTGACAGCTCACGTTTCCCAGGAGAGGTACAAACAAGCCTGTGCTGTAAGTCCATGCTTGAAAAGTTGAGCTACAATCCTGATGAGAAAGATCAAGCCTAGAGTGTTTTTGTCTTGCACTGGGTCACGTTTTTCTGTGCCGAGTGAACAAAACCGCAGGGTTAGACAGCTCCTGGCTGTTTCAGAAAGATTGTTAGATCCTTGATGCAAAGGATGAGGAATATGGTAGCAAGCATTACAGAGAAAGAATATACATGAATAAAACAAGGCCTTGCAGCGAACATATGGAAGAAAGCAAAATCTTGCATCTACCTCTTGTGGTGCTCAAGTAAGGGGCAAATATAAATCTAAATAGCTTCACTGAGCTGCATTGGTTGAAAGATTTGGCACAGACACTGTGTTTCACTCAACTTGAACTCCTTTTTGTGGTCAAGATATCTAGGAAAGCGGGCTCTGACACAGGCAGCTTCAGCCAAGTCATCTGGGTTAAGTTGGTCTGGGCTGGTTGCCTTCTGTGGTCGCAGTGTGGCTGCCCTCGTGGTGGTGGCAGCACACCTGAGGAGAAGGCCTGTATCCCCATCCAGGGCAGGCATCACCCAGGGAGGGAAGGAGAAACCACAGGCTTAAAGTGACTCTTGTGGCCAAGGAGTTTGCCTCGTGAAACCCTAGTCCTATTTGTCTGCCTTCCTGCACAGACGTCTTTGGTCCAGGGGTGCTGGGATCCGGATCTCCATGCTGTCAAAGTTTGTCTGCGTGCCTGGGCCGCAGAGACGGTGGTGTTGACAGGTAGATTAAAAAGGAAGGACTTTGTGGGGCCTGGTAGCTTTGCTGTGAAGAGTGGCAAACCTTCAGGCCGGAGTAGAGGGGCTATCACTGTACGAAGTACAAAAGGAGCTTAGTTTCTAAGTGGCTAATGAGTTTACTAGCTTGTTTCTGTCAAGGGTTACGCCGGGGTGGCGCTGATTAATGTGTCGTGCCCTTTCCCCAAGCCTGTCCTGCAGCTCTTGCATCTCACCGGGCTCTGTGTGACACCATTTATTAGGCTACTTGTCCCTGAGTTGTGAGGAACAAATATTGACACTGATGGCTGCCTAATTGGATTTGTTTTCGCTGTTTGTTCTGTGAGTCCGGCACTTCTGACTCAAGTGAAAATCTGTTCGGGACTAAGGGACTAACTTAATCAAGAAATTATTTGGGAGTGGTTTTTTTTTTTTTTTTTTTTTTTTTTTTTAACATTACACTTATTAGTCCCAGCTGTACTGTGACTGCAGATCGCTGCAGATCCCTAGCAAGGATATGGCTCCCTGTGGGAGGGTGCTGATATTCGCTTTGTGAAGCAGTAATCCTGATGGGAGCTGTCTTGTGAACCAGCTTGCAAAGGGCTTCCTCTGCTTCGGCTGCAGAGGGGACATCACACGGAGGTTTCTAACCTAAAGGCCTCAGGTCAGCCTGGCAGTTGGTACTGGGCTGCGTGATCCATCTCCCCAGCGCCTGCTTAACGTGACTGGGAGATGCTTTAAGGAAAAGTCATCTAGCACCTCTTAATAGAATGATCATAGGTGTGTTTTTAAGGTGTGTTTTAAGTGACTTAAGAGCCAAGTCCTGTGAAAAGCCAATAACCATCTGTGCTTAATGTTGCCATGGTCCGAAGAGGCTCTTGAGCTCTTCGAAAGGGTTCCCAAACACTTCCACTGTTATGCATATTGAAGAAAGATTTCCTTTCCCATATGTGGAAGCCAGTGACAGAATTGATAATGATTTTGGCATACGCAGAGCTGAGTCACCTTTTCAATTTTACTTGCAAAACACCAGATGGCTGGAGGTTTCTACTCTGTCTTGAATTGTTTTTCTGCTCCAGTGTCAAAGCATCCTCCTGGTGTGTGGGGCAATATCTCCTGGCCATTCCTTGCTCTCTGTTTCTCCAGGGCAGCATCACTGGGGAGGCCTGTGGTCTGTGCCCTCCTTGAGTGACTCCTCCAGGTCAGGTGCTTGAGCTTACCTGCAGCTTCCAGGGACAAGAATTCAGTACTACGGCACTTACTGTAGAGCATCCATAGGCCCAGCTGCAAACTTTGCTTTGTGCCCAAGGACTGACCTGCGTTGAGAGTCAAGATCACTGAAACCAAAGCAGAAGTGGGATCATGAGGAGGAGCTTTCTAGTTTGCAGTGGAAACACAGACTGTGTACACTCAAGATACCTGAAGGATCTTGCAGGCAGGAGGAACTTAGAGGTCTCTTTGCGCTGCATAACCACAGCCCAGCCTAGGTGGTCAGTGTTCTTGTAGGTCCTCTAGGGATTCTGCATTTTATGAAGCAGCTGGCTAAATCCTTAGCTCCTCACTCTATTTTTCCTTGTTTCTCACTTGAGCAGATCTCCTGCTGAAATCCTTGGATTGGGAGTTTGTCCAGGAAGCATGTGTGTGTGTGATGGGAAACAACTTTTATCACAGGGATGAGGCATTGCATGAGAGCAGGTACTCTTGAGTTGTTACACCTCTGAGGGTGATGTAGCCCTGTAAAATGCACTCCACCCCCAAGTTATTGCAGTCGAAATCTAGCATAACAGGAAGCACTGCAAAGAGGTGGCCAGGTTAGAGAGCAGAGAGAAAATCCATCTGGACTGGACTGGACTGGACTCCAGCCTGGAGTCAGTTCTGGGTTCTGAGCATCTGCCAGGCCTTGTGGCACATGGGAATGTGGGACTTTCTTCTGTCCATTCTGAATAGATGCCAAAATGTTCCCTACAAGCCCTGGGACCAAACTTCCCAAAAGCCCCACTCAGCTGCCATGCTCGCATCCGATAAGCTCCGTGTTTCCAAAGGAGAGCTACCAGTGCACAATTCAAGGCGAGCTTTCCTCAAAGCACCCACCTCGCAATGGTTAAGCAAGCTGGGAAGAGAGATCGAGCTGTGCTGGCGGAAGAGATTAATGCCCTGGCTCGCTCATCAGCGCCAGAGCTCTCATCCATCTGCCGGTGCAGCAATTCATGTAAGCGCTCCCTAATCTTTTGCTTTAAACCGTTTAATTTGGTGCTCTGGACTGACCTAGTTTGTTTTGCCGTTAACACGTTAGGCAGTGCTCACGCAAGCCGCCGCACCGGCAGCCCCTGCCTTGGTCCCGCGCAGCCCTGGCACCGGCGCCAGGTAGGACGCATCCTGTCCCCTGGCGTTACTGAGGCTGGTAGCAGGCAGGATGCCGGGTCCAGCAGGGATTTTTCTCTGCGTCAACAGTGTGAATCCAGTGGAGGTGGTCGGTGAATGGCCGTGAACGTGAGCAGATCAGACTGTGGAAATATGGGTCTGGGTGCTGAAATGTCGGGGTTATTTTACCTGCAGGCTCCTGGGGAGGAAGCAATGTCCCTTTTGGTGCCTTTTGGCATGCACAGCCCAGGGCCGGGTGGGCTCTCTGGGTAGTACGGTGGCACAAAGAGCAAGTTACAGTTGAATATAACCATAGACCTGTATTTTAAAAAAGCCAGGAATTGACTAAGCTCCTCAGCCCCGCGGGTTATTCCTTGCAGCTGGGGCTCAGCTCGCGCTGGCAGAGCGGCGCAGGGAGCCGCGCGCTTGGGGCCCGTGGGCGTTGTGCCCAGCCCCGTCCACACGCGCCGCCCCGAGCGGCGGAGGGGAAGGCCAGCGCCTCCGAGAGCCGTTCCGGGTGCCCTGGGAAGGGTGGCAGTCGCCGGGGTCGAGGTCTGGGTGCAGTGGAATGCCTATTATCTAACCTAAGCACCCAAATGAACGCCGCGTATTGTGGACCCGAATGCAGCTGGCACGGACCAAAAATGTGCATGTGAGTGCCTTTCTAAGTACCCAGTAATCCTCCGGGGCAAAACGGGGATTAGGGCTCTCTCGGAGACAAAGAGGGACTTCATTTTCTCAAAGATCCCTTGGCCAATACCAAATTAAGTGAGGAACCCGAATGAATGCGAATACCCCGTTTGATTCTGTGCTTGCAAACAGGTACAGCGGAGAAGTGGCTTTTTGTGTGGGTGCTTGTGTGGGCCTGTGCAAACACAGCGCGGCCTGGTTGCGGGATTGAGGTCAGGTCAAATAAAACCCATCGAATCTCAGTGAAATGAGAAAGCCAAAGAAAACACTGGCCAAGTAGGACTAGGTGGTATTGCATAGCAAAATGCTGCCTCCGTTCTCCAGCTTTTTCCCTTGTGGACCCGAAGGTCGGTGCGTATTCTCTCTGCTGCTGAGTGGTAGGGTAACTGACTGTTCACAGAAGAGGAATTTAGGCTTGCTTAAGTAAAAAGCCCTTTCTGGGAGGAAAACTCTGAGTCTGAATTAATCTCAGGTGCAGTCCCCTTTCGGTGTTTGTCTTACAGCATGAAGATAGCTCTAATAATCCTATTTTAACAGGTGTCAGCACAGATGTAGCTGTGATAGATACAAAAATATGTAGTAAATATTCCTGTATCTTGGAGTTTGCTTTCATGTGTCTCCTTGGCGTTTGCTTCCATGTGTCTCTTCCTTCCCTGTCCGGATTGCTAGTGGCACTTGGGGCTTCAGGGAGTTGTTTTTCCTGCATTGCGCTGTCCCCATCTAAATCCAAGAGGTGGAAGTTACTCTGTCTCCTTGGGACTTAGATACTGCTGCAGAGCTCCAGGGAAAGCCCCTGGTTCAGTGCTCAGTAAGGCATGTGCTCTTGGCATCTGCAGACCCCTCCTGCTCTGCCTTAAGTCGAAGGGTTTTAATTTGTGCAGCCTGTTGTGTTTCAAGGTGTCCAGGAAGCAGTTTTGAATTGCTTACCTGCCTAAACAGACTCTGGACTTGAGCCTGGCTCTTCCACACTATGAGTGAGTATCAGGTTAGAGCCTTTCCTCTGGGCACGGAGAATCATTTCCCAGCAGAAGCTGCAGCCCAAACTCTGTGGCCTCCAAGGACAAGGGTTAGTTGGGCATAGGAGAGTTTTGCTGATGAAGAAGTGTTCTGTGCACCCCTAGCTGGGACAGAGGTCCCGCGGGCACAGACGGCCGGTCCCGTGCAGCCCCTGCCCTGCCTGGGAGCCCTGCGTGTGCCCTGCTCGGGAGAGGCCCTGGCACTCCGCCGCTCGGGGCGCTCCCGCTCGAGCCAAAGGAGATTCTCCAAGCGTGACAGATAGGTGGATTAGGGGCTATTTCTGGCCCAGCCACAGGAGGTAACAGAATCGGAAATACGTACAAGCTCTCGGCTCTTTCCCCTGCGGCAGAGCAGCCGGATCTGCACAGCAGCCTCTGTCCCGTGCGGCGCTGCCCGGCCAGCCCCGCTTCCAGCAGCAGAGAGGGGGCCGAAAGGCTTTCCCTTTGCCGGGAGATGGGGCTGGTCGTGGAGGCCGCCCACCCGTTCCCGAGCAGCCGTAATTCCACCTGGACAGCGGAGGAGAGCCTGCCGGCGGGCTGCGGGATGAGGATGGCCAGAGGTGAGCTTGCCCGGCTGCCCTTGTCTCGCTTGCCTTGGGCTTGGGCTGCTTGCACAGGGGTCTTGAGGCGGCCTGTGGCCTTGTGTAACACGGGGCCGCAGGGATAAATCACACACCCTAACCCTTCTGCTCCCGTCTGGCAGGGCTGTCAGAGCTGAGTTGTGCTTTGCTGCTGCTTCTCCTTCTTTCTGTGCTCATCTTCCTTCTGTGCTCGTGCGGTGCTGTTGGCTGTTTCTGTGGTGGAGCAGGGCTGCCTCTTAGATTCTGGCTTAAGACAGAGGGAAAAATACTAGGAAATGTGTAAAGGTCACTGTAAAATTTGGAAGGGGAATTCCAATCGTTAATCCTAATTTGGGTGCTCCAGTTTGAATGCTCTAGAAAAGGTTTTAGTTCTGATACTGGTTATAAACACTCCTCAAAATTCCAAATGACTTTTAAGAAACAGAATTTAAGCTCCATCCTACCATCTAGCAGTAACCTTTGGCTTAGCAATAATGAAACATGAAAAATTACTGAAACTGTTAATATCTGTGGTTTTCTACCTGTAGAATTTAGATCTAGAAAGCCTACAGTGGCAGGAAAGCTGGCATTATTGTAAAATGAATAATGGTGCCTGCAAGCAATGGAATCATCAGAAAAAATACCCACTACGGAGGGATTATATCAACTGTTAACCATTTAACACAGTTCCAGGTGCCGTTAGTAGGTGATCTCAGCCCTGTCGGCCTCATACGCGGAGCTGTGGACAGGTGCATATAAAGCAAAGAGCAGGAGGCTAATCCAGATAGAAGGAACGTAAGGGAAGTTTGCTAGAAAGCAGCGCTTCGAGCTGGAGCGCTTCGGAAGGGCGCATTCGGATGGAATGCGGAGAGCATAAATAACGATAAGGAAAATGGGAAAAGGTGAGAAAGAAGAGTCAAGAGCCTGAAAGGTTAAGATAAATGGCAAGAAATGCTGCAAGCATGTGGGTAGCGGGAGGGCAGCGGAGGAGGCAGATAAGGCTGCCCAAGGGGGTCGAGGTAACTGCTTGATCTGACCCCTAATACTGGACTTGAGCAGACTGGAGGTTCCTCTTGAAAATGTGGCTTTCAGCAGGAGCGCTGGACTCTTTCACTGTCGGCCAAGCAAGCGCCAAGAGAAAACTGGAGGCCGTGCTCGTAGCGGAGGGGATTGCTGAGCAGAGTGCCTTGGCCCGGCTAGCCATTAGCGCGCGCCGTTAAGTGCCATGTAGCAGGAGCTATAAATAACATTTCACGAGTACCCAAGAAGTTTGCAGAAAAGGAAGCATTTCAGAGGCAACTGCCAGCTTCAGGTGGGAGGCTAAAGGGTTTTAAATAGCCCACGCTAGGTTTCCTGTCTCCTGCTCGTGATCTTTAGAAATAACACGACGACACAGAGAACAACGGCAGGCCACTCCTTGCCAGGGCGCGTTTTGCTGTGCCGCTGTGAGGCACCTCTCTATGCCCCCAAATAACACGTGGGTCTGTGGGCTGGGCCCATCCCCGTGGGCTGCGTGGAGCTGCAGGGAAGAGCGGGCGCTGTGCCGAGCTGCGGAGAGGCTCCGTCCTCGAGGGTGCGTGCAGAGGCATCCGGACTGCACGCACTCCCTGCCAGCCTGGCCTAACGGTGGCCTTCACGGGCTGCCTTACAAATTCTCAGTGTTTTACTGAGCCCATTGGTTCCATGTGGGGCCTCAGAAAGCCTTGGTGCTCCAAGAGCCCCAGCAATGGTGCAAGGTGCTCGATCAGTAGTACACATATTTGGGTACACAAGCTGGGCGTATGCAATCTTCCTAAGTCTCCTTGCATCTGCAGCAGCTCTCCTATCTTTTCTCTGCTTCTGAAATCTGCTTCTGAAAAAGAGCTTTTAATGGGGAGAGAGAAAACTGCGTGGGGTTTGGTACCTGGAATGGAAAGGCAGCCGAGGCCAGATTTGGGGTCAAATTGGCATGCAGATAAGCGGGGCGAGGGAAAGCGCTGTTCCGGAGCAGTCCATTTCCCTAATCGAGGTGAAAGTGCCGCTGCGCTTCCCTGCTAGATCTCATCTGCAATGCGAGGCTTAACATTCCTGCCTGGCACGTGGGGCTTGGGGAGGGAGCGGCGGGGGGAGGACCGAGCCGGACACAAAGACGGGCGGCCTCTCACCGGAATGGCATCCAAGCCATCTCAGCTATCCGGAGCCCCCGACGCGGGCATGTGCGCT
>JAWLRI010000274.1:4599218-4655269 GCA_034781795.1 Crypturellus tataupa
CAGCGCGGTGCGCCCACAACGAGGGGCCACCGCGGCGCGCGCCTCGCAGCGCGGCCCGCCGGGGCACAGGGACGCGCGCGGGGGCCTCTCCACCCTGCTCCTCCTGTGCAGCGTCGGGGGTTCTGCCAGCTGGCAGGAATTTCCCCTCTGCCCCCCATTTCGGTGCTCGCAATGGGAGCTGGACAGTCCGAGGCTCTCCTGCGCCTGTGGGAAGGAAGGAGCTGCAGCCGTGGTTAGGCGGCGTCTGGGTGACTTCGGCGCGCGGGTGATAACGCTGGGTAAATACCTGCTTGCCGGTAAAGGGGGGAATCGGTTTCGCGTTCTTGCTGTCGCGGTGTGAGCAGGCGTTGCCTGGCAGCGCGAGGTCTCGCTGGGCAGCAGCACAGGCCGCTGCTTTTGTCGCGCAGCTGTGATGCGGTGGGGTGCGATGCGCGTTTCTTGGGGCCCTGGGATCCCTGGTGGGACAGATTTCCCTGTGCCGCGCTGCTCAGGAGCCTGGCTCAGAAACACGGGAGCACCTGAGCCCCCCTCGGCTGTGATGCACTTGGCTGCCGTCGGTCCCTTTGCCTTCTGCGGCCTCGGTTTTGCCTCTGGGGATGCAAAGGGGATCCTGGCATCGACGACGGCCTTGCCTTTCTCTCAGCTTTTCGCCTGACTGTTCGGGACATTCTCTAAGCTCCCATAAGATGATTAAGTGGGGATAGGTCACCTCCTGCAGAGGAGTGCCTGAACTCAGCACGGGGATTTTGAGTCCTGGAATACAGATTTGGGTAATGAATTTTGTGTCTGGATGCTGCAGCCGATCTCTTTCCCGCGTGCTGAAAATCAGGGCTGTGGCGTTGTGCTCCTCTGAACGGTTATGAGGGCCGCTCTGAAGGGCTGAACACTGCCCAGGTATAAAGGAGAGCAAAGTCTCACTCAGCCTGCTTGGGCAGTGATAAAGAAGAAGAGAGACACAAGTGACTTGCCCTGACTTTTTCTTTACATGCTTTAAATACAAGGCTGATGCTCCTTTCTAGTCTCCTGGGTCTCTGTATTGCCTCATTGTTTCTTAAAAGGCTTTGTAAGCATGAACTGGAAACCCTAAACCTACAGGGCTGTTTTGTGTGTTGATGTTGACGTGGCCGTTGTTTCTTTTAACAGGGACACGTATGCGGCCAAGGGATGCACCGACCTGCTGTCTGCCAGCCCGCTCAGCCCCGAGTGCGTGACCACTGACTTTCAGCCCAGCAAAACCCCGTGGTCGGGAGCAGTGAAGTTTCGCCTGAAGCCCAGGTGAGAGCTTGCGGATTTGTGTCTCCCTGGCAGCGCGTGTCCTGCAGCGACTATTCTTGGAGAGCAGCTGGCAAATGCCACTGTCTCTTGCGAGGGCAGCAGCGTTTTCAGTTCTGGAGCACTGCAAATCCTTAATATCTGCGGCACCAGGAGCTGGAAGTGGCTCAGGACAATTTTGTAGCCTCACCCTCACCTTTCTTGTGGTTTGTTTGCCTCCGCTCTGGTGCCAGGGAAATGAAAGGAACTGACTTCTTGGGCCTTAAATCAAGCATCGATTTTGCTGGATGTCATCAGGTTTACAAAGGGCTGCGTGTAAACATGTTGTTGCTCTGGCTGCAGGTGAGGATGACTCACTGGGAAGGAACCCCAGAAGAGGGATCCTTTTTCCTAGGGAAATTGTCAGCCATGATAAAATTTGTCATTGGAAAAGTGGGACTGAAATATCTGCACAGCAGTCATATAGGTCTGGAGTGGCTTCACAGGTTTAGCTGCTTGGCTTTCCAACCCCAGTTAAATGTTTAAATCTTTCAAAAGCTGGCTCCTGAGTCGCACTCGGTAGACCAGGGTTGTGGCAGAGCCTGATTTCCTTCACCTAGGTGTGCAGGAGGGCGAAATTCTGCAGTGTTTACTCAGGCAAAACTTTCAGTGGCATCAAGAGAGCATCCTACCTCGATCAGATGGTAATGTGGATGACCAGGTAGGTTTTTCTGTCTCAGTTTTCTGGGAATTGCACCACGGAGGCTAAGTAGTGACTTTTGTGGACAGCATTGCACTCAGGCCAGGCTTGGTTTATGTGAAGCCGAGAAGCTACCTTGATTTCCAATAGTCAGAGGAAATCTGGCCCATCCTCTGTTGCCAAACATCTGAGAGAAGGGCATGTGGGACACATGAAGTCATATTCTGATGCAATCAGCGAGGATGAACGTCTGGAGTAAACTTGCTGCCCTTGGGGGAGTTGCTGCTGCTGGCAGTTATAGATGCTGTCCCAGAGCAGCAGAGGTGGCTGCAAAAAGAGGAGGAAAAGCCTCAGTTTATATTAATATCCTGCAACTGAGGATTTACACATGAAATGATGTTCTCCCAAGATGGAGCAGATTATGTCACTGAATTTTCCCGTCAAGCTAGTTTGATCAGGGAGAGATTTATCCGTGACTGGGGTGTGGGCATCTGCAGTCCCTGCGGTATGTGAGCCGAGGTGAATTTGGGCAGGAGGCTCCCCTGAATCCTCCACCTTTTTATATCAATAATTTCCCTAGGTTATGCCTGCTGCAACAGCAGATCTGTGCAAGAGCTCCAAAGTTCAGCATTTCACCTGGACTGATAGGTCTCTGGATACAGAGCTGATGCTTTGCTTCCCTTTCCCGGCAGTGCCGGAGGCCGGGCCTGCCTAGCGCAGCAGCTGAACTTGGGTTGGAGCTTTGGTTACAAGCAGGAAGTCGCCTTCATGTGTAAGAATTTGAATGTGGGAGGGTATTTCACACTGAGCAGCCTTTGCTTTGGCTGCGACTCTGCAGGCTTGAGTTCCGGCTGCTCCTGCTCGCCTTTTCTTTCCTGAGGTGCTTTAGGAAGCAGGTTCATTCAGCAGAGAGCCCACTGCGATCAGATGAGCATATACCTATCAAACATGCACCCGGTGCCCCTTTCTCCGTTCTGCGTGGCCGTTTCTGCGCTGAGTTCATTAGAGCTGCCTCTGATTCGTGTCGCTGCAGTTCAGAGGAGAATTCCGCTGCCGCCTGAAACACTTGCCCTGCAAATCCCCTTGGTTACCTGCCGTGACTCATTGTCCACGTTGCATGCGGATAATCGGGCTTACAGGGCAGCGCTTCAGCTGGCAGCCACCGAGTTCCTTGTAGGCACTGGGCAAGGCTGGGAAAACACATTCCTCCTTTTGTTCCGAAGTTTCTCCTGTTGCAAGTTGCTGTGTGTTTGATAGCGGGGTGCGAAAGAATCCAAGCTATGCTTGTTTTTCTGTCTTTCTAACTAATTTACCGGCTGGCAAAGAATGAGAAGAAATTATTTGAATTAAGCCCATTGGGCCACTTGGTCAATGGGATAAATCAGTGTGACTCTGCAACCCTGCAAATCCACGGGCAGGTTGAGCCACATGAGGGTCTGTCCAGGGGACCTTCGTGCCCACGGTCTGAGGGGCGATGGGAATGTCTGGAAAAGGCAGCAAATAGCTGGGTCCTTTTCAAAGATTAAAGCTGAAGTGATCTGTAAGATACAGACTCTTTTCTGTGTCTATTCTTTCTTCTTTTTCCAATAAAGGAAGCAGAGGAAAACTGTAGCAAGAGGAGGAGTGTTGCAAAGTGTCTTTAATCCCACTGCGCAGCTTCCCAGCTTCTCCCTATAGCCTCCGTGTGCTCTTTGTGCCAGCCAGGACTGCCTGGACTGCCCAGTCTCAACACCACGGTCGTCTGGGGCTGACGCAAGGGCTTTTGGAAAGTGGAGCTGCAGAGTTCCCTGTATATCACAGTTTAAATCACACTTACTCTGTTACTTAGTACAGCTTTCCTTAGCAGAAGATCCCATGAGGACAGAGTCACCGAACGCAGTGCTGGGTGTGAATGAAGGCTGTGTACAGCACCGCTCACGCTAAGAGCCCAGCCTGGAGCCTGGTTAGCATCAGGCAGTGTCAGCAGGGCCTTCTCACCACACAGGGCCAAGCCCTCAGAGTAAATATTGCCTGTCAGGCATGGGCTGGGGCAGATGGAAAAGGGAGCAGCAGCGCAGCCGCCGGTTCCTAGCCCTGCACGCTGCGGTAGGCCTGGTGGGTGCAAGTCCCGTCCCCTCTCCAGCACTTTGTTTCCTTTCCTGGAAAATGGGATAAATGCTCCTTGCTTGGATAAGACAGCCCGAGGGTTACCGAGGGGAGCTGATAACACAGAGGTGTGATGTACAAGACCCATAATCATTAATTAGCAATGTTTGACTGTTCGTGAGTTCAACTAAGGAGTGACTTGCTCACAGCTGCCATCACCTCCGAGTGCTCCCAGCACCTCCTCGGCAGCCAGAGGAGAGCGTTTCTTGCAAAGAGGAGCCCTCTTCACCCTCCTGCAAACCTGGGCAAGTTCCACTGCCGGCCTTGGAGCTTCCACGTGCCCACAGCCACCCAGGCATCTCAAATGGAGCAAACAAATGGCACTGGAAACCAGGAGCAGAGGCAGGACATCTGCCAGTGCCACAGGCAAGGGGACTGAAAGAGAAAGGAGACCTAGCTGATCTGGGGTAGCACTGAACTTGACCAGGGTATTTTACTGGGCTGTTTTAGCTCTACACTGAAATGGCTAAAAGCTGCATTTGTGCACCTGACCTAAGCTTTCCGAGGCAGGTTTTCTTTGCAGTGTTTTCTTATTCAGAGAGCATTGAATGTGAGTATGGGAATGCAACAGAGGATGTACACCACTTCTTTAGCGTGGAAATATTATGTCTCGGGTCCATGGCATAAACTCACATTTCACCAACTTAAGATTTTTCTAGCAAGTCCCCTGTCTTTTTGGCCAAAATCGTGAAAGAACAGAGCTTATCACAGATCTCTCTTGCCCCAGGAGGGCTCTGTGAGCCTGAAAAGACAGAAGCGGTGAAAAACACACGGAGCCGATGTCGTTATGGTCCCACGTCTTTCTAATTGGCCTCGTCTGTTGTGCTTATTTTTAGAACCATGACTGAACTCTTAATGAAGAGTGACATCGCTTTGAGGAGATCGTGGCCAGGCTCTGTAGAAATCCTAATAGGCTTCCGAGTGCTTTAGTTTTTCGTTCATCTCCTACTTAATAGCTCAGTGCAGGGGACTGCCGAAACGCGTAGGATGCCCGGAGAGGGCATCTCCCCGTGTTAGGCCAGCGCTCCTTTGAGATGAGGCCACCTCGAAGACAGCTCCTCAGCGAAGAAAGATCAGCCCCTTTCCCATGCGTCACGTTTATGCAGATAGCACTGCTCCCCTGGGAGAGCGGCACAGGGGACAGCACGGGGTGACCCCCTCATCCTTTTATCTGCTCTCTGTCTCTTCCCCTGTTCCTTGGGAGCGTTAATGGTAGCAGCTGACCAGAACTGTCCCTGCAGCTCGGAGGAATGTGTCCCTGAGGCCTCCACGCCTGCCTGCAGCTGCACACTAGGGGTTTTAGCTGTTTTCCTCTCTCTTGTTGCTGCGGTGGATTTCAAAGTTCTCTGCAAGAGGGGAAAAATGAGCACGAGGTCAGTGGTGGAGGAGTTATTCCAAAGTGGTCTCTGTTCACTGGTCTCAGATGATGCATTTGCCAGACATGAGACTGATGGAAAGTCAACCCAGGCTCCGCGGGTGCGTCGCAGTAAAAATAAAAAGCCCAGTTTGTTGGGGCACCGAAAACTTGCTTGGAGTTGCTAATTGCTCAGCCACAATGACCCCTCCGTGGCCAGCACTCGTTGGCTTTCCAGGCGGCCAGGCTGCATCCCCTTGTTGTCTGCAAGGGTAAGATCAATGGATCTGCGTGTCCTAGGAGGTGCTTTCCTTGAGACAACCCACCTCTGCGCGCCAGCAGCTTCACCGCTTGGCAGCAGTGGTTCTGCAGGGGGAGAGCATGGGGGCAGTGGGCACAGTGTGAATTGGCCTTTCCTGCTCTCGGCTCCTGCCCTCACTGGGTCTGGAGGCACCGCTGCCCTCACGGCTCCAAACCGCCCGTTCACTGAGCGGCCGCGCTCGGGGCAGCTTGAGGCCCCTGTGGGCTGCCGCTCCTGGGGTACGCTGGGGCGACAGCTTTGAGGAATGTGCTCAGCTTAACTCTCTCCTCCTAAGCCTAACTCCAGCCTTTCATTGAACTCACTGGCTCGGCAAAGTGGGGGCTGTGGGCAGATTTAATCACAGGCGGAAGTAAACCACTTGCTAAGTTGGTTTGGTGCTTAGGTTTGCAAGTGGAGCTGAGCACGGGCTGCAGTACTGTGGTGAGGCAGAGCCAAGTTTAATGAAGGGCTTTCAAATCCCGTGAAATCTTTTAAAAAATCACACTTGGCTCCCTAGCAAAGCAATGCAGTGCACTCAGGCACAGCTGTGCAAGGATTTTTTCCTGCCTAATAAAGTCAAGCCAAATAAGAGATGAAGGAAGGTGTCATTTGAAGGAAAAACAAGTCGGACGTAGCGAGGGCTTGCCTATTTAGGCTCTTGGCTGAAGGCAGGGATTCTGGTGTGCTGGAGCGGTCCTTGGCCTTTGCAGGAGAGCAGCAGGGTCTATCTGATGTGCAGGCACAGAGTGAAGGGCCACATACATCGTTAGCTGTGCTGCACAGTCAGGATTTGCAGTGTATGAAACCAGCCTGTTGCACGTGCCCCTCTCTGCAGTGCCCCTTAGTACGGAGGGTCCATAAAATACTAACTACTGCAGACAGTATCTTGGATACTCTAAAGAATCATCTTTTTTCATTCATTTTCTCTTTCCTTATTTATTTATTTATTTATTGCCTTTAAGGTGACAAAATTGAGGGTTTGTGGGGCAGGGGAGGAACTGGATCTGTTTGATGTCCCTTCCCGAAATGAGGAATCGTTGCCCTTTGGCGGCCAGGCAAGGCAGAGCCATCTCGCCCTTGCTGGGCCAGGCTCAGTGTTGCGCCTAAGTCGCCTTTTGCTGTTCTGCTCTTGATAATCGGACTCAGATCAACTTGGCCAAGGAGTTAAAGTGGATTTGGTTTAAGGTGATTTGTGTATGCAGCGAAGCTCAAAATAGGGAGCTTTCTACCCTGTGCCAACAGATGTGGCCTGAGGGCAGCGGCGGGTGCCGTGGTGCCATGCTCCTCGGCCTCAGCCCCAGCAAGCAGCCAGCGAAGAGCAGGGGCTGCTGCGAGAGGAAACCTTTCTGGGCAAACGTGAGGAGAGAAAGACAGAAAACGGCAATTGAAAGAAGTTGGAGCGCTTTGTTTGACTAAAAGTGGACATTTTTGCAGAGGTGGCGTGCAGGCTCTCTGTGGACTCTGGGCTGTGGTGTGTTCGAATGGCAAAGTGTTTTGGTTGTGCCCAGCGAGGAGCAGAGAGCAGGAACAGAAATTAGACTGGACACGCTGTTTGCTGTGGCATTGGTTTGTAACTGTGGAAAAAAGATAGCTCAACCTTCTGCTACACTGTGAAGACGACTTCTGGTGGCTTTTCTTCAGGCACTGCTTCGTTTGCAGAGATAGTGCCAAGATACCTTATAAAGTGTGCAGTTCCATCTCTGTTTTGTGTGCAAAGCAGAACACTGATCCCTTCTACTCCTGAAAATCACACTCGGTATTTCCTCCTAATAAAAGAGAGCTACAGAGCTACTCATGGTCAAAGGCCTCAGCAGTGTGAGCGTAGCCCCTGCAGCCTGGACTGCATCAAGCCCTTGCCAGGCTGTGGCAGAGGAGACTGCTAATGTGACGGTCACGTTTCTAGCTGAAAATGTTGCAAGCGGTATAGTTACAAGGAGCCCCAGATAACAGCGAGCAGACAAGATTAAAGACTTCTCTCTTCCCTTCAGTTTTCCAGCGGCCCATGTGAAGCCGGCACTATCTGACATGTAATCAGCGTTCGAGCCTCTGCCGAACCGATTATGTTCCAGCGTCGCTCCGAGGGCTCCTCCCGGCGTCCTCGCTCCGCGGCGTCTGCCAAGGTGCCAGCCCGGCCTGGACGCCTGGTTTATCTGATGGCAGGAGGTGTCGGCAAGGAGCCGAGGGTCTGCTCCCTAGCCCAGCATTGACGCCGGAGGGATCGATCTCTCCGGTATCGCAAGCGGAGAGTTTTGTGATAATAAAATTGGGTGGTCTCTTGCAACAGCTGTGGTGCAGGTGCAGCCCATGAAAAGGGGTGCGAGGCATGAGGGGACGGGGTGGTTTGGAAGGGATTACAGCTCTGTGTTATCAAATCCTTCAGCTTCCTGGGACAAAGCGTCAGCTGCTGCTCCTGGTTTTGCTCCAAAGGCAGCTGAGCTCTACCACATTTTTACCTGTTAAGATCTAATGATTTATTTGTCTTTGCTTAGGACAGGCATTAGCTACTTAGGAATTTGCAGCTTTTATCCCTCACCCGGTTTGTCTGGGATGAAGCCTGACAATGCTGCGGGCTTTACAAAAGTAGGTCTGCCCCACTCACCAGAAAGCTGAATCTTGGGGCAGTTTTCATTGGGTTCTGAAAGCTGTGCAGGTGTAACCAGAAGCTGCTGCAGACCTGGCAGATGAAACGTGTCCAGCCGCCTTCAGATCTGTAATTGGAGATAGCTGCTCTCCAGTAGACACAGGGGTGCTCACAGTCCTGTTGCACTCTGCTTCCAAGCCTTTTGCCTACTTGACCAACAGCAATTGCAAATAAAGCCTAGGGGTGTTACAGAAAGCCAAAGCTAGGTGCTTTTTGGCTTGAAGGTAGGAAGGTTCTGCAGAGGGGCTGAACTTGGCTGAGGCCCCTGTACTCAGCGCTGGTGAGGTGGCACCTTGAACGCTGTGTTTAGCTTTGGGCCCCTCGCTGCAAGGACACTGAGGAGCTGCAGTGTGCCCAGAGAAGGGCAGCGAGGCTGGTGAAGGAGCACAGAACTTATGAGAGGAGACTGAGGGAACTGGGGTTGTTTAGTCTGGAGAAGAGAGGCTCAGGGGAGACCTTATCGCTCTCTCTACAACTACCTGAAGGGAAGTCACAGTGAGACGTCTGTCAATCTTGTCTCCAAAATAACTACCGATAGGACAAGAGGAAATGGCTTCAGGTTGGACGTGAGGAAACATTTCAACGTGGAAAGAGTGGTCAACCCTTGGAGCAGGCTGCCCAAGGAAGTGGTGGAGTCGCCATCCTTGGCAGTGCTCAAGAACCGTGTAGCTGAGGCACTCAGGGACATGGTTTAACAGCCGTGGTGTTGAGGGGCTTGCGGTTGGACTCGATGATCTTTAGGGTCTTTTCAAAACCATAAGGATTCCATGATTCTAAAGTATCTGTGGCTCGGAAGAAGGGCTGCATTGCTCTCGTGCAGCTTCTTGCTGAACAAGTCATGGAGCAACATGGTTTCTTTGAGGTCAGACAGGGTGTTTTCCCAAGGAAGAAGTTAAAATATTGGCTGTTCATTCTAAACCAGAGTACAAAGAGAGCCTTTAAATCTCTGCAGTGGATATTTTAGGGCTCAGAGAAAGCAAAATTAAGGGTTGTTCTTAGTAAAAAGGGCTCTGTCCACCCCCTGTCCTGCAATGCCCAGCTTCCTCGTGTTGTTGGGTGAAATGACCCCAACGAAGGAGCATAACAAAAGGGCCCTGTTTTAACACACCTACACATAAAGTGATAAAATGGTGCTTGGCTCAGCTCACCCTCTATAAACCTTCAGCTCAACTCTTATCGGTATAATCTCATCCTAACAGATGCTAAAAAGGAATTTTTTCCTCTTTTGTTTTCTTTGTTTTAAACGGACCACCAGTGACCGCGCTGTTCTCAAAGCTGTAGCAAAGAGCTAGAAAAACACCCTGGGGAAATGGTGCTGCTTCCTGCTGCCTGCCAGCACTTTTCCATCAAATGGGATATGTGGCCCTATCCTCAGCACTGGGACATGCCGCAACCTGCGGCATGTGAGATTTTGTGTGTATTGAGAGCACTTCATTGCTATTGCCTAGCCTTGAGCTTCCATTGCACCATTACATGCTTTAAATGAGGTTGTTGGGCCTTTCTCTTTCCTGAAGAACTGTTTTTCCTAAGAACAGAAATGAGCAGGACTAATTTTAAATCCATCTATCAGTGCCTCTTCACATGGTTTTTCCCTAGTGGAGCCAGACTGTTGCTGATGTGGAAAATCCTTCTGCTTTTCCCTAGGCGGAGTGAAGCTCTGGGCCGTCCGCACTCCTGGCATTCAATCAAATTTGCAGAGAACCAGCCCGATCTCAGCATGATGCAAATATCTCCGGGTACGCTTGGCACCCCTTGGCATCAGTCCTACCACTCCAGGTAAGCTCCACACACCTGTGGCCATGTGCTGCAGAGGCAGAGATGTAAAGCAGTCTGCGGCGCTTTCCCCTACTTTATCAATGCAAAGAAAAACATGTTCTGCTCCTCTCTAGAGGAATACTTTTCCTGCAGACCCCCCAGTCAGTCTCCCAGGCTAACGTACTTCTGACCTATGTGCCCTGGTCCTGCCACCTTCCTTGTTTCCAGCATAATGCTGGTCTCAAGGAGCCTCTGCCTCCTGCCCGAGGCTCTGTCTTGATGATGCTAACTGTGAGGTCAGGACCTAAGTCTAAAGCATAGAGATGAAGGAAGGGGCCAGAGGATTTTTGGGCAAGATACTCTCCATCACCTCCATACAGCTGATGGGTTTACAGAGAGCCATAGTTAAGGCAGGGCTTTGCAGGGCTTTCAGTTCCTCTTGGGTTACCTGGACATCTAAAGCCAAAATACGTGTATTTAAAGAATAGATAATAAAGGAGGTGGGAGAGGCAGCAGGGCAATGTGCTCGTCAGCAAGAGCAAGCCCCCCCTGGAGCAGTCAGCGGGGTTGCAGCGCTGGCCACATAGTCCCGGGGTGAGAAGTTCAGCAAGAGATTTCCTGGTTTGGGCAGTTGCTTTCTGCAAGGTCAGCTTTATCGTAACCTTACGTGCACGTGTGTTTCTCTAAGAAGTTAGGGCAGTGGCGTGTCTAAACTAGGGGTGTTAGTGCTGGGAAAAGCAGGCTGGGCAAGACACTTGGTTTCAGCAATGAGGCTGACTGGGGTCTGTGGGGTCGTCCCCACGAGCTGGGGCTACCTCTGCAGCCTGTGCAGGGTGGCAGAGTGGGCTGCAAGCAGGAGAGCTGCTGGGGGCACCCCTTAAACACCCCCAGCACCCTGGGGCAGCATTCGAGGGACAAGTTCAAATTCTACACTAGGAGAATTTTCCCTGGAAAGGCAGAGAGTGTCAGGAGGAAACGTCCCCATAGCCACTGGCATTTAAACTTCATTCCTTGTACAGGTGAGACCGAGCCTGAGCAGGTAGCAGGAAAGAAAAAACAGGGCAGGAAAAACAAAGTGAGGGGAGAATTACAGGAGAAATGTGTGCTCCTCTGCAGCCCTCAGCACAGCTCGTCCCGTAGCCTGTCCGTTTGCCACAGAGGGGCTTTGCTGAAGCAGCGGCTCCTGGCAGAGCCTCTGGCTGGCACGGGCAGCCAGCGTGGCTGAAGAGGAGCTCGGGGAACATCTAGTGGTCAGTCAGTCAGTGCCGCTCTGGACATTGCCAGGGAGATCCTTTCTTATTATTATTACAATAGAGCAGTGCATCTTAATGAGTAAAGCAGATTTATCCTAAGTTTTACCCATCTCTGCGTTCTCCGTATCTCTCTGCAGATCTGCTTCCCCTGGAAGGCAGGTCCCCTCGGCCTTCCCTTGTCCTCAGCAGCTTCTCCTTCCCTCTCTATTTTTTGGCCTTCTGGGCATTAGTCCGGGAAGGAGGGAGCGACCATGTCTGGAGCTCCCTTCCAGCTGATAGATGTCTAAATATCTTTTGTTCTGGAGGCCACGAGTTCTCTGCCAAATCATACTGACAAGTGCCACAGTGCACCTGTGTCTGCTTAGCTACATAGTGAGGAAGTTTCAAAGACTCTCTGGGACTTTCTCAAAGTGGTAGTTTGGTTGCACCCCCCCCACTTGCCTCCATGCACAAACACATGCATCTCTTCTCTGCCTTGTCTGTTTAGCTTTCTTGCAGCAAACAAACTGTCCTAGGGACGGCCGAATTTCCAGGAAGCCTGCCAGGGCATAGCCTTCATCTCCATAAAAAGAAATGAAATGGGAAAAAAAGAGAGAGATTAGATTCCCCCCAGAATGCCTCTTGTGCTCCTCTCTTCCTCCTCGGTGGCGTCGGCACTCATTCTACTTTCCAAGTGCTGTGGGTAGGTTTGATGGGTGGGGTTGATCTTCCCTGGCTCCAGAGATGCGCTGCGTTTCTGTCTGTATTTCCCTCCCACCCCTCTGGTAAATACGAGCCATGTGTTGCAATGTCAAGCAGTTCCTCTTTGTGAACTGGGATGACTGCAAACGGGGGATGGAGTAAGGCCCAAATATGGGTTTTAATCTGCGCTCCTCAAAACTAAACATCTTGCTTCTGAGCTCACTTATAAGTTGTTGTGCCTCTCCTCTGCTACCAGTTGGTCTTTACTCTTCTTTCGCTCTTCCCCAGCTCATCCACCAGCGATCTCTCTGGTTACGAGCATGGCTATCTGAGAAGTCCTGACCAGTACAGTTCCCGGGGGAGCATGGAGAGCTTGGACCACTCCTCCCCCGGCTACCACGCTTGTCACCTGTCCCCAGCCAAGTCCACCAACAGCATTGACCAGCTCTCCCACCTCCACAGCAAGAGAGACTCAGCCTACAGCTCCTTCTCCACCAACTCCAGCATCCCCGAGTACCCTGCTGCTCCCTTCAGCAAGGAGCACTCCTGCTCCGTGGACAACATGCACTTCCGAGGCGGCGCGCAGGAGGGCATGAGGCAGGCTGACATCAGGTACATCAAGACGGTCTACGATGCGCAGCGAGGGGTCTCCGAGGAGTACGAGGTGAAGTCCCCCACTCTGATTCCGAGCTCCGAGGGACGACCACTGGCAGACGGCCGCAGCCACGGCCGGCTCCACGGCTTCGGCCGGCACAGCGCGGCTCCCTGCTGGGCGCAGCCAGGCCAGAGCTCCTCGAGCGCTGAGAGCCAGCCCCTCAAGGGACCTCCCTTGCCACCCGCTCGCAGCGACAGCTACGCAGCCATCAGGCATCACGAGAGGCCCGGCTTGTGCTCGGGCCTTGATCCCAGCAAGCCTGGTCGAAGCCAGCCAAAAGGGGCCTGGTCTCCCCTTGTCAGCAGCTTCTCCCAGGGGCCGCTGCCGAAGACCCCGTTTGGAGATGGGCATCTGCACACCGTGGTGGAAAAGAGCCCGGAGAGCAGCCCCACGGTGAAGCCCAAGCAGGGCTATTCACCGTCGGCCCAGCCGGGGCAGCCCCTGCTGCCTACTGGTGTCTACCAAGTCCCTTCCCCAGAGCCGCATTACGCCCAGGCGCCGCAGCCTTCTGCAAGCAGCAACGGGACCCTATACCCAGCTCTGGCCAAAGAAAGCGGCTACCCTGCACCTCTTCCAGGCTCCTACGACAAGGCCGTCGCCAATAACCCCCTGGACTTTGATGAGAATGGAAACCAAAGCACTACCAACAAGTCAACTGTGTTTTACCAGCCTCCAGCCGCTGAGCGAAAGCAGGATGCAGCAGCGAAACTCGTGCAGCACAGATCTACTGGTGCCGCGGGCCCCGACGCCTACCTGACCGCAGCGCCGAAGGAGGAGCTGCTCCCCCCGTACAGGGCGGTGCAGGTGCCCGCGGTGCGGGAGAGCGGCAGCGCCGCGCAGCCCTCCGCGCTCGGCCCAGCCCCACCGCTGCAGCCAAGGGCTGCCGGCGAGGGAAAAGCACGTTACCAGCCCAAAGAGGACTGGGCAGCCGAACCCCAGGAGGACAAAAATGGCAACCCGCAGCAAAACGAGAGAGACGCTGCAGCTCAGCTCCCCTGGCCTCACAGCGGGGACAAGCACTATGGCTGCCCCTCCGGGCAGAACATCCCAGGCAGCTCCGAACTGAAAGAGATGCCACCTGGTGAGGATTATTCCAGCACCAAACTGTCCTTTCTGAGCAGCAATGGTAAAGAGGAGAAGGATCTCAGGGCACAGGGGCACAAGCAGTTCGGTGATGTGGAGCCGCATGCCCTTGCTGCTGAGCCAAAGGATGAGGAGCCTCCTTCCCCACAGCACACAAGGACCTTGGATTTTGGGAGGAGCCGGCTCAGCTCTAGCAGCACCCAGAGCTTCCCGTACGGCAAAGCAGACCCCGGCAAGCTCCGCTGCTCTGTGCTGGAGAAGGTCAGCAAGTTTGAGCAGCGAGAGCAGAGCTCCCAGCGGCCCCAAAGCGCAGGGCTCCCCTCCTTCGGCCAGCACTACGGGCCGAGCCGGTCGAGCCAGCCCACGGGCACCGTGTGCACGCTGAGCAGCCTCGAGGACATGCGGGCCAAGCTGGGCTCGCGGGAGGCCAGCCAGCTGCCCGGGGAGCCAGGCAGGGGCTCCAGCTCCTCTGGCAGGAGCGGGAAGCCTGAAGAGACTGACTGGCACTCTGGAGAGCTGCAGATGGCGGCCACGGCGAAGCAAGCCCGAGCGGGTGAGTACTACAGCGTGTGCGCCGAAAACGAGACGCAAGGGAGGGCGGCTCAGCTCCCAAGGAGCAAAAGCACATTCCAGCTGGGAGGGGAGCCTGAGAAGGAGCTCCTCTGGAAGGATAACGTCCAGGATGCCCACGGCTCCCAGCTGGACTCGCCGTTCAACAGGGCTTACAGGAACAGCATTAAAGATGCTCAGTCCAGGGTGCTGAGGGCCACGTCCTTCCGGCGCATCAGCCCCCCGTTTGGGAGTGCCCCCAAGAAGGTGACCCAGAGACCCGCGTCAGCCCACGTGGGCATGAGGAGCACGGCGTCCTCTCCCCACACACCCAAGGAGCGGCACAGCGTCACGCCGACCGAAGGCGGCCTCTCCGCGCTGGACTACGCCAGGGCGCAGCACGTCTCGCGCATCGGGGGCCGCAAGCGGCTGACAGCGGAGCAGAAGAAGAGGTCTTACTCGGAGCCGGAGAAGATGAACGAGGTCGGCGTCTCCGACAGCGAGCCGTCGCCTTTCTCGCTCCAGAAAAAAGGCCTCTATTTCGTCTTCCCGGAGAATACGGTGGCCGACCGGCGCAAGATCTTCGAACGGGACGGCAAAGCTTCCTCCACGGCCAACCTCTCCAAGCCCGAGCTCAAGCAGCTCCAGCAGAACGCGCTTGCTGACTACATTAAGCGCAAGACGGGCCGGCGGCCGTCCTCTCAAGACGCGGGGCTGCTGCGGGAGCGCTCGCACAGCTCCTATCTGCAGCCCAGCGGCCCGGACAGCCAGAGCCTCTCCTCCGCCTCCAGCATGAACTCCCTGCAGGACCACAACCTCTACCGCCGTAGGGAGTCTCTGGAGCGGATACCCAGGACAGGGCGGATATCTTCTACCCTTCCTCCTGGCTTGATGGGCTGCTTCGACCTCAACGGAGACGAGCAGAAGAAAGGGCACCGTGACGGTTCAATCCTAAGCCGACCCAAAATGGACAAGTGCCGGGGTTACAGGGCCCAAACGGAGCTCGCCAAAGGCACACACACAGATACTCTTGGCCTGCAGGGCCAGCCGGGCCGTGGGAAGCAGGAGCAGGTCTTGGAAACGCCCTCCTCTGCCAGGAAGTCCGGGAAGTCGGTGTCTGTGGAAGACTTGCTCGATAGATATGACAATCAGACAGTCACAGTGCATATACGCTCGAGGTCGTCTCCCACTCCCATAGCAGTGAAGAAACACCAGGTATGTGGCAAGCAGATGGTCCTCTTGGGCCAGTGGGGCTCTTGGACGCAGGGAATGGGGGAGGATGCTGGAGAGCAGACCGATGTTCACTCATGGCAGTTGCTTGATTGGTTATGGAGAGGTTAAATAAGTGTTGAGATACAGACCATTTATTGCTGTGTAATTAACTTCATGCTGTTTCAGATGCTTACTGGTGGGGTCCTGCTACCATTCTGCTCCCTTGCTGCTGGAGCTCTTGCAGGGGGAGCTGCTGTGATTCTGTTGCAATATTGTTGCTGGTGATGTGCCTTCTTGCTGCTTCCAGCACCTCACCTAAGGGACTTAGCCTTGCCTGTTAGCATCCCTGGAGAAGCAGGGCATACGTGCCTGCTGGAGGGCACTGCCACGGGCATACACTGCTGCTGCTGTCCTGCATGAGCTGGGCGCCACTCTGCCTTCCTGACACAAAGCAGGGGAGCCTGAGGGCTTCCTCAAGTTGCACTGGCTCCTGCTACTCCCCGGAGAAGCAGAAACAACTGCTGAGTATCCCCCGTAGTTGCTTCCAGCCCTGGCGGAGCCCGGCTGCATGGAGTGGACAGCCCAGTGTGCTGCTCTTCATGCTCCCCACTTGGTGGTCGGGAACGTGAGGCTGATGTCACAGGCGGGGAATTTGGCTGCCTCTGATGACAGTAAATAGTAGAAGCAAAGCTTCTTGGAGAAGAAATGCCAAGAAATGAACCAGCTCTTCAGCTGGTTCCGATCTCTTCAGACCTGCTTGGGTAACTGTGGCTGGTTGAGCCACGCTGTTTTACTGCAGAGGTCTCACCCCTCTGCCCATTTTCACATCAGGCTCCATTCCTGATGGGCAAACTGAGGGAAAAGCAAAACATGTGGGCAGACTCCTTGCTCCAGACGCTCTCCAGGTGTTCGGACAGTTGCACAGACTTAAACGGCAGCTGCGATCGAGGGTGCTTCTGTCAGTGCTTACACTCGCTCTCAGCCTGAAGCAAATTATCAATAAAGGTGCCCTCCGTGGGGGTAACCCACGTTGCAGACTGATTCACTGCTGTACCCTGAGCAGCACCCCAGAGACGGCCCAAACTGAGGCAGAGGGGAAGAGCCCTCTCCCCAGATCGGCGCTGTGCTTCATTCTGAATACCCTCCCTCCAAGCTTCAGATCCCATGCCACGCTTGAAAATAGCATTTAAAACGCAGCCTGTGAATATCAAGTGACCGAGTGCATTTCCGTCACCCCTGCTCTCTCGTCTTATCGCTGGGATTCCTCTGCAGCAGCCAGGCACCAGGCTCATCTGCGCCACTCTGTCACCCTTGCACATTGTGAAGTCTTTGTGTTCTGTAAAAAGACAGTCCTTAAAAAAGAGTTAGGGTGAAAGCCAAGCTCTAACTCTTATATTCTGTGTATCAGAACAGCCAGAGCAGCGAGAAAAATAAACAGGCTTGCAGGGAGAGAGGACTCTGATGTGCTTTTCGGTGACAGGCTGGGCAGCGAGCAGCCCTAGCTCATGTTTATCTGCTCTTGTGGGCAGGAGACAAATTGGGAGGTTCCTGAGATGCCTTTTTTCCCCTTTTTGGCTCATTTTTGATCTTCCAAACATGCAGTAGGAAACTAGAGCTTTTGCCTGTTGGAAGCTGACTCTTGATTAGGTTTGCTTCTGAACTAGCTGCAATACAAAACCAAAACGGTAAAAGTAAGGGCCACAGCCAAAACAGCAGGGTGATGGAGGTGGATTTTTTTGCCTTTTCAGATCTTTTGTGGGGAATACGCATTCACATTTTAGCAGCAGTCTTCACTGCTTCTCTGTATGTTTTTCAGGGTCTTGTATACAGTATGTAGAGTTTTTTGCAGGCTGCACGTAAATCACGTTCACAGCAGGAATTTGTCTAGAGCCCCATGGAAGCTGATAGCCGCAAGGAGCTGTGAGCTCCTTCGCCCTGGCTTTTTTGGTCTGTCTTGGCCCTGACTCCTAAGTCCAGACCCGCGCTTCCCCTCCCTCTGCAGCAAGGCTGACAAAAAAAGCAAACAACCACGAGCATGGGGAGGGGGCACAGAAGAGCTTGGTGCCAAAAAGATGGTATGTGAGGAAATAGCAGCCTCTTCAGAAGCACGCTTAGCATTCGCTTTCATGTCTCCTAATAGCCTGGTGTCCGATGGTGGGAGCTCTAGTCGAGGGAGAGTCAGATTTACAAAGGTATTTCAGCTCCTAAATTCCTCTAGTTTCACATGAATCAAATGCCTAAAGAGGACGTAGATCCTGAGACATTTGTGCATCTGTGCTTCGATTTTCCGAGGGGCTGAGTGCCAGACTTCCTGGCGTTTCTCAGCACCCCCACTCGTGGCTGGAGTTTCAAACCTTGGCGGCAATCAGCTCTTCTCTCTGCTTGGGGACAGGCAGTTTGCTGTTCCGTTTTCCTAGTCAAGGCCATTTCGAAGACAGCTCAGTTTCTTCCTTGCATGTAAACCAAGGGTGAACGCACAGGTCCCGTGGATACGCTTGGGTACGCTTGGTGCTCAGCCATAAGTGACACACACAGGGGCTTCTTATCAGGAGGCATCAGTGTTTTGTTGTTTTGCTTTGTTTTCTGCTTGCTGCTAATTGTGTCTTTGTGCTCCAGGACCTGCTGAGAAGGGAAGCCGGTGAATTTGGCCCCGTGGTGAGAGATCCTTTCTATGTGATCAACGGAGGAGCCAGGTAAGGGGTCAATGTCCCCTCTGTCGTTGCAGGCTTGGCCCTTGCCATCCTGCCACCAGTAACAGTTGCCTGTGTAAGTGGCTGGATCGTGATGAACAAGAGAAAACATCTGATCCACCTCGAAAGTTCAGAGTTTCTCCGGTAGCACAGCAACTAGGCAGCCATGTCTATATAGAACATCTAAGTGCCTGATGTGCAGTTTTGGGTTTCTACCCAACAGAGTTAGAGGGAATAAGTTGCTGAGAGCCATTTATTTTCACTGCATTCACTGTAAATTTTTCCTCTCCAATTATGTCATCTTGGAGCAGGTTTCTGCAGCAATAGTCACATTACATACCTTCCAAAACAGGTTTGATCTGCTGTTAGGAGTCATGTGCAGAGGTTATTCTAACTGAAGGATCCTAAAAGAGAAAAATGCCTTGATGTTTCACTCTGTCTGGTTTCCCCCAGTGCACGGTGCTGCCTTCCCAGAAGCAAGTGAGCATTTGCATGGGCTGACATGGGGAGACCTCAAGTGTCTTGCTGAACGTGGGACTTTGTGTTTAGGCTGCTTGCTGCTGTGCAACTGGAATATTTTGTTCAGTGTCATAGGAGAGAAATGTTTTTAAAAATAGAAGAGTGTAAACATAAAGCACAGAATATTAGAGCATATGTAACTATGAAACTACTTAGCAGTGGTTGTTTTGATGTTAAATAGAACTGAAGTTGATCTGGTTGTGTTTGTATATAAATAATAAATAGATGCCTGCCTTATGCTGTAAGTGCCCAAGCAGCTAACTCTTGCTCAGAAAGGAGCTCTGTCTCTCAGAAAACTGCAGTAAATGTCTTCCTGCTCTGCTGTCACCCTAGGTTTCAGTAGGTAGCACTGGGCTGGACACTGTCACCCCAGAGTATAGGCAGGCTCCTATACTAACTGGATAATAGTCTAACTGGATCTTAGTTCACACTCTGGCTGGTAATATTTGTGCCTAGGATGACATAAATGTCATTCTGGAAGGGCTCATTTTGCCTTCGGGCATGCCCTTTTATGATTATTTCAAACATACCCTTTTGCTTAGGTTTGGAATAATTTTCCATTTCTTTCCTAAGAAAAAGACACAGCTGTTTTGGTTCATTCTGCATCTCCATTTCTTCTCAAACTGGCGGGACCTTGCCCACATGCCAGCCGTTAGCACAAGAAGTCCCACTTCCAGGGTCCTGCAGAGCTCTCCACCGCCCCAGGACGAGCAAGTACAACGCGGATGGGCTCCTATACGTGGCCCAGGCCTGTGAGAGCGTCGTGGCAGAAGGTAGCATCTCTGAAGAGGTGCAGTCTGTGCCTGTCCTGTGATTGCCAGCCAGATTGGCTGTTTTTCTGGCAGCTCCTCTGATGTATAACCAGCTCCATGTCTGCTGTGTGCTGCCTACCCGTGTACGTGCCCTTCAGGGGAGGCAGCAGCAGGCTGCACGAGTTGGGCTAATTGGTCCCCCCGGGATGCGGGAAGGTGCCTCCTGTGACAGAGGAGGAAGCTCCCTCCAACGGTGAAGCCGTGGCAGCCCCGGCAGCCGTGGCCGGGCTCAGAGCCTTGGCTCCGAGGCGGAACGCCCCGTGCCCGTGCGTTGTTCCCCAGGCGACGCGCGGCGGCCGCTCCGAAGCGCGGCTGGCAACGCTTGTCGCTCCGCCAGTTTTAGACTCGGCAGTTGCCTCCGCAGTGGGAGAGGGCTCTGAATTAGAGAATTACCATCTGGCTTTTCTGACAAGCCCTGAGGATCTGAAAAGAATACACATTGCTACTGTCCAGGATCCACAGACAATACCAAGAGCCGCCTGTCTGGGAAGTGTCCCCACCCCAGGCAAAGGCTGCCAAATTCTATTCTCGGTTAGACCAGAATAAAGCCAGAACAACCCATGTCTTTGACAAAATTAATCTTAATTTGTACCAGTACATCTTGAATCGAATTTGGGCCCCACGTCTCGAACATCATGGATAGACAATGTTTGATTATATGAACCACGAATCTTGAGAACAGCAAATGTATTGGCAGTACTGCTTTATTGTATTTTATTGTTTTACAGTGGGGCCTCATGTTTGTGAATTGTCTTCTCTTAGATTTGCTAGCACTATTGTTATGGCTCATTTTGTTTGCCAGCTCAATAGCTATACGGGCACATAAGTTTGACTACATTTTCTAAGCAGGAGCCTCGCTTAGACCAACTGTTCTTTCTCAGATTCACACAAGAACATCTTAAAAGAGATTGAAAGAATAATTTAATCCATTGAATTTGCAGCCTTGATATCCCACTTCCTGTCAAATTTATTAGCCATGTTTTTTTATAACAGCATCCTGTCTGAATGGAGCTCTTTTTTCCCCAGGTTTTAAGACCTTTTTTCCTCTTGTCAACAATCAAAATATTGCAGTTTTTGTCTCACTCTCTTCTTAAGATCACGGAATTATTTTAGTGGCAGCTTTCCAAAAGGAGCAAACAGCATAATGAGAAGTTTTGGCCCATACAGCTCAAGTTGTCAGAATTATCGATAGTTAAGAGTGGGATCTGATGGTTGATAATATCAAATAGTCCTCCTTGTAGCAGTCGCTACCCTGTCTTCAGTAAATAAAATTCAAAGTGAGGCTGAAAAATAATCCAGGCACTTAGATTTTCCATATATAGATGGCTGCCTAGTTGCTGTGCTACTGGAGAAACTCTGAATTTTCGAGGTGGATTAAAAGAAGATTCATTAATCTGGTTGCTAAAGAAATGCATTCATTTTCCCTGGAGTCCCAAACTGAATTATTCCCACTCTAGTTTGTGTATCTGAAGTCGAGTCTGCAACAATAACCCGAGAATAACTGTGTTTTTTTTCTACTACGTATTTCCGTGATGCTCCCCAAAGGTGTGTTTGATGTAACATGCTGTGGAAGTGGTGGTAGAGGGATGAGTGGGAACGGAGCCAGCTCTGTGGCCCCTGGTGTAGGGCACTGGGTTTGCCTCTTGTTTCAGCGGCACCACAGCACGGTGCCCGGCTCAGCACGCGCTGACGCAGGCTCCGACATGGCCACATAATTTGCCTTTTAAGGGGGTGTGCAATAGCTTGGTGTGCTCACTGATTAACTGTTAGCCTTATCACGGCCTGTCTCTTGCTTTCCAGGTCTGTCGGCAGGAAGGAAAGAAGCCACTCAGAAAAAACAACATTCACAAGCTATTACCCTCATCCTCAGCACAACTGTGAGGCTGGTGCCAGTTCCTCTGCACTAACTGAGAGCCACAGGGTCTCAGAGTTTTCCAGGCAGGATAGCAGGACTTCTGCCTTTGTCCCATCCCCTACAGAGGCAAGGAGTCACTACCCTGAACAAAAACAGGGCTTTAAACCCCTGTTCCTTGACCTTAATCCTTCTGGATCTGGTCAGTCTGCGCTTCAGAAGCCCACCCAGACAGCCTCGGATTTGCACACAGCCGGAGAGGGCCGGGCTCCGAGGCAGCATCATGCCAAGCGAGACGCCCTTCCCGCTGAGGGCTGCAGTGATACCCAGGCACAGTCTTCAGCTGCTGTCCAGGATAGATCCCCTGAGACTCCCACGGAAGAAATCCTGTGGAGAAGGAAAGCTGGGCTGCCTCATAGATCCCTGCCTGCCAAAGTGACGTGGACCCATTTGGGCAAGGATGGCGGCTTCCCCAGGGCCATCGTGTCTCCTCCAGCAGCTGGGCCGAAGCTCTCCCAGAGGTGGCAGTACCTGCCGACACAGAGCAGCACTTCCTCTGACCCAGAGACTCCTTCTCCCCACGGGATAAACCATCTCCGGATCTCAGAGTCGTGCCTGCAGCTTACTCCACCGCCAGTGCTGCAGGATGATGAAGATGATGAGGTGTTTGTCCCCCCTGCCCAGCCTGGTGTCGGTGCTCAACCCTTCTCATCCCCTCTGCCACCCCATGCTCTTCCCGAGCAGAGCGCTTGCACTTCAACAAACGGCACGGAGGAATTCCCACCTCCTCCCCCTGCAGCAGCCCTTGAGGGGAACGGGGCAGCTGGAGACAAATCCGCCAGGCTCTCGGAGGAGGCCAAAGCGAGGTAAGGGGGAGCGGTAACGTGGTGGCTCAGGCATTGTAGGGCCATATAGAGTAAGATATGCAGGGCTGCAGCCAAATGCGACCAGCCTGCGCAGCTCTGCGTGCCGCGGCGACCCACCCGCAGCTGCTCGCTGAGCATGGAGCTTGTGGAGGAGCGCACGCGGCGTGAGCGCGGAGGGGCAGCCGGGCAGCCTTGCTGCCACAAGGCTGTGCTGGCTGCCAGCAGCAGGGTCAGGTGTGGCCCGGGCAGGGCATAAAGCTCCGTGGTCCTGCAGCAGATGCACTGACAGGTGCTCAACAGGCAAGGCAAAAGGGGCTGTGGGTGAGAAAGTACCCTGCTCTCCTTCCCCCTGCAGTTCCCTGTGGATTTCTGTGGGTTTTTTTTTTACTCATTCCAGTATGAACAGTTAAAGTGGTGGCTGACTCCTTCCAGTTACTGGTTTTGGAGAGAGGACTGTCGCATAATGACACTCATGTTTTTCCAAACTGTTAAGAGTTTCGCAGAGTACACTGCAGACCTGGTGCCAAATAATCCTGTTATGAAATAATGACTATATGCCAAGAAGTGACAACACCAATCTGCCACAGTAACCTAGTACAGTCCCCTAGTAGAGGGGATTTTTCCTGAAGGGCAGGAGTTTGGGCTAGATGCCCGGCTGGCTTAACTCGGCCCAGCTTCCCTTACTGCCAGGGAGCTCTCTGATTTCCATTAGGGAAGAATCTGGCCAACACTGTGGTACTGGTTTGTTTTTCCAATATAAAAAGGACAAATAAGTGGAGATTGCTCAGACGGGCACTCACTAGTTCTGTCTCTGTTGGAATAACAAACAGCAGTATCTAGGGAATAAACTACTTCTGGTGCCTTTAGCTTCACAGTTTAGTCTTTTCTGCGTTGAAATGCAGAGACAAAAATGGGTGAGAGAGCAGTAAAACTTACCTGTGTTAGTCCTTTAGCATGTGTTCACAAAGATCTTATGCAGTAAGTTTTTCTTCATCTCACAGAATTTTTCTGTCCATAGCAACTTCCGAAGTTTTCCCAAAGCCTTGGTCGAGAAAGAGCTTGGACTGGGCACCAATATCAGTGAAAATAATTGGCCTGCATCAAAGAGGACTAGCTCTCCGTCTGCTGTGGATAAGCAGCCCCAGTTAGCTGCATCTTCTGAGGGGCCTCAGAGCTCTCATAGAGAACCCACAACTCAACCTGAAGGCGAAAGCAGAGAGTCAGCAGTCACTGCTGGAGAGTCGGAAAATGGCAGCCTGGACTCCAGGACACTCAGCCCGGCATCTCCAGTGAAGGCAAAGAAAAAGACCCCAGAGGAGATCAAGTCAGAGGCTCTAGCAAAAGAAATCATCCATAAAGATAAGTCTTTGGCTGATATCCTGGACCCAGATTCCAAAATGAAGACAACCATGGACTTAATGGAAGGGCTTTTCCCCAGTGGAACCAGCTTGCTGAAGGAGAACAACATGAAAAGGAAGATGTCACAGAAATCAGCTCTTAGGACAGCTCCTGAAGATGACAAGTAAGCACTGTCTGTTTGGGTTGTTGGCTTTTAAGGACAAGCACAAATTCTGTGCCGAATTCTTGGACACTGCTACAGACAGGCCCTGCTGGAGACAGAGGTCCTCGGTCTCCCAGCATGGGACTGACAGGGCACTTCTGAATGTTGTTTCTCTCTAGCTTGGCTGTGTGTGCTCTTAGTCCTCACTTCTCAAGACCATGTAGAAAATGATTCTCAGCTAGATGGAGGGACAGGAAATGAGCTCTGCAGAGATTTTATTTGATTTTGCTCTCAGAACCTTTGTAACCTGAAGCAGGTCTGTCTAAACCAAGGTAAAGGATGTGAGAGTAAAATCAAGCCCAACCAGTGGCTTGCAGCAGGTAAGAGAGGCCCAGGCTTGGAGGGAGAGATGATGGGGTGACTGCTTAGTGCCATGGGATGCAAAGGTGAACATAGGTTCCAAGCAGCCTAAGTGATCGCTGCAGAAATTGAAATAAATTGTATGGCATGACGCAGCTAAAAGGGTCAGCGTAGCCCTCACCAGCTTAGCTGTGTGGATTTACCTCCACGGAGCAATCTCCTGTTTGGAGCTGGTAACTAGACAACCTTTAACTAACAGAGCAGCTGTGCTGCTTCTTTTGCAGTGCACAAATTTGAAAGTGGCTGACGTGCACCCTCTCATGGCAAGAACTGGCTCTTTTCTTTGTGTCTCACAACACATAGAAATTTCAAAGAGGAGGCTGGAAAAGCCTGAGTCCAGGCACAGGGAAAAGTGAGACTCAGACTAAACTCCTTTTTCTCTGTTGTGGTAGGAGAGAAGAAAAGGAAGTGCCTGTAACTCTGGTCCCCTGCCCTGCTTATTATAACGTTTCAGCACCCAAAGCAGAACTGCTGAATAAAATCAAAGACTTGCCAGAAGAAGCAGGTGAGGAAGAGGAGTTGCTAGACATCAACGAGAAAAAGGTAAATTCAGAGCACGCACCACCACTTTCTAGTTGCTTTCTTGAAATAAGTCATAAAGAAGTGCATTTTCCCTTGAAGTCAGCATTTGGGTGTCACACTTGCACATTACACAAGAGCTGGGTGCATGTGAAGCTTCATTAGGGCAACCTAGGTCACACCTGCACATGTCTGTGAGCGGAGAGTGCTTCTCTGAGTGCTTATTGCAGATCTAGCACGAGCCTCGGGTTGACCTGTATTGTGCTGCTTGCTGAGCATATCGGTTCCAAGAGGCTGTCCCTGCCCAAAGCAAGAAAGAAACATGGAGAGGAAAAGTGACTTGAGCAAGGAGCTCTGAGTACAACAGCAGAGGTTAAGCACATCAAAGGCTGCAAATATTTGTGCAAGTCCCAGATGTTGTAAACTGCAGACACGACAAGTTTGCAAGTAGGTGTGAGCCTGCTGCTGGGGGACAAGTCCCAGGCCTCAAAGGTTGCATTTGCATGGAAAAACAGAAATAGATTGGAGCGATTAGGTCCAGTCGGGGAGATTGTCTTGGCATGTTTGTTCATGGTCTGTGTGAAATAACATTTGCATAGGCATTATCTGAGAAGGCAGCTTCTCTGATGGTCATTTGGGTAAACCAAGCTCATTTCCATTGTAAATATGCAAAGGGACTGTGTTGGTTGGCATTTGGGATTACCGGAGAGTCACTGATTAATCAGCACAAATCAAATGCTTTGCAGTCCCCTTCCAACTCACAGGCCTGCAGAACAAGGGTGCTTCACTCCGTGCAGCCTCCTGCAAAAGGGGCTGGAGGGCAGCCCGTGCCTCTCGCAGAGCATCCGGAGCGGCCCACGGCTCTGAGCAGCTCGGGCCTCAGCAGAACCTGCTTTCTGAACACGTGGGAAGATGTTGCTCCTTGTCCTGGGTACTATCTGCCTTTTGAGGGAAGAATCTAGGTAAAGGGATTTTGGCTGTCCCTTTTCCTAGCAGGTAGGATATAGTATTACCTTTGCTGTCATCTCTGCCAAACTGCCCTGCTAAAAAATGGCATGGTTTTGCAATCATTCCGGCCTAAGCCTCCAAGTTATTGTAGCATAATGCTGAGATTTGCTTTAAGAGCCTATTATTCACTTTTTATCCAGCCTCTGCACTATGCGGAAGCTGCGGATAGATTGTAGCCCAGCTTGAAAGCCGTGTGCCCCATCTAGCGGTGCCAGGCTAAACACCCGCAGGCAGACGAGCCCTGCGCCCAAGGGCCAGTTCAGGGCTACTTTCAGCCTGAGCTGTGTTTGAAGATCCTCTTTCCTTTGATGCACAGCACCTTCCTACTTGAAATTACCAACAGCTTGCATGGAAAAAAAAGATTGTGTTCATAAACGTGGAGAGATTTCTTTCAGGTGGCCTTGTGGTTTACTCCAATTTCATGCTGCAGTGGTTGTAGGCACAGTATATTAATATAGATGTAGTGATGGCTCGTCAAGGCAAAAACTGAAAAGGCTGAATATACCCAGTCCTTGTATCAAGAGGTTTTTTTTTAATGTATTCTTATTAGGGACTAAGTGGAAGCAGGAATTGCAAGCTCCAAGCCACAGACTTCTGAATTTGTCTTCATCTTTTCCCTAAATCCTAACAGGTATCAGTATCCCCAGCATTTGTGCAGTGTGGCTGGTTCTGCAGTCACTAAATCCTGGAGGCTTCTTTGTCAGTGAAATGGTTGTCAGCATTTTCACAGAATGGGTGCATGTTCTCTGTGTCTTTCCTCAGAGTCTTCAGTAAATTTAGGGCATCTTTGATGTAAACGTTTGCTTGGTGCCTCTCTGTATGAGGCAGAATCTGCACAGTCAGTGAGCAATGGTAATATCTCTTTGGAGCAATGGTAATATCTCTTTGGGCCGAGGTGAATTTGAGGCTTGCACCTCAACGCTGAGATGGCTAAGAAAGTAGCAGTCAGTGGGAAAATAAATGTGGCAATTCCTTCTTTCTTGCTCAGGCATATGTAAGTAGCAAGATCCAGGTCAGTCACTTGTCACACCATTAATAAGAAATCTCAAATTCATTTTTCTGGCTAGTTGTTTCACACAGTAGTGGATAATATAAAATATAACATCTAGACAGGCTGTGTCAGGGAGCAAGGACAATGCAAGAGATGGCTGTGGCTGTTTTCAGCCAGAGACTTGAAAGCAATTTATGAAGAATCATGCATATCATGCAAGATTATCCTCTTTCCAATGTATGTAGCTGGGTGTCAGAATATGACACTCCAAAACAGATGTGTCTTTTGAAAATACTGACTGATAGTAAAATAAAAATACCTCCATTTCAGGTATTCAGGTTTTCAGCTAGATGTTGAATTTCTGTCTTCTCTGTTCCTTTTTTGATGTCCCTTTCATCAGCCATTGCTGAATTGATCCTGCTTCTCAATGACAACAGCAGTATCTTCTTGTTTCCATCATCCACGTGACCAGCGCGATCACGATAATGACCGTGGCAATGTGTTTCTCTTCTGACAGGCTGAGCTCATCAGGAGCTTGACCCACAAACTGGAAGTCCTGAAAGAAGCCAAGGAAGGCCTGCTTGCAGACATAAAGATGAATAACGCTCTCGGAGAGGAGGTGGAGCAGCTGATCAGCGAGCTCTGCAAACCCAACGAGTTTGACAAATACAAGATGTTCATTGGAGATCTGGATAAGGTGGTGAACCTCTTGCTCTCCCTCTCAGGACGCCTGGCCCGGGTAGAGAACGTTTTGAGTAGTCTAGGGGAAAACGCCAACAGTGAAGAGCGGGTACGTATGGGTCTAACCGTAGCATCTTGGCCTTTCTCGGGGTGCTGGACAGCAGCAGTCAGGCGAACGGGCTTCTTGTGTAAGCTAGGACTTCCCGAGGTGCTCAAGGATGCGACACCTTACTGGGGCATCCGACTTGTGGGGCCCTGAAGGGCTCTGAGCAATACCTCTGATCGCAGCATTCAAAGTGAGGGCTGTGTTCAGCTCATATCAGCCTTAGCAAATGCAGTTCTTTGCCCGTGAATCTTGATCCCAAATTTGTGTGAGCATCTCTTGTCTAAACAAAATGTCTGTTTCTGGACAGCGTGTGAGTGCCCAGTGGGTGGAGGAAAGGCTGTGTAGTGTTGGGTGTCATGCAACCTGCTGCCTCTTGTTTCAGCTGGAGGCAATTTTAACACCCTTTGGATGGCTGCAGGAGACAGGGTCGGACTGTGCTAGTAGCTATGGCTTTTGAGCACATTTTACTCGCTTTCTGGGAAACCTTTTCCGCCCCATGTTGGCTAGAGCATTCGGTGTCCGGTTCAGTAGGGTTTGAGTTCAGCCCACAGTGAGATGTTCACCCTCATCTGCCAGGCTGGGGGCTGTGTTTCTGGGAGCAGAGCCTCCCATGAAGTGGCAAACACAGTGCGAAGGGCTCGGAGAGGGGGGGTCAGTGCGATCGGTGCTGCTGATACTGAAGCGCTCTCTCTGGTGTGCACAGAGCTCTCTGAACGAGAAGAGGAAACTGCTGGCTGGCCAGCACGAAGACGCCCGGGAACTGAAGGAAAACCTTGACCGTCGAGAACGCGTCGTCTTGGAGATCCTGGGCAACTACCTCTCGGAGGAGCAGCTCCAGGACTACCAGCACTTTGTAAAGATGAAGTCTGCACTTCTCATAGAGCAACGAGAGCTCGATGATAAGATCAAACTGGGTCAGGAGCAGCTCAAGTGCCTGATGGAAAGCCTCCCCACAGACTTCACGCCCAGGGACGCAGCAGCAGCGGCTGCCCTAGCTGCAGCACTTGCTACCTCTACCGAGGTCGGGGGTAAAATACTCCCAGTGGTCTCATCCTCTCTCTAACCTTTTCCTGATGGACCAGTGGTAAAATCCTCCTGCTTGAGGTGGTTTAATCCAAGTACTTTGCAGAAGGTTCTCTACAGTGACAATGAATGGAGAGAGGCTTAAAATGAGCTTTTAATGAAGGAAAAAAAAAAAAACAACAAAGATTTTATTTCCCTTTCCCTTCACCCCGCTTCCTGGAAATGTAAATCAATCTGGAGGGGACTCAGCTATTTCTTCTCCTGCCAGAGACGAGGAAGAGCCTCATGAGAAATAAACACGTTACCTTTAATAAAATCATGACCTCCTTTCTTACCTCCCTTTCCTGCCTGCCTGGCACCTCGTTAAATAATGAAGGATCTAAAAGAATGAAGCCTTAAAAATAAAACCAACTCATTCTCCTGAACATTAATGATATTTATATTTTTTAAAGAACAAGACAGAATGTGTAAGTTTTTTGTACATATTATAATCAGTTACTTGATTCTACTTCGTTCTGTATGTAGAAAAGACATTTAATTTTGTATTTTGTGAAAAACTTAACAAGAGGGAACCCCAAAGATAGTCATGCATTAACTTGGAACATCTCTTGGTGTTTGTTGTTGTTTTTGTTGTTTTTTTTTTTTTTTTAATATAATAAAGCGCTACCAGAAGAAGCCTCAACCTGTTTCAACACATGCTGAATATACCAGTAGGTGCCCTTGCAGAGGAGATTTTGACCAGGAAAATATAAACTTTCTTCTTCTTGATCTTGTGTTCAAATCATTCTGGAGTTTAAACTTACAAGAAGCTGCATTTTAGGAGTCCAAGTTAGTATGAAGCAATGAATCCAGGTCTGGACTGACTACATGGGCAAATCTGTCTTTGTTTGAAATAATTAAGGTCACGATCCGTGGGACTGCTGCAGCCTAAAGTCATTTTAGTGAGATGGGAGAAGGTTCTTTAATGGCATTATTCATAAGCTATATTTCGGAAGGGGTAATATATGGTAGGATTCTTTTTTTTTATATATAGGCATACATCTTTTTTTCTGAAACTACTTCATCAGAAATTATTCTACATGCCAGAAGAGGCATTAATTTAAAATCCAATATTCTCCTCCTACTCACAGAAATCATGCATAACTAATGATAATATCCTCTTGCCCTGGGTAGGTAGGTAGGAGCATACTATAAGAGCTACTACGTTATTTCCTAGTCAGCCCAACCTCGTGTTTTAATGCTTTTTAAGCACCAAACATGTGATGACAGCAAATGTATCCTTTTCATTATTTCTGAACTCGAACACTGTCAGGCCTGCATAGCATCTCATGAGAACTCTAAGCAGAACTAGCTGGGGAAACCCAATTCTTACGCCTTAAGAGCCAAATCAAGGAGAGAAAGGAGGAAAAAAAAAAAGAAAACCTACTTTGCAGCAGGGGTGGCCCCCCAAAGAAGTGGAGAGGTAGATTTCCAAGCCAATAGAAGCATTTAAGTTGTCCTTTACCTAATAAGACTAATAATAATCATTTTTTTAAAAAAGTTTAGAATTTTTAAAAGTTTTTTTAATACAGTTTTTGTTTTGTTTTTACAGCAACATTTTCACCTTACATTTACCAAAATAAATCAAAAACATCTGGCACGCTTCTCTGAATAGTTTTGGACCACCCAACACTGCATCTTCCAGGTAGTTAGCCCTTTGCTAAGACAGCCAGCCCCACAGTCCTACCCTCAGCCCTCAGGCAGGAAGAGCTTTCCATTCAAACAGGTGATATACAAGACTTTACTAAAAAAAAAGTTTGTAAAACTCTTTCTTTTGTAGGAGTTCCAGCTAAAAAGCTTGAGGTTGTGGGTTTGTGGTGGTTTACAAGAAACTCAGATGTTTGGCCCAATTCTGCAGTCCATGAAGTTCAGGGATTCCTGCTAGAAGTCCTACACGTGCTGCCACTGTATATACAAGCATCTGCTAATGAGGCAAGTGATAGTTATTCTCATTTTTAATATAGCTCAGCTCTTCAGGTGAAAAATGATTTAAAGCCTCTATTTCTCTGGCGAGAGATGTGAAGATGTGTCAAGTTTCTCGTTAAGGAAGAAGCCTTGCAGAGCCTTGTTCAAAAATCAGACCGTGGTTGGCTAAGCAGAGCAGAAGTGTGTGGCAGGTATTTGACACAAACTAAAAATTACATCTACTGCCTTGGTCAGTGGTAAGTGCCTTTGACAAAGGAGGAAATTTGTCCCTTGCTTCCTGTTTTATCTTGCTTTTCTCATGTGCTCTCAGAGCGGGTGTTTAACGTTATGGATTAATCACACGCGTTCCTGGGACAGGAGCATCGTGGGCAGTTCAATTCAGCAGTTTTGGGCTACACATTCTTAGCTTGTTGGATCAAGTCAGGGTCTTGGGGCTGGATACAGAAGGTTTTAGACCTGAAAGTGCAGTTGTGGGGCTGCACTGTAGAAGTTCAGTAAGTTAACTGCAGCAAGCATGATTTACATTGCCACTTCTTCTCCAGCCTGTGCTGCCTCATGGACCAGGGCACTTCCCTGCATAACTGCAGCAGGAGTTAAAAATTAGGGCATGTTAAGAACAAATGAATCAACATATCTCACCTCAAACAGTGGACATATTTGCTAAAAATAAGTATTTTCATACTTAAAACATCTACTGCTGGGAATCCTGGAATGGAGGAGAATTCAGAACAAAGCTCAACATGTCTGAGGTTTGTTAATTGTGTTTAAAAGCTAATATTCATGTGTGCTTAGGGCAATCTTAAGAGCTAAAGCACATTTGTTTCTTCTGACACTTCCAGCAGTCCTTTCCCTCCCTTGTTCTAAGGCTCTTCCCAATGCACAGCCTGGAGAAGCAGTGAGCACCGTGTGTCTGGAGGCTGCCAAGACGAGAGTCAAGGGACAGGCAAACTCTGGACATCTTGCGCCTACTGTTTGCAGGCAGGAGATGCAGCTGGCCTTCCCCTGGTGGCTCATGAAGTTTCCCCCTCCTCTCGCAGCGTATTTTTTGCACGCAGACGTACATGCAAGGTTGCTGTACCCCTGCTGGTGTGTTCCCTTGGGGGGATTTCTCATGATGAGGCGGGAGGGAGGAGCCACTAACAAAAAACATAGACGCCGAGAAGGCAGCATAGAAGCACTAAGATGAGTAATAAAGGGCAGTTTTCCCTTTGGGAATGTGACTTTGCACCTTGGGCGATAGCCCTGGAGGGGTTTGAGCTGCCCAGCATACATTGACCTGTGCCCTCGTGCACAGCGACGCAGGGAAAGGCTTTGGGAAGAGATGCGGGATGCAGTTCTACCCCGGGCGAAGTGCGCTGTCTGGCTTGGCTAGCCCAAAGAAATCCTAGCAAAGACAAAGCAGTTTAGTTACGCTTTTGAGTACCGTGCCACTGTAAGGTAGGTGCTGGCTGCGCACAGAGTGACAGGGTGCCTCATGGGCTATGGCACCACGTTACGGGAGCACACAGCCTTTCCCCACCACCACGCCGCCTCACGTAGCAGGGAACCTGAACCGTTGAAATCAGCGCGGTGGCACCAGCTTTGCTCCGGCTGTAGCTGTGGCACTAGGGCGCTGGGTCGGGGTGCTACGGGGTGCCAGGTACCCACTGCGCTGCTGTCGCGGCATCCGGACCCGACACTGCACAGAGAGCTGTGCCATGAGGCTGCCCGCACCACACGGGAGCGCCGCTCTCGGCGAGCCCGCACGTGCTTCCAACAACGTGCCCTGCTCGGCGGTGCCCGCCCGCGTGCCGCGCGCGAGCGCCGTGCAGGGCCGCTCACCCGCAGCGCAACGTGCCCCTCGGGCGGCCGATGGTCACAGGGAATTTGTGTCGGCTGCTTTGCTCCGGATCGAGTCTGCGGAGGAGCAGTTCCCTCCTAGCGCTGGCTGGCCGCGAGCTTTGGCACAGCATCTTCTATACAAGTTACCTACCGAACCCAAGACAGCTTCTCTGCAGCCTGCTAGGACTTTTGCTCAAGCCTGCTTTCCTTAAGCCCATCACACCAAATTCTTTTTTTTTTTTTTAATTTTTATTTATTTTTTGCAAGCTGCAGCCATGCTTTACCTGGCAGTTGCCTGCAGTTTCTCACTCTTCTCCTGCAGCAGCATCCATGATTACTCGATATATCCATTTACTTCTTGGCACTTACCCAGCGCCAGTGGTAAAATACACGGTCACTGGAGGCTCTGACCCTTTGGGCACAACCACTAGTGCTTTTTCCCTTTGGATTTACCCTACGGATAAAAGAAGCATTAGAACCACAACGCAAAAAGCCCAGCAAGGCTCATGAGGTACTTTTTGGTACTAATTTGACCAAAATGGTTCTCAAGGTGTTTTGCCGGGCAAAAATAAAGTTGCAGTTAAAGAAAAAGGGGGGGAAAATCAGTTAGGAAGCCTATAAAGGGCACTGCTTGCAAAAGAAAACCCTCAAAAGGGACTTTGAGGGCACCCGGGCTTTGCTGGAGCTGCCGCTGCCCCTCAGGGAACGGCGGGAAGAGCAAGACGCCATTTTAGGAGGGCGGGGGGAAGCGCCGGCCGCCATTTTCCTTTTCACACCTCTGAGGTAGCGGCAGCTGACGAGGCACCACTGCCCGCGCACGGCCCCTCCAGCCTCCTGCCTGCCCCAAATTGGTGAGTGTATTTATTTATTTATTTATTCATTCACTCCACCTCAGGGCAAAAACCAGTTGAGCAGCTGAAAGGAAAAAATGTCACTGCTTCCCTAGAGGGACAGGGCAGCGTGCAGCAGGGGCTTGAGCACGCAGCGCTGCAAAGGGGATGGTGGATAACACAGCTGATTGTTTAGGATGAACTTTCTGAATTAAATAGAGTTGCAGGAGCTCCTGCCTGTGTGTCACGGATGAGGCTAGAGCCAGAGGGACATGGTCATCAGTGTCTTTTTGTTTTGCACTGAAGAAGATGCTTTCTTGCAAGTCTATTGCTGGAAAGAAACACCCTCGTGCCCCCTTGGCTGGGAAAGGACCCATCCACCTTGCCCTATCCCACCATAACCCTGACTGCCCACTGGCTTCCCTTGTCCTCTTCACACTGCAGACACCCCCCCTGCTTGTGGTGCCTGGGCTCCACCACATCCCATAACTGCCCTTCAAGCCCATCCTGAACCCTGTAGCTGCAGCTCGGCTTGGCTGGCCTCTTTCTGCCATGTGGAGTTAGTGCACCATGCGGAGAGAGAGGCAGTTTTTGAGGAGATGAAGCTGCTGGTGACTCCTGCCTGTCATAGCTCTTTCAGGTCCTGTATGGGGTTTTAATTCTTCTGTCACATCTGCTGTTTTCAAATTCATATCTCCTGCAGTTGGCACATTTGTTCTCCTTTCTACAGGCTCAGAACAAAACAAAACACCCTTTATTTGCATTCACACCGCAACACAAAGCTCAAAACTGTTTGTCATAGTCTCCAGAGATGTTGTTAAAGAGCAGGAGTGGTACAGCCTGGATTCTGCCAGGGACAGGAGCTGAAATGCAGACCCTTGACAAATTTATTTATTTATTTTTTATTAAATATCCATCTTTCTCAGGGCTCAGGTAGCCCCAGGATAGGGTTCTTCCTAAGTTTTTAGCATCTGTTGGGACAGAAACACTGAATGCAGACTTGGCTTGGGTAGATGCAGGGAATTTATGTTAAGCCACGCTCAATGCATTGCTTTTCGTACTTCCTCTGTAGCAAGGAGGACTTTGGTCTCCCCAGAAAGCTACTGGAAAGGCAAATACACCAAGTATTTCAGGAAAGAGAGCATACTTTGCAAGGGCAGCCCTGATTTTGCCTTCAGAGTAACTCTTTGCCTGCAGTGAGGACTGGCTATCACCTTTTCCAAATCTCTAGCAGAAATTAAGCCTTGCACTCCTCTAGGAGCCAGCCACAGAACTTAGAGGTAAACAGGCACAGTAAAGTGTGTCACAGGATCAGGAATACTTCCAGTTTAGGGGCATGAGAGAACACCAGAGGCAGGAAGCCTTGGTGTTCTCTCATGCTTCCTGCTACAGTCTCCTTAGTGGTAGCTTCCAGTGTTAGAAAGACAAGCCTAAGGATCTGTGTGGAAAGGCTCAGAATGGGAACAGCTCCCATGAAGACTGTATTTGTGTCCTAAATGGACAGGAATATTTGTGGCTAACCTACCTCTAAGTGAGGATTGCAGGTCTTCCAAGGCTTTGGGGTAGCAGAGAGGGGAAGAAGAGAAGAGGAAAGAAAAAAAAAAAAAAAAAAAAAAAAAGAAGAAGAAGAAGAAAGAAGAAAGAAAACCACCACTCTAGCCTTTAAGTACTGACAAATACATACCTAGTGTGATGAGACCTACAGGAACAGATGGCTGACAGACTAGCAGCAAGTTTACCTGTCTCTCTGCAACAGAAAGGTTGCGTACTCCCTAGGAGCTTGAATGCTGTAGCATTCCTTGTGCCTGTAGCCAGCCTGAAAAATACAGAGAGCAAGGGGAGTTACTCATAAGCCCTCCTGTTCCCATGCCTGCACTCACACCCCAAAGAACAAATAGCCTTCTATGAAGCTCAGGACTGCTATTTGATAACAGGAAGCATAGCCAGGATTTGTCCTACCCTTGGCTTGGATATGTAAATAACGCAGTACACACAGGGCAAGATTTAGAGCCAGCATCAGCCACCAGCTCATGGCTACAAGGTAGACTAAACGCATTTAGCAATCTTGGACTTCCAGGGAAGGAGGCAAGTGGCCAGTTCCCTTGGGAGGAGAGCCTCTCTCCCAGGCCAGCAGGGACGGAAAGCCATGCTGGGGCCCATAGGGCTACTAGCACAACACAACTACACCCAAACCCTTCTGGCAGGGCAGACCAAAGGTCTTGGTAACAGGGGTAATCAGAAAGCAGATCCACTTCCAGGGCAAGTTCCCCCCTGCACACCAAGCTAATTGGTGTAACACAGACCTAGATATTCTTACTGTCTTGAATGACTTTTATGCCAGCACAAGAGCAAGAGCCTGTAGCCTCTCCATAAAAAGCTGTCAAATGGATGGAAGTGCTTTGCAAAGAAATACTCCTCCACCTCAGCTGCTGGCCCAGCTACTCAGCTGTTCAGAGGACTAGCAAATAGAGCCCTGGTGCCCAGCAGCCCTCCTGCAAGTGTTTAGCCAGGGGAGTCAAATTGCATCAGTTCAGCAGCATTTGGCCACAGTGAGACCTTACACCAGAGCAATCCTACCCGAGCTGAGCTGCAGTGGGGCAAGATTGCCCCAGCTGTCAAGACCCCAGCCCCCCACCCCAGGAATCTCACCTGCAGCACTCCAAGAGTAAGATTTTGTTACCTTTTAAGGTCTTCAAGTGTTGTAGTGCCCCAGTTCAATCTCTCATGGGTAGCCACAGCTGGCTGGCAGCTTGGGAACAGCAGGAGCAGACATACCTCAAGGCATTGCCTGAGCAGTTGTAGGTAGAAGGTACCCTTGGCTAGGCTTCCGTACCTATCTGCGGTTAGCTGTACTTGGTGCTTTCAGGATTTAATACCTGCCCCTTTCAAATGCTGGATATAGCAGTTCCAGGATGCATCTGGAACTTAGCAGCCAAGTGCTAGGGATGTGCAATCCATGAAGCAGAAGAGACAATGTAGGCGCTATTACAAGACCTTGTTGAGTACCCTCCCCACTCTTGATCTGGTCATACTCCAGGACTCACCTTTCACACCCCATCTCTTCCCCAGCAAGGGCAGTAAGCCTGGCTTGCCAGCTCACTCTCTGCTCAGGAAGTTCCCTCATGCCATGCAAGACAGCCTCCTGCTGAGCACATTCCCAGAGAGCCAAGCTGCCTGCATGAGCCCAAGCCATGCCCTGCATTGCCAGAGGGGAAAATCAGCAGTGCTCTTTGACAGAGGTGGCCCAACACACTTCCTTTAGCCTCTCCACCATAGCTGAGTGGCTGCAACCAGTCCTAGAGGAGAGAGACCAAATAACCAGGGACCACGTCCTGCAGGAAGCAAGGTCAGGAGAGCACCTACTGCTAGAGGAGCTTGAGTCATTCATGTTTTACATGGCGCATGATCAAGCCAAATTCAGTACCAGGTGCAATTTAAATAGCAACATAGGACATATACCCCTGCTTCCCCCTGTCCATCACTGTAGCACACACACATTAGCAAGCAGATTAGTGCAGGAAATAGCAGAGCAAGCAGCCATGGCCAGTTTGGGTTTATTTCATTGTGTGCAAAGTGACAGGAGGAGGGAAAAAAAAAAAAAAAAAAACCCACAAGCTACAGCAGTTAACTAAACTTGATGGCTTTGACTTGAAAGTCGCCCTCCACAGCCAGGTATTCGATTTTCTCCATGCCCAGGCGATTGGGGAACTGAAACTCCGTCTCAGCCAGCTTCACTGTAGCCTCCCCCGCGTCAAAGGAGATGCACATCTGTAGAGAAGCATGATAGGGAAGAGCAACACATCATCATTGACAGGTCAGACTCCTCACTCCCTCCAGCCTGGGCACATGGGGATGACTGATAGTGTCTCCACAGGTGATCAAGCCTGATCTGGTTCCTCCCTGTCCAGCAGAGGCACCAAGGGGAGGAATCTGTTTGCTCTGCTCAAGGACAGCCCAAAGTTTCTGTAGTGAAGGGATGAGACTGATACAGCTGAAATGATAAGCTAGTTTATACTGGTGTGTTTGCAAAGGCAGGACAGTGCAGAGATCTTACCACCCTGAGCTGCTGAGCACTGACTCGCATGGAGCAGGGCTACATGCTCCCTCTGTTCCTCTGCTAGGCTCTTGCCCTGGTACCTCCCTCCCTCCAGGCCTGCCTCCTTCATCTCAGGGGTGGTGGATGGCATTAAAAGCTCTCCTTTTGCAGTACTGGTACTGCTGTCTGTGCCAGGAGCTTGCACACGCCCTTAGGGCCTCACCTCAATCTTGTCACCATGCTGGAAGGGGAAGTCAGTCTTCCTGTCCTCCTCACCCCAGGCACCATCTTCCTTGGAATTGCACACGACAGTGTTGACATCCCCCTTGCAGTCAAAACGGGGGTTGAAATGCAGTAGGAGGGTGCTGCTGTCCTTCCCTACATTCACAGCAAACCTGGAAGACAGCGAGAGCTGCAGGGAGGCAGTGCAGAGGAGCTTCCCCCATGTTCTGCAAGAGCTCCAGCCACAGCTGCTCCACACAGAGGCCAAGCCCTGCAGGAGCTCAGTCACCTCCAGAGGAGGCAGGATCCCATGTGGTCTCTCCCAGTGGGACATGAATCCATTCTTATCCCCACCACTTACCCTTTAGCATCCGACAGAATCTTCCCTTTGACCTTGATGCACTCTCCAGGCTGGACATCCAGCTGAGTGACCACCAGTCCCTGCTATACCAAACCATAGGAGTTAGCCCAGGACCAGCAAAGCGCACTCTTAGCTACAGGCCGTAAAGCAGGATACAGACATCCCAAGGAAGGCTTGCACCACAAATAAGACAGCTCATTCCTTTTCAGGGAGCAGATTATTCTCTCCCTCAACTGCATACCCCAAAAATAGCACTTAATGGATTCAGAGCACCTCCACTAAAGGGAGGCTGCACAACTCAGGCTATGCCCCAAAGCCTGTACTCCAGAATCAGGCACCCTGGTACTGAGCTCTGCATACCTAGATGATGGGAAGGGCAGGGGCTGATCCCAAATCAAGTTACATTAAATAATTGGGCTCATCCTCCTTTCCTGGCTTCTGGAAGCACATGCCCATCAGCCACAGGCAGCTCTGGAGCTCAGCACCAGCCCAAAACAGGTCTCACCCTCATGTTTACTCCCTACTCTGCCCACAGCTGAGGTCAGATTTCCCCAGTCACTAAACTGCTTATCACCATGGCAGTGAGAGCACCTACTAATACTGCTTACCAGTATTTATTAGTTATTTCTTTTTATTTAATTGGACTGCTCAAGTACAGCCTGACACACAGCCTTAATGTGGAAGGGGTCCTTTCTAGAGAAGGAGAGCCCTCCTCAGTTCCTCTGCTCTTCAGTTAAAGATAGCTCAGACCTATACTTAAAAGGCATTATTTCCAGAAGAAAAATACAAGGATGAAAAATAAAGTTATTCAGATACTGTAAACAATCCCAGACTTTTAGGGCTTTAAAACATGTAGCTCTCCATTAAAGCAGCCTCCCCCCTTAGGCAACATAGGCTAGAGAAAGGAAAGAGAAAAGCAGCCCATCAGCCCTGAACATTCCTCCGACAGCCACGTATCAGCCCAGCATTTCCTCTCAGCTAATCCTTCTCTTCCCTTTCCTCTGGCACCACAGTGCCCCAAGCCCCCACACACTAAACCCTGCCCATAACAGCAGCCCAGTGAGAAGAGCACTCACTTGCTTCATGCTGCAGACACCAGCCCCTCCAGACAGGACACTCCAGAGCCCAGGGTGACTCAGCACTGAGCCCCAGCAGCTTAAATCACTCGGGCAGGACTATCACATGATGTGTGTGGGGGGAGACGTGGATCAGCTGCAGTTGTTTTGGGTCTGAAACAGTCCCGGCCATTCAAAGTAGGCAGCAGGGGGTCTTGGTTGGATCTGTATCCATACTATTCTTTGCTGGCACAGTTTGGGTGGTTTTTAAAGCTGGTGGTAGTTTGCTTCTGCATGATCCTAGAAATCCTTGCTGTAAGCTCTCCTAGCTGCTGCTACGCACTGTGTGCTGGCACTTCTCCCGGGAGCCCAAGCGTGTCTCTGTGCCTGCAGCGAGGTGGCTGCCTTTCATTAAGCGATCCCTGGCTAAAATCAGGGTCGGATTCTTCATGCTACGACTGTAAAGTGACTGCTTCTAAAAATGAGTCTGTGCTTGTACTTCCAGCCCAGCCTCCTACCAGCAAGGGGACTAAACCAACAGGAGCCCATGAGTACAAAGCATTACTGCTTGCTTTTAAATAAAAACCCCATGTTTAATACCAGAATTTTAAGAGTGTCTAAAAGTTAAGGCTGTTTATGTGGACACTAGTATACGTGAGAAACCAGGCTGCAGCTTTTGAAAAGTAGCATGATCTTACTGGTTCGATTTCAGTTGCAAAAGACTCCAGAGGGAAAAGAAAAATGCTTTGTTAGCGGCCGAAGGGGGCAGGCAGGGCTGAGTGCAGCCAGCAAGAAAGGAGGCTGTTTTCCCTGCCAGTCTGTTCCCCTTTACCGTGTCTCTTGAAAACACATAATGTTATTGTCCCAAGGGGCTCTGCAGAGCAGCGTGGCAAAGGTGGCAAGGGACAAAGCACTACAATGGTCTAGGGGACAGGGCCAGTTGGCACTACTCTTAGCTTTGTACTGATCTCAGGAGGGACGTTTGGCCTCCATGCCTCAGTTTCCCCCTGTGACTGAAAGGAGAGTAGTGACAGGCAACTTCACAGTCCCACCAAGAGGTTATCAAAGGCTTCTTAAAATTTCAGTAGGAGTTACTCTATAAATGCAGCATGTTTCTTGTTGGCTAAGCCTCAACTAGTCTGTGAGATAGATAGCCGCTGATAACATTGAAACCAAGGGTAGGAATTTATGGCGAGGTAGCAGAAGGAAACGTGCTACCGGGCAGAAGCTTGCAAAGCCTTCAGCAGCCTCCACTTGCTGCTATCCAAACAGTGTCCTGACACCATCCCTGGCCCCAAATATCCCCTGTCCGATTCTAACAGTCATGAGGCATTTTAGAGTGACATACAACTCTGGGTTGCATTTAAACTGCAAACTCACAAGTGTGATTTGGAGTCCTGTGACCAGGATCTTTAAAACAGGGCCAAATGCTGACTGGAAACACCGCAGGCAAAATCCTACGCATGGTCTGGCCCCCAGCTAATTCCCTGACCATGCTGTGCAGTTTCAAAAGCCGTGCTGAAGTCAGGAGTTAACTACAGGAGCCGACCTGGCACTTATGGCACACACCACTGAGAAGAGATCTCTCCAAGGGTGGTTTGGAGAAAAAACAAGAAATTCCACCTTAAGTTTGCCTGTGTCCTTCATGTGCTATCTAGGATCACGTGCTATAGTAGGCTTTATGCGCCTGCTTTCTGTGCAGTTGTTCCCCTGTTGGCTGCCACATGTGAGGGGTTGAGCAAATTCTATTTTGTCAGTTGGGTTTTTGTATTTGCTTTCCACCCAGCTCTGCAATCCCCCTGGAAACCTCTCTTTTCAGTGCAGGTTTGGGGGCAGTGCTGCTGGGGAAGAGGGTTGTGGCACCACAGGCTTAACATGCCAGCCACTTTGATTCCCCTTCTGAAATGCTCATTTCTTACAAGCTGCTTTCATGGCCTGGTGTCTCCCTCCAGGGAACTAGCTTTCAAATTGTACTCAGACACTCTGCTGCTGGATTTCCTTCAGCATTCAGCCCTAACAGCTGGATTAGCAGAAACCCCTCTGGTCCTGCCCTGATTTAATGCTCTCGATCCTATGCCCAGTGGAATCAGCAGTGATTAGTGTCAGCCACGAGCTGTCCTGTAGTGCCATCCTACCCTCCTTTCTGCCTACCTCCCTGTGGTGGGGAGCCACAAGAAGGAACACCTTTAGGGTCTCTACTGGTTAAAGCCAGGGAAAAAAGTCCCCAGTGAGTCTCCTTCCTTTCCAGCAGGTTTGCAAAGTAAGACCACGCTGTCCTGCCCCCTCCCACCAAGGACAACCCCAGACCCTCCAGGCCATATCAGCGAAAGGCATTAGCCCTGACAGAGTCTGCTACCCAGGACACAGGATATGCCCCTAGGACAAAACACACAAGCCCCCAGCAGGCAGCAGATGAGGGACCCTGCTGGAAGCCAGGAGTAGTGAGGGAATTGTTGCCACCTGCAAGTCACTTCTGTGCCCCAGAGCTGGCAGATGCTGCTTGGGTGGAAGTAAGAATGTCCACTCACCCCCTGGCTCTGTAGGATGGGAAACACTGTCCAGCAGCAGCTCTCTGGCCTGAGCTCTTGGTACATGTTTTGATTTGCACAGGCTCAAGCCAGACAGTTGACTCTTCCAAGTGTTCTGTAAAAATGCTTTGAATTAAGTTTTGGAAAGGCAAATGACTGAAAAATGCAGCTTTATTATTCTTTCCTGACTTCCTGCAAGAGAAAATCTAACCCAGCCCTTGGGGAGCTCTGTCATGACTAATAACTCATGTCATGAGAAATGGCTTACTGCTGGTTTGGGCAGGACTGAGCACACACTTCCACTACACTCCCTGACAAGTTCAGGGGTGGTAGCATCCAGGTGACACAGGGTCCAGATGCAGGCAGCACCCTAAGGGTATTTGGCTCTTATTTGTTGATGCTGCGTATCTTAAATTATTCATTTCTGTAGCTGGGAAAAAAGGCTCCACTTCTTGCTAGAAGCGCTCATAGTGGTTTTCTTCTTTGGCTGTCACTTCACATCTTTTCATTCATGGCTTGCAGGCTGCCTCCTTTTGCAAGCAGTACCTAAAGAGAAGGCAGCACACTTGTACCTCCATGGCCAATGTTAGGGGAAAAACTACTTGGGTACATTTTCTCTGGTGCCACCAGCACCTTGAGCCCAAGAAATACATTTATGTGACAATTACAGGAAAAAAAAATCCCTCTATACAGAGATATAAAAGCCTCACTTTTTGATTGCAAGCAAGTCTCAAATTTCCACGTCTTCATCAAATCAAGACAGCACCTCTTTTTTGCATTTTAAGACTTAGGTTCAGCGTACCTATCTAAATGGGATGCTGGTCTCATTATAGACCTTGGTCACACCTACAACCTAAATATTTGTACTAGAATGGAAACTTTGAATCCATGGCTGTTACCCACCTTGTAAGGTTATCTGGGCACTTGCCCTTAAGTAATTCTGTGCTAGTGCTGTTGGCCGTGTTACTTATTCTTCCCTTGGCATGTTAGTTTCCACTCACAGTCTCCCCAGGGAAGCCTCTGGCTTTTTGGTTGTGCAGTTACAGGTCCTCACTGAGGAGCTCTCTGGACCTTTTTGTGCCAAAGGTCTCTTGCACAGCTGTTATTTTGTGGTCATTTGAAGGTCCCTTGCAGTGCCATCATTGCTGTGGTAGCCTCCAGTTGTATGTTATGCATGGAAGAAACTTAGGGGTGCCTCTGGAGACAGTAGAGGAAATGGAGCAAGACCCTCAAGAAAAGCCTCCTTACCTGCTCTTTAAGACAAAGGAGCACTTAGGAACCACACTCCCATTTGGCACAACTCCAAGAGGCCCTCCCAGCACTTGCTGATACCAGCCATCTCCAGGCATTGCCTCAGCAGGAGCTTTGTGTCAGGAGCAGGGGCCAAAAGCCCAGATCATTCTAGAAGTGAACAGGGTTGGATGCCACACCTTAGTGCTGCATTTTTGTCCCAGAAAGTTTCCTGATTACAGCTGCCCCCTATATTATAAGGGAGGCACCTGTATTTGAGGTTAATTATCAATTAAGTTAATTATAAAACACTTCTTGCTTTTTGTCTATCATTATGTCTCATCTTTACTTCCTTATTAACACTGACCCAAACTGACAATCCCTGTGTTCTTCTCTCCTCTCTGTGGATTGGATTGAACTGGAACAAGTGAGTAGCAGCCTAGCACAAACTGGGCTTTGTTCTTTCAAGTTCATTTCACCCTTCCACATACCTTATAAATTTGCAGGTGGCAAACACCTCCTCCACATTTATTTTTGCATGTCAAAAGAGCTGTTGGTATTTGTTCCATGCTTGAAGTCCCCTTCTTTTCAAATTAATTCTGAATGCAGGTGCATCCTTTCTCCTCATTGTAGCATACCAGGGGCAGTAGGAAAACACACACCTTCTCTAAAGCATCCTTGTAACTATGTTTACAAGAAAAGAGTGAGGAAGCCATGTACCACTCCACTGCTGATAACAGGCTGCACCTCCACCTGCCTGGGCCACCCTTTTTCATTTCCTACCCCGTGATAATGATCTCAGACTGCAGAGCAGAAAAGACTTGCTTTAAGTCCCTTATGAAGCAGTGTCCTGCATGCTGTGATCTTCCTTTGGAGCTGCCACCTATACCTGCTACTGCATTATAAAACAGAGCAGGGAGGTAGGAAACTAACCCTTTCCCTTAGCTACCTACATAAGAGTTATACAAGTCTTGATCTTATGTGAGGTACCCAAGACATGGGAAGAACTGAAAAGCAATGACTGCATGTGCATCACCCTCCCCAAGGCACGCAGGCAGCAGAACTTCTGAGCCAGGTCCGGATCCTCTCAGTGGAATATGGAGAGGAAGACTGCAAGTAACTTGCTCTATCTGGTAAAAATTAAAGTAGGGATGTGTGTTACAGAGGTAGTGTTGCTAGAGCATGCCTTTAGTAGCTGTTCACTTGCTACACTGAGTCTGTACAGGTTGAGGGCCAGCCTGGCCATGAACTCCTGTTTACAAGTTAGCTTCCGTCACTGGGTACCAGCTGTAAAGCTAAAGCTCCTTTTTTTTTGCCAGAAAGTCTGGGATGCTTTCTGAAAAGCATAAAGATACTTTTCAGGAGGAAAACTAGACTTACTCAGTCCCCAGCCCAAGGGCAAAAATCTGTCTTGTCACAGTAGACACAGCAGGAAGCCTTACTTCCTCCCCATCTGAGGCACAGGAGCCATTTCAGCAGGGCTGGATGACAGTCACAGCCATCGGGGTTGATGTTGCTGGGCTGCTTGGTTGGAAATGCCTTCCCTCAGTCCTACTCCAGTCCACAGGAGGGAACGCGAGCCCCACGTCTCTGGAGCAGGGCTGGCAGCTGCTCCTCTAACAAAGCTTCCACCCAGAGCGCTGCAAAAGCACTTCTTCCTCTCTGGAGAGAGCACCCCTTCCCCAAGCCGCCTGTCCAGCAGAGCAGTGACCCGTGCTAGGCACTGGCATCAGCAGCAGCAGCAAGGTCCTCTGTGCTCAAGCTAGAGCCACCCGCTCTGCCCCCGCGGCTGGTTACGTGCAGCAGAGGCATTGCCAGCACTGCTCATCCTCAAGTCTCCACAGGAGCTGCAGGGAAATCCAGACAAAACACAGCCCTGTTTGCTGCTAAGAGCCACAGTGGGAAAGTCATCCTTAAACAAGACTGATTTAGAAGAGCTCTCCTCCAGTCTGGCCAGCAGCACCCACATCATGCTGGGCTGGTTTAGAAGCCCCAGCCATCTGGAGCCCTTCCCCACAAAAGGAGTTGTGTGCCAGGGTTGGTCTCCTTTGAAGCACCCACACAGTGAGAAAGGATTGTATTATAGCTGCCTCCGATTTTTCAAATTCAATTCTCCAAGGAAAATTGACAGTAAGGAGTTAGAATTGTCTTGGAAAGAGGGAGCTGATTAAAAATCTACATTAAAATATAGCAACAAACTCTGAGAAACTGACATGATCCTTTCTGAGCTCGGGGATGGAAAGATCTTCAAAAACAATGCTAGTTTGGGTCAGAGTTCTTCCTCTTCCTGCTCTTTTCTCCCTTCATATTTTTCAAGCAGATTTAAGGCTTACTTGAAAGACACTTGGGTCACAGGGCTCTTAAAAGCTCTGATTTTCTTTATGGAAATACAATAGTCAAGATACATCCAGGTTTTTCAAAATGTTATGTCACTGGATCACTTCAATGCAATGAAGAACATATCACCAGCTAATCATGAAATCAAGTTAACAGGGAACCAGCACAAGAGGAGCTATAGAAAAGCCTGCTGTTGACATCAGAAAACATAACAGCTAAAGCCCTTGCATAGCAAGCAATTTTGGGAGCACCAGCCCCCTGGGACCTGACAGAGGGCTGTCAGGGGTTGCTGTCATGCAAGGCATTGCCATAAGAAATGGATCATTTAAACAGCTGCCAGGAAGAATTTGGGGATTATGGCAAAAAGCCACGACACGCAGGAAGTCATATATAAGTTGGCTGTGAGTTTTGCTTGGAGGACATCTAAAAGCCTTGATTAAAACCAGCATCAAAGCACAGTGGCTGGCAGAGCCACCCCACTGCCGCATACCAGCATGACTTGCATGTGGGTTTCCAGCGGTGACATACAGACATATCACCCAGGCACGCCTGCCAGGATCACCTCTCAGCCTCCCTCCCAGCCACTCCGGCCCTTCCTTCTTGGTGAGCAGTGCCAGAGCCAGTAGGTGCAAGATGAGACCACGAGCACTGCTCTTCTGCAAGGGCAGGGCCTGCTGTCCAGCAGCAAACACGTGCCTGGCAGCATTAGAGTGTGTCTCAGGCTAGGGCCATCCTTGGCTGGCAGGCATCTCCCATGGAGCAACATGAGCCAGAGCGGATGCTTCAGCTGCTGTGGGGACACAAGCATCCCTGTGCTACAGCTGCCAGGCCCACCAGGCAGCTGCACTGGTGCAGGCTGCTCACCTCCATACAAGCTGCTCCCAGGTGAGCCCCAGCCCTGGAGAGCTGCAGTGGAACCTAGGCAGTAGGAGAAAGCAAACAAAAAACACATCTAATGACAGCACATGAGCCTACCTCACAGGACTGGACTATGCAAGAGCAGCAGCAGAGGTCGAACTTTTTTTTTTGCAAAAAAACCTTTGGTGCTCAGAAGCACATTGCAGTGATAGACAAACTCTGCGCTGAGGCACAACCACAGTGACAGAGGCCTAGAGGACTGCAGCAGCACAGCCTCAGAGGATCCTGGATATGTATCTGGGGCAGTGCAGCTCCTTCAGTTATTTCAGAGGTTGCAGTTTGACAGGCGAGAAATACAGAGGATATAACTAGGTGAGCAGCTCTCCCCACAGGGAGTTCTGCGCCGAGAGAGGGGATCTCAGCCCACACCACTGCGGTTTCCTCAGCACTCCAAGCCTCCTCACACTTGCTCAGCACCCTTGTGCAGGCAGTTGACTAAGAGCCAGGCTGAGGCAGGTCTGAACACTGGGTTTCATACATGCTGCTCAAGCATTTTTAGTTCCTCAAGTTTTAGATCATTTGAGCTCCAGCAATGGCAAACCTGTGGCAGTGACAACTACTGACATTGGAGATTACCCTGAAGTAGCTCCTGAAGTAGTCTGGCTTTAGAGGTCATTACAACTTGTCAGACATAAGAGGAGTTTGGGCTTTTGTTGAAAATACCACAGGTAGGTGCTGGACGTTTTTCCACAAGGGCACAGAGTTCACAGACTTTAAATCATTACCAAATGCAAGTAGATGATTTGGGTGTTTTCCATTATTGATGACAGCCCCTTTCTCAGAGGGCTGGAAGATGATAGCTCAGCTGACAGCTGAGAAATGTCTGCTAGATATACACATATGTGTCTCACACTCAGTGACCTTGAAGGACAATCGGAAAGGGCAGTTGTGCTTGGCAGTGGGGAGGCATCGTTGCAGAGCGCTGTGGCAGAGCAGGAACCCTGCTTCCTCAGCCCCCTGCAAGATCGGGTGCATTTCCCTAGGAGCTCTGTGGGGTGGGCCCATACACAGATTTGAGCCTGGGAAACACAGCAGCGATGCAGAGCCACGAGCACAGTAGGACACCAAGGAAAAGCAGGCAGGGAAGATTTCTCACAGTGGCAGGAAGCAGGAAATGGAGAGAGTGCGAGTCATGCTGAGAGCCTCAGCTGTGATTCATGACAGAAGTTGCAGCATGCCCCCAAGTGCCATCTGAGAAGACAAAAACAACCACCTACCTTCTCACAGCCACCACCACGTTAGTCAGCCCAAGGCAGAAGACTCCACTGAAGTATGTCCCAAGGTGCTGCCCTCCCACAGTGCGCAAGTGCACTCAGCACCAGCTTTGACAGGGGTCAAGCAGCCGCTTTGGAAGCCTCAGCGCCATATCAGACAAGCTACCCATCTCCAGCACAGACCGTTCTGCAGCAGCTCAAGAGACATGAGATCTACGTGTCAGTGTTACTGGGAAGAACTCCTTCAGCTGCACATGAAGCAGGAACAAGAAACCAGGCAGAGGGGAGAGCTGCAAATTCTTTGTTCTATCTATCTAGCCATTTATAAAGCAGCAATACAAAAAAGCAGGTAACACCTCAACACTTGATATGAGCTATTACAGAAGAGACTAAATCTGGTCTATAGTTTATGCAAACAGAAACACAACTTCCCTTGTCCAGGTCCATCTGTCTCGATGTGGAGGCGATGCTGTCACATTTACTGACCCCTGCTGGATGACAAACATGAAAGCTCTTGGCCTCTGAGCTGCCCCGCAGCCTGCACTGGTTATGTCACTCAAGCCACATCGCCTCAAGGAGCTCTAACTTCGCATAGTGCCACATGGGTGCTCATCTTGTTCTGAAAATATATTGTGACGTGTAAACACAGTGTGTAGTAAAAACATCTGGTGTTCATCCCCCTCTCCCCAAGAGTGGAGGCATTTGTTGCTTTTGTGCTTGCTGGGAAGTAACACCTCTGCCTGAAACGCTCCTTGCCTGTGGACAGTAGCGACATAAGCAGCAGGACTCAGATGGAGCAACAAACACAAGATAAGCTTGTGGCATTTGAACTTCCAGCAGAAATATGCTAATATTCACCTGCTTTATCACTAGTGCTATGACTCACAAGTAGAGCTGGCAATTCAGCTGACAAGCTATCTTAATGCAAGACGCTGCCTAGGAAGAAGACTAAGGCTGCTTTTTAATGCAGTTGAGCTGTTTTATACATTTGCTCATAAAAAACACACACCCCTTTCCCTTTCTAGTATTTATGTAGGTGACATTTTAATCACTCTTCAGCATATTCAGCAGGTGCCAAGCACAGGGCTCCTGGCCTTTGGGGTGATGTGGTGCTGCTTGGCATGAGCCGACACCCAGGACAGAGAGGTGTCTCTCACCTGTGACTGCAGGAGCTCGTGCTGGCCAGGGAACCAGTCTGGGGCCCTGGCATGGGGGCAGCTCAGGGATCAGCCCTTTTGCCTCTGGTCGGAAGGCAGTCCAAATCCCTACACTGCAGCTATCAGTGCAAGAAACACCAGGGAAGATAAGGGGGACAAGGTATTTGTTAGTGGAGGGAGTGCAGCTCTGTATGGTAATAACACACTCCCTGTTAAAGCCTGTCAATTATCTCCTGTTCTTTCTGTAAACTAGGCTCAGGACCTTCCTATTTCCCCTAAACAACTCTTTCTGTTTACCTACTGGCATGAAAGCTCTGCGTGGACTTTGGACAACCTGTGATAATATCTTCTCAGTGCTTGGTTATGCAAGACTATTTGTCCCCTGCTGGCCCAGCAGAGGATACCCAGCCTAGGCATATGCTTCTGCAAATCCACCTACTTCTCACCCTTAGTGAAATACTTGTGACTACATTAATGATTAACAACCATGAACTACCTTGCTTGGTCTCAGTTTCGTTCATATACACCTCAGGGTTACCATTATGCAGTCCCATGGAAACCAAAAGGGAAACTAACCAGTAACCCCCTTACCAGAGACCCAGCTGTGAGCGACAGCTCCAGTGACACACCTGGAGCTAAAGGTAGCTAGAAAAATATCTTAAGTCACTTCAGAAATAGAGCCATCTTTCCTATTTTCTGAGAAAAAAACTACTTGCTTTTTTATTTTCTGTTCTCCTTAGAAAGTCATTCTTCCTCCTCTATAATAAGTGCTATCCTACACATTTTTTCCCCACAAATACTTGCTTGCAACAAGTCATACATTCTTCTTAGCCATAGCCTCTTTATTTCATACACATGTGCTTTTTATTTCTTTTAAATGTTTTTTCCTAAACATAAAAAAGTTAAAAAAAAAAAAAAAAACTAAGTTAACATAATTGATACATAAATTAAAAATTTTAACTTGAAAATATAAAATTAAAAATGACCTTTTCCCCCCTCCCTTTTCTTCATTCTATTTATTATCCTGACTTAGGTAAAATATAACAAAATGTGAACCCCTAAAGGGAAGAGAAATTTAAAAAAAAATAGCAAAAGAAAAAAAATGACTGCAATTAATGAGAAGAGAGCTGCCCCAGCCTCCTTTTATGCAGGTTACACCCAGCACTGAGGAGATATGAGGGTTGGGTAGAAGCCCTAATGCTCTTCAGGTGTGTGGGTTCTGTCTCTGAGTGCAGATATGTAAATGAGAGCAGTACATTTTTAGGCATTCTTAAAAGTGTTTGAGAGGGGAGTGCTATTGCTTATATAAGTACGTTGTCATATTGACAAAGATGACACAATTAATTTAAGCTGCTAAGTTGGTTATTTTTAATACATGAAAGAAAGCTGGTTTTGATGGTTGACTTTAGGGAACTGTGCTTAAAAGTCTTTACTGGCAAGGTCTTTTTTTTTCCTCAAAAAAATCTCTTTGTTTCTGCTAACTATAAATTAATTTTAGTTGTTTGTTTACATGGTTCATGTTGGTCAGGAGGGACCACTACTTCAGCCCCAGGAAGAGTTCCTGCTCTATTGCCTTACTGTGGAACTCAGTCTTCAGAGGCAGTGATGCTTTTCCAGAAAGGTTGGGAACTCTGATCTTAATGGGGAAACTCAATATGAAGAAAATACCCCTCTTCACAAGGGGGGTTCTTCTTGCAAAACCCACATTGCCACCTGGTTTTGCTTGCAACGCATGGTCATGGGAAATTCCAGTTGGACCAAGACTTAATAGCAGTCTGGGCTGTGTCTCATTGTTTGTTTCAAGTCTGCAAGATATTTCTCTCACTCTGCAGTTATGTATAAATAATTTAAACCAAATGACACTTGTCCCCATAGAACAAAGTGGCTTTTGTGTGATGTAGCTTCTTGGATGGATTTATTTTTAGTTGTAAAAGTTCCCTTACTGCTTCAGTAAGGTGCTAGTGTAAAGGATCTCCTGTCTATTAGTTTAAAATAACAAGCTTCTTTGTATTTCCTATCTGATTTGCAGAAGAATGTTTTCTTAATTGCATTAAAACCTTCTGTGAGATTTCTTGGCCTGGGCTCCTGCTGTTGCTATATCATTTGGTCTTTGGCCTGAGGCGGGTGAAAATAGAACTGAAGCACAACAATGTGTTGCCAGCTTGCAGACATTTCATTGGGAAACTTAGTGTGCATTTTGGTATGTTTATAGATGGGAAGCTTTGATTTGCTGGAGAGGAGAAGGTTCATCACTTCAAAGGATAACTCTGCTGTAAAATGTGACTCAAACTGACACACGCCTGCTCGGTGCTGAGTTTACCCCATTCAGCACAAATGCTTGATAGTTTAAGTGCTCGTCTTGCAGGCTCTGGGGACTTAGGCAATCAGTTTACTAGGCTAAAGTGACAGACTCTGAGGACAGGACACTTTGTGATAAACAAAGACTTGGTGAATAGCTGAGCCATCAGCTCATCAGACAGTGCCAGCTCATCTGTGCAACTTCCCCCTTGCTAGTAAAGGCTATGGGAGTCTAAGCAGAGCCAGTTTGGTTACCTCATTGGGACCCTAACAAAAGCTGTGTGAATTGAATCAACATGCGGCTCTTTCTGATGGACTGTCCACTCTTAGTAATTTAATAAAGGGGTCTGGGTTCATGTGCCCAAGGTGTAGGCAGGCACTGGGATGGGGGTACTATGTTTGCAGGATTAGCTTTACAACAATCTTTTAGGGCTCAGAATTCATGGGTCAGACCTCCTGTGGCAACCAAAGGCTGCTGAGTGAATAGACACCCTTTAAACAAAGACCGTGGCTGACAGTGTTGGGGCTGGTTAGAGAGAAGCATTGGAGAGCTGCACGGTGGACTTCACCGGGAGGTGTTTTCAGACATCGCGTGGGGAGAGGGCAGAGTCCTGCCACACACTAATCCACAGCATGTTCTGGATTTCAGGGTGGTGCTAAACCGGATGCCTGGACTGGGTGTGAGGCGAGGAGACACATGCACTTCTAATGAGGAAGCAGCAACCTTCACTGCGACAAAAGGGGCCAGGCAGGCTGACAAGTAAGTAGGAGAGGAGCTCAGGAGCAGTTGGAAACAGATCCTCAAGCTCCACGTGGATGTGTGTGCATGTGGGTATCCCACAGGTGGGTTAGTACTGGGAGACGGGAACAAGGAGTCCTGCAGCTTCCCCACACAAATTATGAAAGGTGTAGCCCTGCCCTCTGTGGATGGCTAGTGATGGATTTCACCTTTTTTGCTGCTTATTTCACCAGCAGAAAACCTGAAGGCTGAGACCTGTTATAAGTATAGGAATGGTTAAGCCCACAAGCAGTGACAGAATGCTTTGAAAAGCAGTGATGTGTAGGAGCCATTTAATATTGCCAACACTAGCAGTCCCAATAGCTCCTAAGTAATCCTAGGATAATAAACTAGGAGGAGTGCACACTGGATCCAGTAGGGAAAGCTAGTTGCAGCTTCAGCCTGTTTAGGAGTAGTTTTATAGCATACTAATTAGAAAATTGGGGAAAGCAGCTTGTCTGTGTCATCTCAACAGGTAAGTACATAGTGACCCCAGAAGGATTTCATAGCTTTTTGTTACTTTTGAACTAAGATATTGCTACCAAGAGAAAACTGATCTTTCTAACATGACATACGTGGCCTGCAATAGTGTGCCAAAAAAAAAGGAAAAAGAAACCATTGCCTTCATTTGCGTCATGGGGAAAGGTCACTGAAAGGCTGTAAAATGAGACTGCCAAGGTAGCACTGTCCTAAGATTGTCCTGTCTCGGCAACACTGGAGATGTGAAAGGGGGGAGGCTTTAGTCTTCAGAAGCTGCAGAGGGCTGGGGAGTGAAAGCATGCTCCCCCCACACAGAGGCCTGGGGGAGGAATCGTGTTTCTCAGTGCAGAACTGGGGCTCCTCCACACTGGTATGAGCCCTGCGGGAGCAGTAACTACTTTGTGTGTCCTATGCTCCCTTCAGTGGCCTGTCACATGTTTCTTGTGAGCTGAAGTTTTTGTTGTCCTCACAGAGGAGTGATTGTTCCCAGGACTAGGTTTACTGGGCAATTTCCTCTTCAAAAAGGAGGAAACCAGGTTGGGAAAAGGCCCTCGTCATAATGTGGCCTCAGAGGCAGGCAGACCAGCTTACCTTCCGCAGGGAACAGCTCCTCCCTCAAACAAACCCTGAGCAAAGCGGAGACCTCAATTAGTGCTTGAGCAAGGACTTGAGGCACGTTATGCAAGGGTCAGGTTCTGCTGCCCTGCCTCCTGTTCCTCCTGAAACTGCAGACATTCAGGCACATACCTCAAATACATGAGCAGTCCCACACGCTGCGCCGGGCTGCCCCAGAGCATCCGCTTGCTGCAGAGCCAGCAGCTCTAGTTTCACCAGCGCTGACTCCCGGCGGTTACTCTCTGGGCTCACCCCACAGCTCTTGAGCGTAATCCAGGCATCAAGGTGCCCTCATCTCAGGCTTGAGCCAAGGCAGGCCCTGACAGGCACCGTGTGTCCTAGATCTCTTCCATCCTCCTCAAGGATCTATAAGAGAGCCTGGTGAAGTTGGTGCGAGGTTAATCCATTGCATTTTTGGACAGTCAGCTCACTCAAAATGAAGCAGAATACAGAGCATCTCACAGGGTCCACATCTTTTTCAAAAAAGCAAGCAAACAAGCAAAAAAACACTGAGATCCATAAAGCTGGCTCTGCCATTCACAAGCTCTCAGGAAGGGCCCTGCTGGAAGGCTCTTCCACCCACCCCCTTCACTTAAGCTCCTACAAGGCAACTTAGGTCTCAGGGCAAAGAGCCCTGCCTGTGAAGCTGCTTTTGCCTCGCAAGCCCAGAGCACATGCTGTGGTGCTGCTCCCCATCCGTCCAACCTGCATTCCTGCAGAGACACTTCCCGTGTGTGTGGTGTGGGAACGGGCCATTCTGCAGCTCCCGCTTCCCAGTCCTGTGGTGTGCGGCAGAGAGAGCGGAGGAGTGCAGGGAGGGGGAAGTATCGGTGCTGCCGGGCAGCCCAGGGCAGTTGTGAGGAGGAGCAGGACTGTGGTGCTGCCTCACATTCCTTCCTGCGTGGGCTGGTGGGCCAGAGATGGGGCAGTTGGGTTGCACCCTCCTCTATTTGGGTCACTCCAACTGCCACCCTCTGCCACAGCCACAGGGCTCTTGCTGGAAGGCGTCGCTTGAACATGCGGCGTTTCCAAAAACCCGACTTGCCCTTAATCTGCTGGGATGAGAAAGGGATGCAGCCTCAGCTACTCCCCACAATTTAGGCTGCACAAACAAGTGTTTTGCAAAGCCTGGGACTAACAGCAAGCGAAAGCAAATGCTCTGACCTGCTTGTAGGTGTTGTGCTGGAGCTTGCGACTCCAAACCTGTGGACCCACCAGCAGAGCTGGCTGGGACTGCACCCAGCAGCTGGTGTCTGGGTGGCCACATTCTGGGGGGCCAGAGGGCTTGTGTGCCCAGGCTTTGGCCAGGCTTCCTGCACGAGTCCTGTCCTCCCGCTCATCGCCCGTTGCATTCAAGTGCACAGGTTTAGAGCCTGACAGATGTAGCAGAAGGCAGAAAACTTGGCAGACGCTGAGCGGCCTCCATGGGCGAGAATGCCCTGACCCAGGCGCTCGCCAAGCAAACCTCCTCTCCTGCAAAGAAAAGCGGCGCGTGGCAAGAAGGGCAGAGAGACTCAGACAATGTTTTGTTGCATTAATTTAAGTACATTCAATAGATTCAGTTTCACAGCTCGTTGCACCCACCCGGCCTCCCCTTGCAGGATGCTCCCCAGGACCATGTCTCCAGCAGCAGCAAGGTGCTGGGGAACCGCGCGTCAGTCGCTGTCGGGCCAGCGAGGTGCTGCCCTGAGGCCGCGCTGCGGCTTGAGGCAGGTGGCCAGTGAGGCCCTGCTGGCCGGCAGCGTGGCCTTGCTCGCGGAGGACACGCTGCGGGCCAGTGGCTGCGTGGCGAAGATGACCTTGCCGCGGGGCGCCTCCAGGAGCTGCCAGATCTCCCCCGAGGTGGAGCTGCCCAGATACTCCCAGGGCTGGCGCCCACTGCTGTCCCGTACGCGCACGCGGCAGCCCAGCTGCAGCACCAGCACCTTGACGGCGGGCTGGTGGCCGTGCATGGCGGCCAGATGGAGCGGCGTGTAGCCGCAGCCCGAGCGCGCATCCACGTCCAGGGCCAGCCCGGCCTCGCGCGCCGCCGCCGCCAGCTCGCGCAAGCCCTGCCCGTCACCGTGCTTGGCCAGCCAGTGCAGGGCTGTGAAGCCCGACATGAAGTCCCGCCACAGGGCCAGCTGCGGCTCCTCCCAGAAGAGCGCCCGCATGTTCACCCAGCGCCCCGCTGACACAGCCACGAGCCAGGCGTGCTCCCGGGGCCCCAGCGGCACCGCCGGGCCCCAGCCGGGCGCGCTCCGCTGTGGGTTTGCTGGAGGGAGCGCGCGGGGCAGCTCCTTGGCCTCCTCCAGCAGTGGTGGTGAGGGATCCCGGGCCTCCAGCGAGGCCAGCTGGCAGCGGATGCTCCTGAAGACTGGCACTGTCACAGGGTTTCTGCACTCTGGGGACCGCCGCACTCGAGGCACTGGGGCTGTCGGCGGGGACTGGGATGGGGACTGGAACTGCAGTGGTCCAGTGTGGTGCAGTGTCCCAGGCCCCCCTGGCTGTGGCGGTGACTGGGAGGGGGGTGGCCCATTGCAGGGCAGCACTCCAGGTCCTGCTGGTGGCAACAGGCCCTGGGATGGAGGTGGCCCCTTGGTGCCTGCTGGTGGCCGCGCCCGGTATGGGGGTGGCCCAGCAAGGGATAGTGGCAGGGACCGAGGCAACCCAATGGGGAGAAGTGCCCTGGTTCCTGATGGTGGCAGCAGGGACTGGGATGGAGGTGGCCTCCCTGGTCCTGACAGTGATGGCAAGAATTGGGGTGGAGGTTGCTCCTTGGGTCCCAATGGTCGTGGCAGGAACTGGGATGGAGGTGTTTCCTGTGGTCCTGATGGTGGTGGCAGTGACCTGGATGGAGGTAGCTTGCGAGAACCTGATGGTGGGGTCAAGGGCTGAGATGGAAGTGGCTCCCGGGGTCTCGGTCCTAGCAGCAGCAGGGACTGAGATGGAGGTGGCTCCTTTGGTCCCGACTGTGGTGGCAGGGACCAGGATGGAGGTGCCTCCTGGTGTCTTGATGTTGGTGGCAGGACCTGAGATGGAGGTGGCTCCTTTGGTCCCGACTGTGGTGGCAGGGACTGGGATGGAGATGCCTCCTGATGTCCTGATGATGGTGGCAGGACCTGGGATGGAGGTGACTCCTTTGGTCCTGACTGTGACGGCAGGGACTGAGATGGAGGTGTCTCCTGGTGTCCGGATGATAGTGGCAGGACCTGGGATGGAGGTGGCTTGGTGGATCCTAGCAGCAGCAGGGACTGGGAGGGAGCTGGCTCCTTTGGTCCTGGTGATTGCAGCAGGGACTGAGCTGGGGATGGAGCAGCAGGTCTTGCTGGCGTGGTCAGGGATTGGGATGGAGGTGGCACCTTTGGTCCTGGTGGTGGCAGGCACTGAGGTGGAAGTGGCTCCCTGGCTCCTGAGAGTGGTGCCAGGGCCCGGGATGGAGGTGGCCCCCCAGGGCCCGATGGCAGCAGCAGGGAGCAGGATGCAGGTGGCTCCCTGGCTCCCGATGGTGGCACCAAGGACTCGTACGGCGGTGGCTCCTCATGTCCCGACGGTGGTGGCAGGCAGTGGGGTGGCGATGGCTCTGCGGGGCCTGGCGGTGGCCGGGCTCGGTACGGGGGCGGCTTGGTGAAGGGCAGCTGGCTCGGCGCCGGCGCCGG